>OX377622.1:134580702-134952854 GCA_947397865.1 Polietes domitor | reverse complement strand
ACACATTCATAAAAGCATTCTCAAATGCCAAATTTCATAGTATTCCGATCATCCGTATATAAGTTGTAACAGCTTTAATTTTAGGTAAGATGGGTTGACAAAACCCGCCATATCTTGCACGCTCAAAGTGCTTATAAAAGCTTTATCGTATACCAAAATATAGCGAATTTCGAATAGCCGTGTGGAAGTTTCATTGGCTTTTATTTAACATAGGAATATGTAACATTTGTGTGGGAGTTACCAGAAGGGGCGTGGCAATTTCGCTCATCTTCGAACTTAAACTAAGTTTGGGAAAAATATTACCATGTAAAAAGTTTGAAGTGATTCCTTAACTGCTTTCGAGAGTTATCGAGTACACCAGCCAGCCAGACAGACGGACGGTCATGGCTCAAACATTATAAAATGTTGTGAAACGGATTTGGTTCAAACATACTTAGGTTCTTATGTGTCTCCTTCAATGAGTTACACTTTTTTAATGTCCCATATGATAAATACACTCCCACTCAGTGAAATTTCGACATTTCGTGCTATTTTGTTTAAATATCACGAAAAGTCTCATTACAAATTATATAAAAGTATATATAGTTTTAGTCTGTAATAGCTGGCATCATCTGAAAAGGGATTTTTGCGCTATTTAAACAAAAATCTTATGTTTTTTTTTTTTTTTAAACTTCTGTTTCCTACTTTTATTCTATATTTTTATGCCAAAAAAATGTATTTTCCCCAATTTTTTGAAGGCTGTTCCTAATCTACTATTTCTATGTGAATGTACATAATAAGATAAATTAAAACATATCATCGGGTGTTATGGGATTCTTATTTCGAAGAAAATTGGAATTTTAGTAAAAAAAATCCAAAAATATACATCAGAAAATTGTATACATGAACCTTCGAATAATTGTTGTTGTATAGTGTAAGAATGTCTACAAATTTATGGAAAAAGAAATTTCGAAGAAATATTTTTTTCCGATTTTTCCAAAAGACATGCTTTTTAAATATTTATTATTATATTTAAATGGCCAAAATGATTGTCCAAACATTAAAGATACCTTCGACGAAAACTGGAATTTTAGACAAAAATTACAAAATAATAAGCAATGGTGGACAATCCAGCGTGTTGGAGGTTAGAGTCTCAACAAGACACGACTGGCAACGAGTCTTATCAAATCCTTAGTGCCGTTTGAAACTCCAGCCGACATGGCGAGTAGCTGGCGCCATTAAATAACCAATGACCAACATAAGGTCCCTCTCCTTTGAGGCCTTTTTAGACGAACAATTTTTTTGTACCAAAAAAGCAGTTTTGCAGAATGTTTTGCATTTGTGGGCCAACAGCAGAATATATACATATATACTAGCAGTAGCCGCTACTTCGCACGCGGAAATCCCAGTTATTTATCAGTTTTATCCATCTCTTTTTGGATAGAACTTTTTTTATAAATTTCTACCTATTTTCGTACAAAAAATTACATCCTTTGATCTAATGTTTCCAGATGCAGCCGGCCATTTTATAACTTTTTGCATCTCTTTCCCAAAAAGATAACATTTGGAAAAATTGCTACCTATAGCATATGTTCTTGCTTCTCTCCTAAAAGCATGTAGTTTATTTGGTACTATGTTTACCCCTTTTCGTCCCGCATCATCCTTTTAAGCACAAATATTGAACATTAAATTATGTTCCGCGTTTTTGTAATTAAAGGGCTGTACACCATTAGTATCTCTTTTTGTCCCGCGCAACCCTTAAAAGTATAGATTTCGAAAAATGAAATTTTACTGCAATTCTACTTGGTCAGAGGAATTTAAATACCAAATTTTACTATTCTAGCTTCAATGCTTTGGTTGGTACCATTTTTATCCCTTTTTATCACACTTGCCCCCTATAAGTGCAAAAATGCAGTTATATTGCGCTCCTATACGGTGAGAGGAATTTACGCACCAAATTTTACGATTCTAGCTGTAATACTTGTTGGTAGCATTTTATTCCCTTTTTGTCCCGCTCACCTCTTGTAAGTACCAATGTGGAAAAAAATTCACCTAGATTGCGCTTCCACGTTGTCAGAAGAATTTACAAACCAAATTTCCCGACTATAGCTACAATACTTTAGTTGGTACCATTTTTATTCTTTTGGTCTCGCTCACCCGTTATATGTATAAATTTCGAAAAATCTATTTAGATTTGCGCATCTACGTTGTCAGAGGAATTTACTCACCAAATCCACTCCATTTTTGTCCCGCGCACTCCCCATAAAAGTGCAAAATTCGAACAATCCAATTTTACTGCGCTTTTACATGGTCAGAGGAATTCACATGCCAAATTTCACTATTCTAGCTATTAAGTTGTTACCATTTTTATCCCTTTTTGTCCCACTCGCCCCTTAAAAGTACAAATTTCGAAAAATTCATATTTTGAAAATTCCATTTAAGTTATCGGAAAAATGTAAATACCAATTTTCACGAATATAGCTGCAATACTTAAATCGATACCATTTTTATCACTTGTTGTCTCTTTCCTCCCTTAAAAGTACAAATTTCCGAAAATCCCTATTTGTTCAAGGCTAGGAGGTGGACAAATATCCCTCCCGATTTGCCATCTTAACACTCTAGAGTCCCCATATTCCCGCAGATCTTGCACAAACTTGGTCTATAGCTAAATCTGAATTGAAATCTAAATTTGCTGCAAATACAATATCGTCCGACATTGACCCGCAAACATTATTTGTGCCAAATTTTATAAACTAGGAGGCTATGCAAATATTTCTCCTGGCTTGAATTCTTGGCACTCTAGAATCCATTTATATGACCACTGACTTTACTCAAATTGGCCGGGGCACTATATTTTTGCTCTAGGGACTCCTTATTCCCTGTTTTCATTTAATCATTTCCAGTAGACCAATTGACTTGACATGATTTTGGAGTCAATTACTTAACCAATGCCAATTTAATGTTGTGCGTTTGTTAAATTAAATCTCTTGAACGTTTCACACCTCGGCCATATTGGCTGCAGCGTATTAATTTACCGAAATTGAAAATAAATTGCCATTATTAAATATGGTAAAGTAGATTTTTATTGGATTTCAACAGAAAATTGATACAAAGCAATGATAAATATAAATATAAAATAAAAACAAAAACAAAATTAAACTAATTTTATAACTAACAACTAATATTGCACATGGATTTCAATATACATCTGAATGGGAATGTAATGAGATACTATGAGAGAGGGCATATGTGTGTGTGTTTGCGTGTGTGTATTTGTATTTGTTATTGTTAATATAAAATATGAAACGTTGTTAGGTAGTGTTTGGTGTATGTATTCGTCCTTTTCCGCTTCCGCTTGTGTGTGTGTCTAGTCTAGGCTGGAGGGTGTATGTGTGTGTTTGGGAGTTTGGGTGGGGTTTTATGTTAAACAAATTGATATAAAATACATGTATATATTTAAGGTTTCTATAAATACATTTAAAAAGTTATTATTGCACATATCCGTCAGTGTCACATATGTCGACACGGTTTGGTCGGTTGGTTCATTGGTTCGCACTCGTTCGTTTGAATGCAACACGAAATTGAAACGAACATTTATTTATCGAACTTAATTGGAAACCAATTAACTTAAAAAATAAATCATATACATACATATATATACTTATATATTGGCATAATCATCGTTATTATTATTATTGAGTAGTATTATCATTTGTCGGCTTCTCACATATATTTATAAACTCCCACTTACATCTGTGTTCATATTGTAATATATGTGGATGAGGCAAGTCCTCTACCCGATAATATAATTAAATTCGTTGTTTAATACAAACTTGATAATACAATAAAATGATAATAAAATTCGTACATACATATAAAATTACATATACGTTTAAACATACATGTTTTTTTGGTGTTAATAAAATTGAAATGTAATAATCAGATGGAATACAGCAACAACAACAACAACAGCTACAACATCAGCCACAGCAACAAGGACCAAATAAACATATATTTGCTCATACAAACATTCACATTAAAAATTGAAATTAAATTAAGAAAACAACACACACAGAGAAAATGAGACATGCAGTCGAATGCTAGGGTGGAACGGAAAGTGTTTTAAGTACACAAAGGAGAGGAAAAATTAGGTTGTGATATTAAGTAAAAAATCAAAATATTAAAAAATAATTATTTAATCGAAATAAAAAAGGCCCTAATGAACGAACTCAAATGAGAGGTCAGAAAATGTAATCAGTAATAAAATTGAGTTAATATTAAATGATTTGTAAAGTGCTGAATAAAGGGGGGAGGTGTAATAAAATTATAGTCGAATGTTTGTTGGCAAATTGATGATGAACTTTGGAAATTTATTAAAATTGGGCTAAATATATTTATTTATAGAGAAAACCATGCTGAAAACGAAAGAAAGGAAATCGATTTCCAGATGGTTTTGTTCCTTTTTTATCAAAAACAAGTATGGAACGGATAAAGTCGGGTAGGACCGAATATTTACTGATAAAACCTTGTTAAAAACATGAGAAAGGGATCGATTTCCATATGGTTTTGTCCCTTTATTCATTAAAAATAAGTATGGAAAGGATAAAGTCGGATAGGACCGAATATTGTATAATCTGCACCAAAACTGTCTAACACATTACAAGTTTTCGAATACCTAATCTACGGGATATGGTTCACTTCCTCTACAAATGCAGGGTTTGTAGACCAATAAAAAGCCGACATCGAGAGGGAGATTTGCATAGGAGTTACACTAAAATGTGATCCCATGTGGTTCATTTTCAGCACACATATTCCTAGTTGAAACATAAGGTGATGGACAAAATCTGAACCATATTCATTGTATTATTATACTTCTATAACACTAAGTAGACAAGCCGAGTGGAGACATTTATGTATGGGTTATAATAATGCATCGAAGTGGTTCATTTTCCCTACAGATGTTTCTAACTGGAATATAAAGTGATGCCTTAAATCTGAACCAAATTGAACTAATTGAATCTAATCGGAAGGAATTTTTGTATTGGAGCTATAACAAAGCATGGACCAATCTGGTTCATTTTCAGCACAGATGTTCTTAGTTGAATTATAAGGTGATGGGCCAAATCTGAACCAAATAGCTTGTATTGTAAAACTTCTAGAGCGCTAAGAAGTCATGTCGTATGTGGGTTCATTTTCAGCACAGATGTTCTTGACTGAAATATAAGGTGTTGTGATAAATCTGAACCAAATTGATTCTATGGTTAAACATCTAGAGCGCAAAGAATTTAAATTAAAAAGGATATTTTTATCGCAGCCATATTAAAACATGGACCAATATGGTTCCTTTATACCAGAGATATTTATGGGTGAAATAAAAGATTATTTGCCAAATTTGAACCAAATTGATTGTATGATTAAACTTGTACAGCAGAATGAAGTAAAATCGGAAAGTATGTTTGTAGTAGAGATATACTAAAACATGGACCTAAGTGGTTCATTTCCAAAAGATATATTTCTGGGTAAATATAAAGTGATGAGTCAAAACGGAACCAAGTTGATTGAATTTTGAACTTCTTGGTATAGCTGCAATACAGCAATACAGACATTTGGGGGTTATACCAAAACGTTTACCGATGTGGTTCACTTTCACCACAAATGTTTTTGGGTGGACTGTAAAGTGATGTGCTAAATCTGAACCAAATTGATTGTATGATTAAACTTCTACAAGACTAAGAAGTCAAATCGGAAAGTATAATTGTATTGGAGATATATTAAGACATAAACAATAGTGATGCAGAGATATTTCTGTGAAAAAATAAAGTGATGCACAAAATTTGAACCAAATTGATTTTATTATGAAACTTCTAGAGCGGAAAGAAGTAAAATCGGAAGGGAACCGATGTGTTCAATTTTCAGCACAAATATTTCCAGATGAATTACAAGTCGATTGAACAAATCTGAACCAAATTGATTATGTTTACTGATGAATGTTTTTAGGTGGACTGTATGATGATGTACTAAATCTGAACCAAATTGATTGTATTATAAAATTTCTACAGCGCTAGGATGTCAAATCGGAACCGAAGTTTGTATTGGAGCTATACTAAGACATTGATCATCATCATCGTGGCATATAAAGTGATGTGCAAAATCTGAACCAAATTTATAGTATTTTGAAACTTTTAGAGCGCTAAGAAGTCAAGTCGGGAGGGAGATGTGTAGCCATAGCAGAATATGGACCCATGTGGTTCATTTTCGCCACATGTGCTTCTAGGTGGAATATAAGATGATGTGGCAAATATGAACAAAATTGATTGTATTTGTTGGTGCAACACTAAAACATTGACCGATGTGGTTTATATCCTTCACAGATGTTTCTAGGATTAATAAAAGATGATGTTCCAAATATGAACCAAATTGTTTCTATTATTAAATCTTTAGAGCAGAAAGAAGTCAAATCCTAAGCGCTCTTTGCTATAGCAAAACATGAACCGATGTGGTTCACTTTTATCACAGATATTTCCAGGTGAAATATATTGAGATGGGTCAAATCTGAACCAAATTCATTATATGATTAAACTTCAAGAGCGGAAAGAAGTAAAATCGATAGTGAAATTTATGTGCAAATTAAGTGTCCTCCGTCTTTGGCCAGCAAAAAGCAATTTTGCGAAGTTAAGTTGGGTTTGGGCGACATTTGCGGCCTGGCCTTTTTTTACCGACTGACATTAGGGAGGACAGAAGAACGGACATGGCTAAATCGACTCAGAAAGTGATGCTTTCATCATTGCAACATTTTTGGTTGCTGCAAACAAAGCACAAAGTCATAATACCCTGTAGAATGCTTACAAATGTTTCTACGAATCAATTTTCACAATATTGTATCATGAACAGGCCGAATTGCAGTCGTAGAACCTTGAAATCATGTTATTTTCAGAAGATATGTCAAGATTGTGTTAAAATTTTAGGAGTTTTTCTTATTTCTGATTTTTTCATATTTTTATCATATTATATTACATTTTGCTATTTTGTATTATTTTCAGAAAATTTTTGGGATTCAGAAGTTTTTGTCATTTCTTATTTTTTTGATATCTTTTATAATATTATATTACATTTTGGTATTTTGATTTTTATTTCTTTCAAGATTATATCTGAAAAGTTATAGTTTCTTATTTTTGATATATTTTATAATATTATATTACCTTTTGGTATTTTGATTTTTATTTCTTTCAAGATTATATCTGAAAAGTTGTAGTTTCTACTTTTTTATATTTATTTTCACTATATTCATAACTCCTCCGGTGAAAAAACACCCAACAATGTTCCTCTTTTGCGCTCCACCCCTATATTCATCAATTTACACAATTGATAATTGTGTAAAGGTTGATTCGGAAAATTAATGCAATAACAAATTAAATTCGTATAATAGTCAACAAATTGAAAACAATTTGTTATTTGTGTAAATTTTAAGTCAATACTTGCATAAAGTCAACAACTTGAACAGCATATTTGAAGTATTCACAAACACAGACTGACAGAGACGCCGCTGGACAACGGTTGGGCAGACAGTATGACGGCCAGTCATTACTTGGACAACATTTGAATCTTTCAGTTTAACATTGTTATAAGAATTTGTGTTAATTTGCAGAGTCCTTATCAATTCAACGACTTGACCCAAACACATTTCGACAGACATTTCTGAAGCACTCACTCGACAGAGCAGACAGCGTTAAATTGTGTGATTATTTGGATGCTTTAAAATCAAGTGGTCATAAAATTGCAATTTGCCAATTGGCATAAAAGTCATGGAGGGGTTTGAGGTTCAACATCAACCAACCTTATCATTGATGAGGTGTCATGAGTAGAAATGCGAAGATTTTGAATTTGAATTCATATTTTGAGATCTACTATCGATTGATATAATAAATTGCAAATACATAGGGCAGTGGAAAATATATCGAAGATATATCTGTGGTGAGTACTCCCTCACTCTCTTAATCACGGATGATGCCATTAAAGCCCAGCCATCCATGTATCCATCTTGCCGCGAGATTCGTTTAGACATCAATGATGGATTTCTTATTTTTTATTAATAAAATTCCTTGAGAATGTAATTTTTGGAGTACTACAAATCGTTTCCTCGTTTTATGAAGTGAAGAGATGATTAAAAAGGGTCCTTCCATATTATGTCCGTTAATTCTTTCTTACTGGTCAACCATACTTAACACAACAAGGACCAATCTGGTTCATTTTCACTACAGTAGTTCTTAGTTTTAATATAACATGATGGTCCAAATTTGAATCAAATTATTGTATTATTAAACTTCTATAACACTAATAAGTGTTAAGTCGTGTATGTGCGGTTATAGCAAAACATTAATTGATTTGGTTCACTATTCACTACAGATGTTTCTAGGTTTAACATTAGGTGATGAGCTAAATCTGAACCAAATTGAGTGTATGATTAAGCTTTTATAGCGGCAAGAAGTCAAATTGAAAAGTATGTTTGTGTGGGAGATATACTAAATCATGGAGCAATATGGATCATTTTGCACCAGAAATATTTCTGGGTGAAATATAAGGTGTTGGGTCAAATCTGAACCAAATTTTTTATATTATGAAATTTCTAGAGCAGAATGAATGAATGAAATCGGAAGGGACATAGACCAATGTGGTTCCCTTTTCAGCCAAATAGAACTGCTAGAGCGCTAAGAATTTAAATTGGAAGGGATGTTTGTATTGCAGCTATACCAAAACATGAATCGATGTGGCTCTTCTGCCTCTATGTTCGTTCTCAATTTTTTGTCCCTAATATATTTATTATAAAAATTCCAAAGCAAATCTAACGAGTTTACGATATGATCCGGAATGAATATATATATGATGTTACGAAGGATTAGATTGATGGAATAAAAAACGATTTATTTAGAATTTAAAACTATTTTTATGATTCGCCTTAAGGATGACAACTGAAAGTAGTTAGATTTTAGTATCTGATCAATGCGGAGATTTTTCAAAAATTCGATTGATGTAAAAATTTTAAGGCCACATGTCTAGTACAGAGATGTTTTAAACGATGTTTTAAGAGTCTGAGTTTGACAAAAATATTTTTAAATTTTCTCCAATAGTTTGATTTATGGAAATTTTGCAGGATCATATATTCAGGAATAAATAAGACTACACTCAAAAATATTTAAAAATTATTATTAAATAATCTTGAATTGTTTGATTTGTGGAAATTTTGCAGTGTTATTTTAGGGGTGAATAATACCACACTCAAAAATATATTGTTAAATATTATTTATTATATTATTACTCAACAGAATATTATTAAATATTCTCCAATATTTCAATTGGAGGATATTTGGCAAGGTCATTTGCTCAGGTGTAAATAAGACCACGCTCACAAAAGTATTCTATATTCCAATAGAAATGGAGTAAAATTAAGGAAATCAGTATCAGTATTCCTTTATTCAATTTAAGTTGATTTTTTTCTTGATTTTAGTACGTAGTTTAGACTCAATTTTAATTAATTTAAATTTCGTATTGGAGTGTATTAAAATTGAGTCTAAACAATATTAATACACTCCAGCATGACATTTTTCTGAGTGTATTCACTTCTGCATTTATGATTTTGTATAAAACCCTAAAAAAGAGATTTTTGTGTATGTAAAGTGTAGTGTAATTTTACTTGACCATCGACTTTCTAAAATAATTTTAGAGGATATATTAAAGTTTCGAATTGTAAATTAATTGAGAATTCGTTTTAGAATTGATTTCTAATGGATTTTTAATAGGATAGTTTAATTTTAATTGGCTTATAGAGGTGTCTTCCCATTGCATTTCTAAAAAAATATTAGATGATGTATTAATGGTATAAAAGTTTCGAATTGCAAATTAATTGAGAATTATTTTTAGAATTGATTTTAGAGTCTAACACAAATTCACTTAAGAAATTTTATAAACTTTAAAACTCAACTCTGTCGGAGTCGAAAAGGTTTGTCATGATTCTAAAGTCTTTTCACTGGAGAAAAGTTCTTAGAAACTCGTACCCTTATAAATTTCAAAAATACTAAGATTTTGTAATGGATGGGATTTAAAATGAATGTTTTCACATTAGTAATCAATAATTTAAATATGAACTCTTGAACAAGTAATTTTCTAGCAGAGCGGAATACATCGTTTACTCATTTAAACCTCAAATGTATAAGATGGTGGGCCCAGGCCTAGTTGAAAAATTTTTGGCCACATAATGAGACAATATCTTTTTTTGGTTGGAGGTGACACTATTTTGTTAATCATCAAATGTTCACGATAAAATAATAATAAATCAGAAATTTTTTATAATAAGAAAATGATACATTATTTTTTGGCAGGATGTATACATCGTTTACTCAGTTAATCCTCAAAGGTCAACCAGCGGGTCCAGCGGACTTAGTTTGCAAATGTTAGGCAACAAAATGTGACGATATTTTTTTTTGGCTGGGGTATCATTATTCTGCTAATCATAAAATGTCCACTATAAACTAATAATAAATCAGAAATTTTTTTATTTTTAATAAGAATATGAGCCAATATTTTGGCTGGAGTTGTCACTATTTTGTTACCCATCAAAGCTGGTATAAAATTTAAGAATAAATCAGAAATTAATATATATTATAAAAGGAAAAATCTGCTTGAGTGTTAAAATGAAAATTGTTTTCTTTTTTAATTTATATGACAAATTACAATAATATTTATTTTGAACTGGGATATTGGCCTGGCTCAAGACCATTTTGCATCTATATTTAATAGAATGCAAATTTATTTATAAATGTCATGGTGACATTTATAACTTGGGTGCAGACGCCAAAATCAAATCAAATACAAACGAAAAAACTAAAATAATATTTATTTTTAACACGTAAACGAATTGATTTGGAAAATTTGTTCGACATTGATGCTCTACTTTTCGTTCCTCTATCAGAATATATAAGATTTGCTCTTGTGTGCAGAAGTGTAAGTTCGATTAACAGTGTTAAGGCTCGCGTACACCGATTTGTCGATCTATGAGAATGATATAATAGTGGAAGCTAAATAAGACGCAAGTTGGACCATAATCAGAAGTACTTTAATACTAGCTAGCAATTATTGCAGAAATTCATTAAAAAAGTTCAGTGAAAAAAAGTTTTTGAATAGAAAACCCATTGGAAAATATTACTCTTAAAAATATAAATTATAACCAAATTTATTTAAATTATTTATAATATTTATTTTAAAAACGTGAAGGAATTGATCTGGAAAAACTGGTTGACACGTTTGTCACACATTTCATCTCTCTATCAGAATATATTTGGTTTGTTCTTGTGTGCGGGAGTGTAAATTAGTTAGACCGTAATACGGCTCGCGTACACCGATTCGGCAAACTATGATAATAACAGAAGCTGAAAATGACGTAACCTGGGCTATAAATTAAAATACTTTAATCTGAATTGTAAGCAATTGTCGCTGAAAAGTATTGAAAACAGTGTTACAAAGAAAATTATTTAATTTATAATTCATTTGATTTATAATTTCTATTGTTTATAGTTTGTCATAATCATATTTGTTTGTCATAATAATTTTTATTGCAACGTAAACGAATTGATGTGGAAAAACTGTTTGTAATTGATGTCCTACTTTTCATCCCTCTTGCAGAATATGTTGGATTTGCTCTTGTGTGCAGAAGTCTAAATTCGTTAGACCGTGTTAAGGCTCGCGTACACCGATTAGGCAAGTTTTCTGAATAACATTATAGCGGAAACTGAATGAGATGCAACCTGAGGGCCTAATCACTTCATTCGAGAGCGAAAATTTATTTATTGTAAAAGGGCATAATTTTGAACAAAAATTATCCAAATTTCGATGAAATTATTTTCAATAATCTCAATCCCGACATTCTATTTGTTTTTGTTGGAAATTTACACTTCTCTCATATAAATTAAAAATTGATTTCGATCGTAACTTCTCGACATCGAATCCCGTGATTTGCCCCCTGGACCATAAACAGAACTATTTTAATGCGAAGTGTTAACAATTATTACAGAAATTAATTGAAAACAGTTCTGCGTATATAATTTTGAATAGAAAACCCATTGGAAAATATGACTCTAAGAATATAAATTATAAAAAATTATATATTTACACATTATATTATATTTATAATTTGTGATAATAATGTTTATTTAAAAAACGTGGACGAATCTCTATCTGCACATATGGGATTTGTTCTTGAACAAGACCATATACAAGTGAAACTAGATGTCGTATATATTGGAGAGCTGTGTAATCAGTTTTCCATTTGGTTTCCACTTTTTACAGGATTTTTAACTGTGAAAGGATGAAGATGTTTTACCAATTTATATTATTTTTTTGAACCATACAAAAGCCTTATGGATAATAAATGAACGAGAAGAATAGCTATTAAAATACTTCGAATACAGCTTCTATCTGTATCAGTTTAACATTAGGAACCATTTCAAATATTCCTCAAAAATAAAATCAAAATAAATAAACTTTAACTTTTTAAGGGGGAAATCTTAAAATAGTTGTAAGTGCTAAAAAAAATAGATACTAAAAAATTAGAAGTATATTTAGCAGGAATTCTTCTCTTTCATTTGATAGCCATATCGTTTTTATGTGCTTCAAAAAAGTACAAAACTAAATTATTAGAATATCTAAAAATGTATTGCACGAAGATCGTTGTTCCTGGTGCCCTATCGGAAGGATATAAAAATTCTATAAAAAGGAGCAAACATTTTTTCTCTATTGCATATTTTGTTTGAGAAGAAACAACATTTATAAGATCATCATTGACAGCAGATGATATTTAGAAAGTCAACAATTTTTGCTAGATGATTTAATCAAAATATTGAATTTCTTGAAAAGATTATATTAATGTTCCATTGGCAGAGATTTCTTTTTTGAGGCCATTAATAAGTTTTTGTGAGGATATTAAAACCCAAAGACTACATGAATTCTTCCAGTTTTCTGCTTAGGGTGGTTGCAATAACGAAACTGATTTTGATTTTATTAAACAACTTACAATTTGTCAAGATCGTAGAAAACCCCTAGATCTCAATTTGAAATTAATGTTGACTTGTTTTTTTTCGCCAGACTTTATAAGACGAAAAAACTACATTAGAATATTCCGTTAGTTTTTCTACTTTCCTACATTTTGATTTACATTTACATGTCATTTGATTTCCATACAATATTAATTCTAATGAAAATTGGCCTCCTGATTTTTTCCACGCTTTTTTCTCGTCGCCCGCACTCCTCGGGGGCCCAATCAATATAATGCATAATTTATGCATCGCAACTACACCAAAAATGTGAAGTGAAAACAACAACAACAACGACAACAATGCACATAAATATGCACATTTATATTGTCTCTAATAATAAACAAATCGTAATAATTTTTAATAATCAAATGATACTGCAGCGAACCAAAAATTTACCCAATAAAACAACAATATCACATTCAATAGATTTATATGCAAATTTTGGTGTTACAATCAACCAACAATAGCGAAAAAAACAACAACAACAGAGGAAAAAAGCAACACGAATGTATCCATTACACAGGACAACAAAGGATTTGTTGAAATGGAAGGCATATTTGAAATGGAATACACATTTCATTGTTGTTCTGGGGAAAAGCTGGTGGCTAATCAGATTAAATTTGAATTTTTATTTGAACAATTTTATACGCTCCTTCCCTTGTCCTTCTTTCTATATAATTTGAAAATTTTTGGCTAAATTTAAAATGCAAATATTCAACAATTAAATACTAAATACTAATTCGAATATTTTGAATTGTCAGGAAAATTTTTAAATTGAAATATTGGAAATTTGTATGTGTTGCATACTAAATTTCTATAAAATTTCAAAATTTTTGAAACTTAAGTGCAGATATTGAATATTTTTATACTGAGTTCATCCAGCTTTTAGCTCTCAGATCTATATTTAAGAAGTTATGGCCGATTTGATATTTTCAAAAAATTTTGGATTTATGGGTAAAAATATTCTGGGTGATCACAAATTATGCTTCTTTTAGCTCTCAGTGATCAGATCAATATTTAAGAAGTTATGGCATATTTCATATTTTTTAAAATTTTTGGATTTTTTGGGTGATCACAAATTATCCTTCGTCTAGCTCTCAGAGCTTTATTTAAGAAGTTATGGTCGATTTGATATTTTCCAAAAATTTTGGATTTATGGGTAAAAATATTCTGGGTGATCACAAATTCCGCTTCTTTTAGCTCTCAGTGATCCAGAGCAATATTTAAGAAGTTAGGGCAGATTTAATATTTTTTATTTTTTTTTTGGATTTTTGGATGATCACAAATTATCCATCGTTTAGCTCTCAGAGCTATATATAAGTAGTTATGGCCGAATTAATTTTTTTTTGAAAAAAATCTGAATTTTTGGATGTTCACAAATTATTCTTCTTTTAGCTCTCAGAGCTATATTTATTGCTGATTTAATATTTTTTAAATTCTGGATTTTTGTTGGAAATGGAAAACTTTTAAATTTTTAGGGAACAAATATTGAATAATTTTGTACTGAGTTCAGCCTAAAATTTTAATTTTTTTTTGAAAAAATTTCAAATGGAAAAATTGAAAATTATTATATTTTTTCTTTGGAAATTTTGGAAACATGTTAAATGCAAATATAAAGTGTTCAGAGCATTATTTAAGAAGTTATGGCAGATTTAATATTTTTTAAATTTTTGGATTTTTGGGTGATCACAAATTATCCTTCGTTTAGCTCTCAGAGCAATATTTAAGAAGTTATGGCCGAATTAAATTTTTTTTGGAAAAATTCTGGATTTTTGGATGTTCACAAATTATTCTTCTTTTAGCTCTCAGAGCTATATTTATTGCTGATTTAATATTTTTTTAAATTCTGGATGTTTGTTGGAAATGGAAAATTTTTAAATTTTTAGGGAACAAATATTGAATAGTTCAGCCTAAAATTTTAATTTTTTTTGGAATAAATATCAAATGGAAAAATTGAAAATTATTATATTTTTTCTTTGGAAATTTTGAAAACATGTTAAATGCAAATATAAAGTGTTCAGAGCATTATTTAAGAAGTTATGGCAGATTTAATATTTTTTTAAATTTTTTGATTTTTTGGGTGATCACAAATTATCCTTCGTTTAGCTCTCAGAGCTATATTTAAGAATTAATTTTTTTTGGAAAAATTCTGGATTTTTGGATGTTCACAAATTATTCTTCTTTTAGCTCTCAGAGCTATATTTATTGCTGATTTAATATTTTTTAAATTCTGGATTTTTGTTGCAAATGGAAAATTTTTAAATTTTTAGGGAACAAATATTGAATAGTTTTGTACTGAGTTCAGCCTAAAATTTTAATTTTTTTTTGAAAAAAATTCGAATGGAAAAATTGAAAATCTTATATTTTTTCTTTGGAAAGTTTGAAAACATGTTAAATGCAAATATTGAATAATTGTATACTGAATTTTGGCCAAGGCATTTTTCTTCTTTCTCTTCTTTGTCCTTTGCTATATAAAATTTAAAAATTGTTGGGATATTTGGGATATAAATGCAAATATTGAATAATTTTATACTGAATTTGGCCCAATGTTTGATCTTTCCACTCTTTTTCCTATGAAAATTATTGGAATTGAAATAGAAATATTGTATAAATTTTACGTAATGTGCGATCTTCCCCTTCATCGCCTCTTTTTCTTTTGGCATCATTTATTTTCTTAGTTTGTCTCTGATTCCAGTTTGTGTTGGGAAGTCCTTTTGTTTCCCTGTGTTTTTAGATTTTACAGATGTTTGTTAAAATAAAATCTTTTTGGTTCAAATATATTAAAATTAAAATAATATCAGTTTTTCCCAACATAATAGAGTTATAGCTGTAATGGTAGTAAATCATTTTTGGTTTTCAGATTTTAATTATTTATGCATGGTTATGTTGGGTGGAAGAAAGAGTCGATGGCCCAAACCTGAGAGCTAAATGGAATTCAAAATTTCAAGCTAATGGAATGTGCGAGAATAACTAGTGCATATGTAACTAATAGGTTTGTATGGACTTATTAAAAACAAGTACCAGTGTGTTTGTGGGCAATAAAGATAGATGAGAAAGATCTAAGATAGGCCTTGAATATATTTCTAGTGTCTATTTGTATTACGTTAAGAATTTATTAAAGAAATATTTAAAATAAAATACTTTCATATCGATTTTTTTCAGTTTTTACTCATTTAAAATGAATATAATTTTTGAATGGTTTGGCACACATAAGAAAATCCTACAGATCGTCATAGAAATACAGATCGTTTGAAATAGAATACTTGACACGTGTATTTTTCTCATATCAATTCGTTTACTAGTTTAAATTGAAAATTAATATTTTTATGCTTAAATTGCCGACTTACGAGTCATAAATCAAAAATTTCGTTTTATTCTCATAATCGAATTGATGTGGAAAAACTGATCGACATGGATTTCCTGTTTATCATCTCTCTTTCAGATTGTATTGGGGTAGGTGTTGTGTGCAGAAGTGTAATTTCACTAGACAGTGTTAAAATTTAGAACTAAGGAAATGTACGAGAAAAACTAGTGCATTTGTAACTTGGTTAGCCAACTTCACTACCACAATTGAAGAAAGGTTCGTATGAAATTTGTTAAGTCAACTTTCAATGTCTTTAACGGCAACACTATATTTCACGGGAGACAGAGGCGATACATCTAAGCAAGAGCCTGAGTATATTTTTCCAAGAAGTATCTGTTACGTTAAGGCTTCATTAAAGAAGGATTTACAATCAAATATTAGTGTCTCGATTTTTTTCCAATCCTTTACTCATTTAAAGTGCATATAATTTTTGATTAGTTTGGCACACATACAAATCCTATACATCGTGAAGGAAGGCTTGAAGATAAAATACCTGGTACTTGCATTTCTTCCACATCAATTCTTTTACTTATTTAAATTGAATATTTATTTTGTGTACTTAAAATATAATAAATGTTGTGGGTAATTTAAATTCATATTTACTTTTTGAATTGAAAAACCTACATATCATGATAGATGGGTTTGAAAAAAATACCTGGCCCTTGAATTTTTCTCACGTCAGTTCGTTTTATCGTTTAAATTGTAATAGCTTTTCTGCGTAATTTACATCTATATTATTCTCACAAAATAATAAATTTCGTTGTATTCACATAATGGAATTGATTTAGAAAAACTAAGCGATATGGATTTCCTATTTTTCATCCCTATTTCAGATTGTAGGTAGGTATTGTGTGCAAAAGTGTAATTAGGTCAGATAGTGTTAAAATTCAAAAGTAAAGGAATGAGCGAGAAAAACTAGTGTATTTGTAACTTGGGTATCCATCATCGCTACCACAATTAAAGTGCAAACTATATAAAGATGAATGTGTTTTTTAGAAAACAAATCTCGAGTCTGTTAGTGTTACGTTATGGTTTGTCACTCTTTACTAAAGAAGGATTATGGATTATGGAAACACATTTCCCCCATTTTTTTGTAGTGTAGGTTAGCACCATCAACAAAAATAAAAAAAAAAATATTTTTCTTCCATTAATTATTTTTTCTTGGATTATTTATTGTTTTTATACCTCGTGTTTATGAACTATTGGAAACAAATATCATTCTGATGATTTCACCACTTCCACACTCACACAGTCGCATAAAAAGGAACATAAGAACAATACTTTAAAATTCCAAAAAAAAATGGATTAATGTAATCATTTCGAAAATCAAAATGAAAGAATTATAATTTTAAAAACTTTAAAAAATCGAATCCGGCTATGACGTACCTTCTCAATATTTTAAAAGTAATTGAATATTTTAAGAATAATGAAAGGTATACTACATTAAAGTCGGTTAAGTATTTCAGATGTTATAGGCGATTGAATGAACACACCTTTATGAAAAAGTAGTAATATTTTCACTGTTAACTCGTGAAAAAAAATTCTATTTTTTTTTTTTCAAAAATACGTACACAATATTTTTAAGAAATAATACATACACAAACTTTCAAAACAATCGCAGATATCGAGGTCAAAAATCGTGGAACGACTCATATATCATATAGTCCAAATTAAAAAAATTTCATTTTATAAGCGTAAATGAATTGATCTGCAAAATCTGATTTACATGAGTTTCCTATTTTGCACTACACTTTCAGATTACACTGGATTGAGTCTTGTGTGCAAAAGTGATAAGGCTCGCACACACATATTCGGCATGAGAATAGCACAGTCACAACAAACCGGATGCAAAAAATATCATAAAAACCTTAGTCAGAAATGTTAACGAATGCTGCATAGAAAATGTGGTAGCACATTTTAAATCAAAAAGAACTCACGGCAAAATATAAACATATCCTTTGAGTAGGTAGGACTGGTAGAATATAGGATGATTTGGAGATTGACTAATAAATGTGGAAATGCCTGGCAAATCATTAAAGAAACCTTTTAGCGAAAAACTGATGTTTGAATGAAGTAAATGAAATTTAAGATTAATTGAGGGATGCTTTTCGAAAATATGGAGAATATTTCTGGGCTTAAATCTCTTCCAAAAATCTTTTTTTTTACAAGGTTTTTGTTAGGAAGTTAAAGTTTGAAAAGATTCATATTTTTATAATTTTTACACAGAGTCGCACAGTGTCACGGTTTCATTCAACAAGTGGCCAAAACTGGAAGGAATTATCGTAGAAATTTGAAAATTGGTACATGCTTATATAGCAACTAAATATGATTATGGATGAAATTTCGAAAAAATTTTAGATAGTTAACACACAATATATGAGTCATTCCATGCCAAACCGGCCAAAAAAAATGTTCACCTCGCTCCGATTTTCCCGAAAATTTCAGAAAATATTCTTCTTTAAAAAAGATTTTACAAGTGTCTTAGGCAAAAAATCTGAAAATTTTCTTTGCAGAGTTATAGACATTGCAATTTCCACAAAAAAAAAAATAAAATCCTGTTGATGAATATATATTAAAATCCTTGTATTTCGCAATCCGTTTAAGCGATTTTTAAGTTTTATACTTTGTTTGAAAGGTCTTAAGGTACTTTAACCTTACTTTAATTAATTTATTTCAATTCCGGTTGAGTTTTACAAACAATAAATTATTTTCAGTTGTGGTATTGTTGTGTTGAAAAGTAAATAGGAAGAAACAATACCTTGCCTAAATAATGAATATCCAATGAATAATGACGCCACTGATTACATTTATGTGAAAATAGTTTAATACAAAGGATTGGTTTTTCAGAGCCAAAATTTTCAAACTTATTTTTACAAAAAAAATGGACGTCAATTTCCTCCCGATGGTCATTATTTTCGACATCAGTCGAAATGTATTGATTGCCGCTATTTTTTTAAATACTTCCCCAATTTAAAAAAGTTTTGAGTTGTCACTATGAAAAACCACAAATCAATTAATATAAAACCCAAGACAAGAATACAAATTTATATTTGAAGCGCTTTCAAATTTGGACAAAAATTTAACATAAAAATTTCACGAAGAAACTATGATTTTTAGGAGTGTTTTCAGCAGCGTTTAGCTAACAGACACCTTGATCTGACAACGAAATATTGTGCAAATCATCATTTAACAATCCAAACATTAATTCCGTGGAGTGACTGCAAATTATTTTTTTTATTAGCCCTATTAGCCTAATATACATTACAGACCTGTCCCTCTGATATGTTGTCCTGTCGTATGCTTGGATTTTTCTTTGTCTTTAATCTTTTATAGTTTTTCTACAAAAAAATGAATTATAAAAAAAAAATTGGAAAAAAATCAAATTAAGAAAATGATTATTTTACCAAATGGGCTCCTACTGATTACACCGTCCAACCGTCCGTAGTACACTTGAACCAGATGGCAGACGTCTGAAACTACAGACAAAATTGAATTAATTTTACGTTTTCAGATTTTCTATTCCTCACATTTTGCAAAAAATTGTTTCAAATACTTATCCACTATACTATGATGTAATGGTTAAATTTAAGAGCAGAATATTTGCTAAAAATACTTAAAATTTTATGCTTCTATCTGCATTAGTTTAGCATAAACAATCATTTAAATTTTCCCCATTAAGAAGTAAAATATGAATAAACTAAATAAACTAAGGGGGGAACTTGAACTGGTTGTCAATGCTAAACTAATACAGACGGAAGCCTGAAATTTGAAGTATTTTTAACAGCTGTTCTCCTCTTTAATTTGAAATTTGCAACGTTATCTTAGGTTGCGTTGAAGTATTTAAAAAAATTAACTCAATTTTCCCTATAGTTTCAGACGTTTTTTTTAATTGTCGTTTGGTGTTATAATTGCTCAGTTATAAAATATAATCTTGCCTGTGTAAAGTTGAGTCCTTTAATGCCGAGGAACATTATCCTTACATTTTGTTTAAGAAGTAAATTTAAAATATATTTTAGGTGCAATTTGATGAATTGATCAGTTCCTTCGGCGGTTTTTCCTGTCTTACATTTGTCTTTCTGCTCATTCTTCTGTTGTGTCCTAAATATATGTATGGAAATACCCATATATATTCTAGATATTGAGCTGTTTATCTGCCTCTTGTCCAATCTTAGACTTGTGTTTCTGCTCGTCCCTCTGATGTGCCTAAACACATATTGAAATCTCTATCAGTTCATTTGGGGTTCGTCCTGTCATTGACTTGTTTTCTGTCTTCATCCTTCTGCTATGGCCTAAAAATATATATATGGAAATTCCCATATATATTCTAGATATTGACTTGCTCTGTCTGTCTCTTTCTGCTCGTCCTTGTGATGTGTCCTAGGAATATGTATCGATATCCCTATATAAAAGTATATTCTAGACCTTTTCACTGATGTCTACCTCCTGTAGCTGTTGTCCTGTCGAATAATTTAATTTCTATTTCTCAGCCTATCTTTCCGGCCTTATGTCCGCAATTCAAGTTGCAATTTATATTTATTTATTATAAATATGGCGAAAGGATTGAAGTCAAAGTTTACTGAATATTTGAAATGTAAGACAGTTTCAGTCCTCGAATCCTGATTTTATTTTTTAACGAATGATTTTGAATCAATAACAAAATCTAAAACAATGAAGGTCGCTATATGAAAACGAAAATCTAGAAATTTTAGATTAAAATATTGAAATAAGTTAAGAATGATACGAAATCTGTCAACAAATTTAAAATCGGCTACAAAACATGGACTACCTCCAATAGTTGTAGCCAATACAAGGATATGATTGCATATCCTCATATAGATAGATGTGGGGATATATACTACCTTCCTTATATGCAAATTAATAATATTTGTATATTTGGTCGAAGTTGTTGCTGCTGTTCTCGTTCTAGTTGTCGATGTTTCATTTTTAGCTTTGGTCCGAAACAAATGTTAGTTTTTCTGGTTTTGGCAATTTGGCCAGGCCATTGATTATTATTGTGTTTGTGTTTTTGTTTTCGATACCATCATCAGCATCGATGCCGGTGATATTTTGCTATTTCCATAATTTTTGCTGCTGCTGGTGCTGCCGTTGTTGTGGCGTTGGCGTTTGGCCCCCTTAGATGGCCGGTCGTTCGGTTCCTTCGAAGCTAACATCCGCATGGAAGCCTGTATCATCAGCATGATAAACGACATTCTGTATGCGACCATCCGGTAATAAAATGTGATAGCTGCCCCTTGTCACACCATTTGCATCACGATTCTGTTTGTGGCCAAAATCATTGCCGGTACCGAAATCACGTATGCGATAACCAAATGCATATTTCGAGGCATACGACTGCAGCTGTAGTCGGTCCGTGTAGTGGTTGGTAGTCGGTGGTAGTTATCACCCGTGTGCACGAACGATTGGATTGGTTGGTGATTGGATTTGTGTTTGGTCCAAACAATAAGACAAGCATAACGTCCGAATGGATATGAAAGAAGAAAAGAAAGATGGAAAAAGCAAAAAATGAAAAAACATCGTCATCATCATCGTCACAAATCACAGTATGAGAAAATAAGAAATTGTATATGTAAATTAACAAGAAGGAATGATAGTGATTCAAGGATTCAGGAAAAGGAAATTCATTGAGATAGGGCAGCAAAAACAAAAAAAAACAAACAAACGCTGAAATGTAAACAATGTCAAAGATTGAAATGCATGCTGTAATCAGAAACTTTGCCTGTCAATATTACTTCTACGACTGCAATGAAGAAGCGACTGCAGAAAAAACACACACACACGCACAAAAACAAAGGAACGTCGGAATGGAAATGTGAATGCTATTGTGATTACGACACGAGAACGTGACTTCTTCGTTGTCACAGTTACTGTAAACAATAAATCTGCTAAAGTTCTTAAATTTTCTTCGAAGGGGTTCTTTTGAATAAAGAGTGCATGGCCATAGAACATTTTAATGCTGACTGAAATTCAAGAATCTTAATGAGGCAAGAGTTTAAAATAAGATTTATGCCATGAACTTTAATTAGATATTGCGGAAATTGTCAAATTCTGATGCATCAATGTTGGGTCTACGAGAAATCGCCCAAAAGAATTATGAAAAATAACCCAAAAAAGCATATAAAAATTGAAAAATCACCAAAAATCGTTGGTTTTTTTTATAATTATTGGGCAATATTTCAGATTTGGCAAAATAAAAAATCCTCCAAAAACCAAATATGAAATATTTCATAAATTCAAGTATGAAAAATTACCCAAATTGACGATTTTTCATACATGCAACGCAGATAATCTATACTCATACTCAAGAAGAACAAGTAAAAACGGCGTAAAGTTCGGCCGGGCCGAACTTTATATGCCCTCCACCATGGATTGCATTCCACAGAGGATATCGATTTTCGTAGAAGTGCAGTAATATTACAGGAAAATATAAATTTTGTAATATACCCAAATAGTGAAAAAATAATTTTATATAATATAATATTTTAATTATTTGAAACCGTGCTTATAAGGCAAGGATACCAATACGCCAATTCAAAAAATAAATGTTCTTATATTTATATTTTCAAGAAGCTTAAAAACCATAAATATTTGTGGATAGTGGGTGCTACAGTTGGTTGTATTTTCATTCTATTTTAATTCCAAAAGTACAAATTTTGAAAATCCATTATCAGACGTACATAGTGCAAAATAACCTAACTTCATGATTCAACCAATTTTTGCCGTAAAAGAAAAAGTACGAATTTGGAAAAAACTTTTTATTTTGCGTGTCTGGAGGAATGTATACACCGAATTCCATGATTCCAGCTGCGCCGCCCATTCGGTTGGTACCATTTTTACCCCTTGACGTTTCTACGAAATTAGAATTGCATCATTCTAGCTGTAGTCGTTTAGTTGGTACTATTTTTATCCCTCTGTATCATTGTATCCCTTGAAAGTACGAATTTCGAAAAATCCGTTTATTTTCCGTGTCTACGCAGTCAGAGGAATGTATACAACGAATTTCATTATTCTAGGTGTAGCCGGTTGGTTGGTACCATTTTTATCCCTCCGTACCCATTGTATCCCTTGAAAGTACGAATTTGGAAAAAATCTTTTATTTTTCATGTCTACGTAGTCAAGGGAATGTATACTCCGAGTTTCATGACTCTAGCTGCGGTCATTTGGTTGGTACTATTTGTATCCCTTTTTTCATTTTAACCCCAAAAAGTACGAATTTTGAAAAATCTGTGTATTTTACTTGCATATGCAATCAGAGCAATGTATACACCGAATTTCATTATTCTAGGTACAGCCATTTGGTTGGTACAATTTTTATCCCTCTATTCACATTTACCCTTAAAAGTACGAATTTGGAAAAAATACTTTTATATTATGTATCTACTCAATTAGAAGATGGTACACACCGAATTTCGTGTTTCTAGCAGTTGCCGTTTAATATGTACCATTTTTATCCCTTTTTTGCCCCATTGCACCCCCTACAAATAAGAATCACTTTATGGTGCACGTTTTTGCTATAAGGGGAATGCGCATACCAAATATCAATTATATATAAACAGACATATTCAAAAAACATACTTAAATACGCTAAAATATTAGGGATTATTATGGGTATTTTTAGTCCTTGTGAGGGAAAAATTTTTCTCTTTGGGCCGATTACGCCCCGTTTCAATCCCAACCGATCTATACTACTATAAGACGCATTTATGGAAAATTTGAACGTTCTAGCTCCTTTCGTTTAGATGCTATCGTGCTTTCAACAGACGGACAGACGGACGGACGGACATGGCTAGATCGTCTTAGAATTTTTTGACGATCAAGAATATATATACTTTATATGGTCTCAGGTCGATATTTCAAGGTGTTACAAACGGAATGAGAAAGTTAGTATACCCCCATCCTGGATGTGGAGGGTATAAAAAATCTTCAAGCCCGACCAAAGGCGGGTAACGTAACCAGACTATATGTATATATATTTATTTTGGCGATTTATCATATTAAAAATTAGTCAATTTTTTGGGGCGATTTTCCATATGAAAAACTACCCACCTTTTTTTGCCGATTTTTCATGTGAGTGATTTATTTTTGGGAATAATTTTATTTATATTATTTTGGGTAATTTAAAATTTTTCGATTTGCGTCATTTTTCATTATTTCTGAGCTATTTTTCATTGGGCGAATTTTCGTGTCGCCGTTATAGCTGTTCTAATATAGGGTGGGCCATTTAAAACTTTAAATTAGAATCGGCTGTAAAAAAGTACTGATTACTTTTCAAATTTCTGGTTTTATTGGAAAGGTTGAACTTTCTCATTTAATGATGGAACACAATATCATTCATATGACTAACACGACTGGCCAAGCTGTACCTCATCTGATCAACCCATTTTTTCAGTAAAGCCCAAAATCCACACCAAACAGTGACTCGATGTGGACGCATTGGCTTCTCGATAGTCACGTGTGGGTTCTTTGAATCCCATTTTCGGCAATTTTGCTCATTGACATAGCCACCGAGATGATAATGAGCTCCATGTAGGCTGAACTGATGGCCGATCTCTTCTCGAAAAATTTCCACGTACATTTCTTACAGTTTACGTTAAAGGCTCACTACTTTGGAAGCAAGTTTTTAATTTTTCGAAATTTTGTTCCAGCATATAGCGTCCCATTTTGCAAATGTCAAACATAAACCTGAAAATAAAAATTGATGTTATTCTACCTTTCAAAGTCAAAGTAATCGGTAGTTCAAATGTTAAAAGTTTAAATGGCCCATCCTATATGTATTAATCAACTAAACTAAATAAAATTTTAACTTTTTAAATGGGTAACCTACAAATGGTTATTAATGCTAAACTAAAGCATGATAAATTCGAATGGCATTTAACAAAGATTCTTCTCTTTCATTTGATGACCATATCTTTATACTTGTACGTAAATAAAATGTTCGAATTTCTATATCCTTCGCAAATTAAAAGTCCATTAAAAATCAGGAAATGTAAAACTGAGTAGGAAGTTGTAATCTACCTGTGGTCTTTAGTTTCATTTGTATATAGTATCTGTTAATTTGCCATGATAAAACTGCACTATAATTATTTAATGCTAACATTTTTAAATACAATTTTACCAACCATATTTACTTTTTATTTAATCATCTTGAGTCTAAAATCTAACTTTAATTTTAATATTTGCCATATTTAATTTGAACTGAGATATTCTCCTGGCTCCAGATCATTTTGCTTCAATATTTTATAGAACGCAAATTTATTTACAAATGGCATGGTATTTGTCATATTATGTACTAGTTATATATTTTCTACACCCCTTGCTTTTATATAACTTTGTCTTATATTGTACAAGTTTTTACCTTTTATCCTCATTTAAATATTGCTGTCTTTTGAACCCTTCCGGCCCTTTTATCATGGTTGCCAATTTTATAATTTTTTTCTATTATTCTATTTTCCACATCTTGCCAATAACCGACTGTTGTGCCTTTTTACCTATTTTCAACTTTTTAAATAATTTGTTTGTTATTTACTTATTTCCATTCCTTTGTCCTTTATTGTAAATTGGGATCACATTTTCCTACTTTCAACATTTCCCCATTTTAAATTCCCAAGTTATTCCCTATTCATCTTCTAATGTACCCCCCTCTTCATCCGCATTTTTATCACTTTTTATTCTGTTTTCTATTATTTTCTACATTTTTAATATATTTGTAGCAGTTTTTGGTTTTACCAATTTCAGATTTTGTACTCCATTAACTGGCATAAATTGTATTTTTGATTTATTTTAATATCTATTTATTTATTTGTTTGCCCTCTTTTATTACCTATTCTCATTTTTTTCTTTTTTAAATTTTAATATTTTCTCTCATTTTTATTTTTGAACATTTTGTCCTATTTTCGTCACCAAAGCATTTACTCCATTTCATTTTTGGGTCGAAGGTAAAATATGTTGTAAGTTAATGTCTGAGATAATTCTTATTGTCAGAACTATATTGTGTAATTTTATGAGGATCATTTTTGTGGAAGATCTTTACTCTGTAGGTCCTCTCATTATGGGTCAATTTGACCCTTTTTCGGGAAAAACAAAAAAGTCTTTTCAAAAAGGACATGTAAGGATTAAAATGTTGTACGAAATATTTTGCGGGAAAAAATGCAGTGGGGGTCACCAAAGAGACTATCGGTGTAAATAAACCTCGTCACGTTTAAATAGCAAAATTTCGCGCCAACTTACACAAAAAAATACTAAAATTAAAATTTTATTCTGTGGAAATTATCGCTCTTCGACGAAAAATGCGAGTACTGCGGTAGACCTCGGTAAACCAAAAATACTATTTGGATATTTGCTCATTAAAAGTAAAAATTTCAGAAAAAATCCTACTTCGCAAGGATTCTTCCACATAGCTTTTCCATGATTCTGACCGACAGTTCTATTATCCCCTTTCGCTACTCTAAGCAACAAAACTGAAATATTTGTGTTCGAAAATAATAAAAAAACGTTATTTGTATGCATTGAGGAATACTGAATGATTCATAAAATTAACACAAACAATTTTTTCTGGATATTTTTTTCTAATTTTTTTACAAAAAAAATCGTTTTTTGTGACAAGAAAAAATCCATACAAAAAGAAAGAATAAAAAATATTTTGTTTCATTTTTAATAGCTAGTATCGTAAAGAAGATATCAGTGCCTATTTGACTACCTCAAACCGACAGTTCTACTTTCCCTTTCGCTTTGCTTTATCCATTAAAGGACACATTTCCTAAAAATCCTTATACTTCACACAGACATCCTTGCATATCTCTTTTTTTTTACTGTCTAAAATTAAAAATTTCGCAAAAATCGTTGGGATTCGTGAATGTGAAGTTTTTGTATTTCAAGCTTCTGAAGTTAAAGCTTTTGTATTTCAAGCTTTATCCCGTTTCACCTACAAAAAGTACAAATGTATACTACTCAGAGATTCTTCCTCCACAGAGCACGAAATTTAGACAACCCAGAATTTCATTACTTAAGACGATGGTACAATTTGTATCCCGTTTTACCGTGTAAAAGTACAAATTTCGAAAAAATGCAACATTTCACTAGGGTTCCTCACAATTCTGGCCGATATTATTATCCTGATATGACCTTTTAAATTGCAAATATTGTGAAAAACTTCTACACTTCCCTGGGATTCCCCCATAAAGTGGATGGATTCCCACCTTTTACCGTTTTACTTGCTAATAGTCATATTTGGAAGAAAATTGGTGCAGTTCACTGGGATTCCTCCTAATAGTGTGAGGAAGATACATCTTTTTATTTATTGCTTTAGGCCGATGTTACCATTTTTATAACTTTTTCCCTGTTTATCCGTCTTACCAAATTTTCTGTGAATTATTTTCAGATGTGGAAAGAACTACCACAGTCTGCATTTGATGGGCTGCAGCATTACAATAAATTTTGTGTGATTGTTCCCTCAGAAATGATCACCTGCTGATAGGTCTGTTTTTTTTCTTCCATCTCCGAAACTTCTTTTGCAATCACTCCTTTGCACACAAATACAGCTTTATCTAACAATAACCACTTGACCAGTTGGAAGATTGACCCCCCGAGGGGACTTAATTTTGTTGAAAAATCTGTTATTGGAAGCACATTACATACATATGTAGGTATTTTTGTGCTTTGCAAATAAATACAAATAAATAAACACTTTGGTGATTTGCATGCATTCGATATTAAAACCTTTTGTGCATTCCCTCTCGGATGTCTTCTGGCATTCAGGTATGTGGAATCTCAGTTTATAACTGTCACCTGCAAATGCAAAGTAAGTAAGTTCAGGTTGTCCGTCTGTCCACATCTTCCTTTTTTGTGCTGTTTTGTTCATCATCAGGGCGGCGACAAACATTACAACACTTTTCGGTTGAGTTCTGTTCCTGGGTTCACTTAAATCTCATTTAAGTCTAAAAGTATGCAATACAATTTTTTGTATGAGTTTCAATGCGTTTTGTTGGAGACACAAACACACATACACCCGCTCACAGTTTCGCTTACGTGTTTAGCTCAGTCCAGAGTGCAGAAAAGGGAACAACAAAACTGTTGTAAAACGAAGTATTGAGAGAAAAAAACGGATGACAAAAATAAATAAAATGCAAAGCAATGCAATAAATGTTGCAAATATATTAAATTCCTGTCATGTACAAAATCATTGTTTATTCCTTTTTCGTTTTTTTTTGTCGAACAGATACCGGCACAAAAACACAAATACACTCTATTCACAAACACACACACATACACAGAGTGATAAACACAAACTCTCACACTTATGTGCACACTAATACCTATACACGACAATAGTTTTTTGAGGCTGCTTTTAGTTTTGAAAGGATTTCTTTTTTTTTGAGGATGAAAGGATGGTGGTATGTTCATGATTATCATTTTCATTTCCATATGTATTTCGATTGAGATCAGCGGAATCTTAAGTAATATTAGCCCTTGTAATTTTGACTAGAACTAGAAAATAAATTAATAACAAAAAATCTGATTAACCATTGACTATCCAAGGGTGTATCATAGCCATAGGAGGAAACATATAATAACCATTTTCTATACCAACTGATCGTTGTTTCTAACCAACTGCATATTTGCACTGGAGTCTTTATACGCTCAACTCGTCGTCTAATTTATCTCAACATTTCTACAAAAGTATCAATACTTTGTTTTGAAAGACCATTTTCTGGATAGAAGATGATGCTTCGAATTTATTTAAATTTAACAAAGGACGAAACTGGATGTACCCTATATATGTCCACGCATTAGTAACAACCCATAAATCGTCCAACCAAAGTCGGAAGTGCGAAATTTGCAGCGATTTTTGCAAAGAATTTATGCCAATGAAATTAATACTATTGGGAAGCTACGTGAAACCCTCGAGATTTGTAATTCAAAATCATATATTTTTAGTAGGTTGACCACTTTGACCGAATATAGTCATTCCCTATTGTTTTTCCAATATATCCATAAATAAAATCCTAAACATAGTCTCCTGTCGGAGATCAGTTGAATACATCTTGCTTTAGTTATCTTTTGTAATCATAGTTTCCGAGATATCAAAATTCCAAAATTTGAAATTGAAATTTTAGGTAATATACAGAGCTTATAGTTCCCTGAGTAGATCCCGTAGCTGGGGGCTATAACACATTATGAGTATTTACATTTGTTCTAACAAATCCACTAAGAAATGTTGTTGGATTTTTTGAACTTCAAATTCCGTTTCACGGACAGTAATTATTCCAAATCTATTGTCAAATTTCTAAAATCGAGACTAAGTTATTTCTTTGCAACATGATGTTAATAAATAAATAAATGTTAAATAAATCCAATCCAATATGTTAAAAACAAACCAATAGGTCTACTTAATCTGATTTTGGAAAATTATTCAAAGTTTAATCATCGCAACTATTGTAATTATCAAAACATGATGGGAACATGGAAGAGACGGGTAGATGGGTATGGCTGGATAGTAGTACAATCTTAATATGATCTAGAATACATCCCATGAATATTTTAATGTACTGCAATCTGAATAGCGAGATAAATATACTTTACTATAATGGAGGATAAATGCAAGAAAACAGTGTAACATTGTACCACTAGAAAAAGTATTTGACATGTTTTCTGATTAATTAAAAAACTCTAAAAAAATCATCTTTTAGATGTGTTTTTAACAAAAATCGGCTAATGCTCCAACTTTCGTCCGAATTTACTATTCCTTCATGGGTTTCAAACTATTTAGCTTTAAAACACAATCATTTCCAAATATGAATGTGAGCTGGTAACGGAAGAAATATTTTTCCTTGCCCAGACTTCATCCAATAAAATTGGAGGACTATCTTTATTAGCTTCCAATCGGTATTCGTAAATTCATGGCATTAGATATCTGGATTGGTGAGTATTTTAAGTCCACCCTACCAGGAGTTTTTCGTTGGAAAAAATCCCCGAAGTCTATGCATGACTGCTTTTCATTGTAACTTCGCAGCACAGAAAGTAAGTTACAATTTAAAAATTAATTACTTAAACTCAAAATTTATTAGAGAAGCTCAATGAAAGTATACATTAAATCAATTGATATTTTAATTCATATAATTAAGTTGTAAATGCATTTTGCAAAAAGTTAGATCATGTTTTTCAAAATTCCAATTTTACTTCGCTTTTGAGGTAAACCTGGGGTCGATTGATTTTTACATTTTATTTTTACAAAAATCGGAACCTGGGGTCGATTTATTTTTACTTTTTATTTTTACACAAGTCGGAATTTGGCATTTCGAAACAATGACCAATAATGGATTATGTACAGTAGGCTGGATTATGGATTATGTCCATGCAAACGGAAAAACACTTGCCCATGAAAATAAAGCTTGGATTCTTTAATGATTATTTGCAAAATATTTCGTTTCTAGATCAAGCAGTCTATAAGATAAACGCTCCAAAAAACAACCCTATAAATCATGTTTTGTCTCGTGAATTTTTTTTTGTGCTGCAATTTTGTCAAATTATTTTTTCTGAAATAATAGACTCTTGAAAGCACTTTAGAGTAACTTATTGGTCGAATTATTGGACGTTTTTAGTAGTTTTTGTGTGTTTTTTTTTAACTGTCAACTGAAAAATATATGGTGGTACTATTTGAAGAAAAATAAATAGCTGCAGCCAATACCTTTCGAATAATGCTAATGATGAATGATGATGAATATCGGAAGCAAATTCGGATGAAAAGAAAGTGGTTCAGAACCAAAATCCATCGGCCAAAATTCAATAGCTTTTGTTCTGGTAAACATTTTTGAGTTCTGTAAAAAATCAAAATTAGACAAGGACCCAAGGATTATTTTGAGATATTAACATTAAATATCGGAAAATCGGATATATTTTAGAAATTGACCCAAAGTTGACTACTTTTCGTATTTTTCGATTTTAAAGAAAATTATTTTTTTTATTTTTTTGTGTTTATGTTTTTTTTAAATATATTTTTATGTATTTGTTCATAATGCGATGAAAAATATTTTTTTTGTATTGCAGATTTTCTCGTTTTTCATATTTTGGAAATTGAAAAATTTTTCTTTTTTTGACTTTGTCGAACTGTTTCTCTCACATTTTAAGAGATTTTGCACTCAGATCTGTTTTTATTAGAATTTGTGGTTTCTTAGCTTTATTAAGAAGCCAAAACTATGTTTGTGCCAAATATAGTTTGTTTTTTAATAAATATTTAAAAAATTTGATTTTTGAATAAATGTCTGACTTTGAACCAACACTACCTTTTTCTTCAAAAGCCTTTAACGAAAAATATACATATGTATGTGGAAAGGTTGAAGGGTTCCCCGCTTTTGTAGGGTAATTTTTGCCTGTACGAAATTGCACCCTTGGAAGATGGGATAGATTTAGTGCAAAAAGTCAGACTTTTTAGTTCCAAAACGCAATTTAGTCATTTTCGTCTCATTAAATTCTGAAAAGTAGGTATGCATATAAAAAGGTGAATACATTTCATTTACCCTCATGCTAAATTTTATAACAATCGGAGTTCATTTGCCGGAAATATGCCAAAAAAAAAAACAAAATAATGCCTGATTTAGCAGACATATAGTGCAAAAAGTCCGATTTGTTAGTTCCAAAGCGCAATTTATTCATTTTATTCTCATTATTTGATATTGAACCACTGTGCGCCGCAGCGATTATTTTTGTAAAAAGAGTTTGAAAATGTTCGCTCCAATAAAACATCTCCTTTATTAACGTATTCCACAACAATTTAGTCCGTGTCATCATTTTTCGTCTGATATTCATAATTTAGACATAATTCAAATGTTATAACTTCTTTTACACAATATTTCCAAGAAATTTGATTTTTTAGTTGTAACTTGAAAAACCTCAAAAAAATAAATCTAAAAGAATAGAAAAGAATAAAAAATTATATTTATTTAAAAAATATTCTATTAATTCATAAAAAAAATTGAATAAAAATTCAAGTGACGAAATATTTTGCAGATCATCATTAAAAAATTCAATCTTCATTTCTGGGCGGTGACCGCAGTAATTTATTTTCGTGACCCATCCTAATGTACAGGCTTCTCAAAATGACTTATGGGGAATGGAAAATTAGATTATATTTATTAGATTGTAGATCGGTAGATGATATTACAGTGGATGTTAAAGCTACCTTCTGTTCCTATTGGAAAATTACGTGATTTTCCTATGGAAAATTGGGTATTTTTCTATGATAAAGTACTGTTACATAGGTGTTTCTTCTATGGGAAAAGGAAACAGCAAGTCTATAGAAAAACTATAGGATTTTCTTAATAAAAATTTACTTTTGAAATGTAGACGTTTTTCTAATGGAAATGGATATTTTTTTCAATTGAAAACAAATCAATTGTATAGTAGACATGTATCCTATGATAGAAATAGAGAAATTTCAGTACGAAAGGGAGATTATACAATTCTTAAGGAAATCTTATTGATTTCTTTCTAAAAAATACATATTTTACTGTAGAAATGAAGAAAATTTCTTTGTGAAAAAAATTTGTTATAGAAAAACGCACACATTAACTTTTGGAGTAGTCGAACATTTTTCTATTTCTCGTCTATTGCATTATGTCTATGGAGACAATTGCGATTATTTATATTTTCAGACACGAAATATACGCTATAGGATTTCCCAAAATCATTCACACCTCCCTCGTTCGCAATTTACATTTTTCCTTTGCCATTCACGTTGTCGTTGTTCCCAACTCTTTTCGTACATGCATAAGTACATGCCGCCGTGCAAGGATAGTGGGATAGTATGCATGTTTTATAACTGTCACTCACATACTCCCCAAGTGGGTGAGAGAGAGAGAGAGTGTGTGTGACCAGTTTAGGTGGCTGGTGGCGAGTGTGTGTGCGTGCGTGTGTGCTTGTGTTCTGCTAGCTAAGCTCAGGGAGTTAACTTAGCTGTGCTACAAATACAAATACCCCTTCTGAGGAGAAAAAACAAACAAACAGACAATTGCTGGTAACACCCAAGCCGACTGAGAAATCTACAAAATCTGGGGACGTGAAGCAAAGTATCGAAAATGTAATGAAATTTACAAACCACCCATGTACATGGGGAGCATGTGCAACTGTCTATGCTTTTTTTGCGTTTTTGTTGCCTCATTGTGCCATCGGATAATATTCAAGGGATTTGTAGTGTGAAATGATAAGAGAAACATGTTGAGCATAACTACATCTATCTGTGAACATACGAATACACATATTTCTTTAGTTGTCGGGTTTAGGGAGGCGTCAGGCTGTAAAAGTTGCGAAAGGGAAGGGATTATGTTTTTTTTTAATCTACTAATTACACTTTATATTTTTTAAATATATTTTCTATGAAGAATTTCCTTTTTCCTGCCGTAGATTGAGTAATTTAAATTTTAAGCTTGACCAACATCACCGAAAAGAGTAAGGAAGCAACTGCACAATTAATTGTGGAACCGTTCGTATATAGCTCAGTTTCATATCCAGCTATTGGAATTTCCCTGTGCCATTCCTTCTTTAATGGAGAGAGTGACAATTCATTTTGGAAACGTCCGTGTACAGCTCAGTCTCATATCTAACAAATGGGACCTGTTATGTCACTCCTTCCATAAAGGAAATTTTACCTCAAATGGTTTCACAATTTTTCTTGCAATTTCCTAGTTTTAGTGGACTTTATTTTATTTCCTATTTATTTTTGTAAAGCAGCTTAAATTTATTTTATTTTCCTTGAATATTTTCACTTTTTTCCCCAAAGAAATATATTAAATCTCATGTTTTTTCATTTTAAATGAAATCACGTATTCTTCTCTTCATTTTATGGCAATTTCAGCATCGTTGGTCCCTCTTGATGCATAAAAGTAAAGGTGCTCAAATACGAATTAATTTTGAAAATGTCTTCATACGTAAATTATGTTATTTTTCTTTGCTCCGATAAGAAGGAAAAAAATTGCGTCTAGCCAGTTTTGTTTGGTTTTTGTTTGCTTTTTTGTGTAAACACAACTGACAATAGGTTTGCGACGCGTTCCCAAGAAAATCGAGGTGATTTTTTCTTTGGGAAAATACAATATTTGGTTTGGAACTTTGGCCGGAGGGCTGATACAAAAGGCAGGCAATTGACAATTATATTTCGTGGACAAATAATGAAAGGTGAGGATGAGAGGGAAAAGGTGGACCCAGATTTAAGTACATTTTGTGGAGGAGGAAGAACGTTGTTCTTCTTTCCTCCTACATAGGATTGAGTGTATATTAGGCTGGCACTCAGCATCTGAATGGTAAACTAAATATAAGAAATTGGATGGGTAAAATATCAATTCAATCTGATATACCCTTGGAAAATGATAATTATATTGTGGAACAAAATGAATCCTTTTTGAAAATAACAAGGTTTTGACAATGGATTCTGATAGAGGGGGTATATGTTTATTGGAAAGTTTTGAAAGTTTACGTTTTGAAAGTTTAGTTTTAGAGGGGTATCAACCTTTCGTGGAACATTTTAAACCTCTAGCTTCTCAATGTAGGGGTCTATTTGGCTCGTTTTTGAAAAATGGTGGATCAATATATCCCCCTTTTGCACATTCTTATTCAACATAAGGAATATGGTATAGGAAACTATGTGATCCTTACATTTTAACTATAGGATGTGTTCAGCAATATTACTTAAAACACTACGAGGAATATTTTTGTGGAACTTTTTAAACCTCTAGCTCCTCAATGTAGCTGTCTATTTTGCTCGTTTTTGAAAAATGGTGGATCAATATTTCCCCCTTTTGCACATTCTTATGATGAATAGGCCTAGAAAACTTTGTGATACTTACATTTTAAGTAAAGGATGTGTTAAGCAATATTACTTAAAACACCACGAGGAACATTTTTATGGAACATTTTAACACTCTAGCTCCTCAATAAAGGGGTCTTTTGACCCCTTTTTTTGAAAAAGTGTAAATCAATATTTCCGCCTTTTTCACACTTTTTTGATGAATCGCTATAGGAATTTTTGTGATCCTTACATTTTAAGTACGGGATGTGTTCAGCAATATTATGTAAAACACTACAATGCGAATTTTTGTGGAACATATTAACCCTCTAGCTCCTCAAGATACGGGGTCTTTTTGGTCTCTTTTGTGCTAAAGGGTAAAAAACACCCCTAAGAATAAGTTTTAATGGGTCAACAGTCTACTACAAGCTTCTGAATACACCAAAACTCAAAACTGAACTTAAATGCCAGAAATAAGTCAAAACTTAAAATTCGTTTTAGGGTTAATAAAGTACTTTTTCCTATTTGGTGCTAACTGATCCTGAAAACTGAATTTCAGGGGGTTGGTGTGAATAGAAAAAATATTCTACATAAAATTTCACTATAAGTCACCGAACAAAGAAATCTGTTTGACATTTGCAAAATGGAACGCCATACGGTCGAACAAAATTGGGAAAGATTAAAAACTTACTTCCAAAGTAGTGAGTCTTTAACGCAATCTGTAAAAAATGTATGTGGAAAATTTTCGTGTTTTCAGATAAAGCCCATTTTCGTCTCGGTGACTATGCCAATAAGCAAAATTGCCGCACATGGTGTTCATAGAACCCACATATGACTATTGAGAAGCCAATTCATTCACAACAAGTCACTGTTTGGTGTGTCCGTTTATATTGCCAATGAAATGGAATAAAGCCAAATTAGCATTTTCGAGAAGCCTTTACATTTGGGGTCTTTGTGAGTATATTGAAAAAACCTTTTTTAAAACTTCAGGGTTTGAAGAAAAAGCATGTCTCTCCGAAAATAATGGTTTATTAGTTTTTGCACTTTTGTACGTTAAATACCCACATTCTCAAAGTGGGGAAAATATGTTTCAAAATTTGAGATTTTTTACTAAAATGGCTGCCATTTCTTTTTTAATCGCAGGGATGTGGTAATACTTTCTGAGTAAAAAGTTAAGATATGCGGTTAGAAAGTCAGTTTCATAAGTATTTTTTACAATTTGAGAATTTTTGAGGATAAATATTTTTATTGAAATATTGGCAATTTTGGAGAGGACTTTAATAACTAGTGTACAATATGGACAATGCATAATTAATAGGAGTCATACAGGCAAGACAGGATATTTCACGATAGTTAAATTTAAATATTTAAATGTTTCCGCAAAAATATCTCAAACAAATTGTGGGTAGTCCATATACTAAAATCTATCTTTATCTGAATATATGTATACGATATAGTTTCAAATTCGAAATGTAAAAAGAAATTGACAAAAAATTAAATTCTTGCCAAAATGAGGAAACTTCATTTAATTGATAGTAATATCAATGGGTATTATCTTCGAAAATTGATCATTTCATTCATAACAGATTTGTCTTGACGATCACAGTGCTAAACCGAAGATATGTTGCCATTACCGATTGATTTTCCATGAATTTATTTTTCTTTCAATTTGGACTTGAAAAAAATTTTGCCACAGCATTTTGAATAGTTCCGAAACTATGCGTCAAATTTAAAAATAATCTCAATAACACTTAGGCATAATTATTTGTTTTTATATTTTTATAACTAAAGTCGGATAAGTCGTTTTGAGTTTAGTTAACATGTGTGGAACAACCTTTATAGAAATTGAAAATTTTAAAAAAGATAAAAAACATATTCATGGAATCTAAAATTTGGATATTTGGCCAAAATAAATATTAAACATGGAAAACTACTAATACCTATTAATCAATTATTTGCTTTTTTGGAAATATTTATTAATCGAAAATCATATTTTTATTATTCGAATAAACATGTCCCCTAGAAGCCCTAAATCAAATCAAATCATCTGGAAAACTCCTCTACTTTAAGCACGTTAATCCAGATATCTCTTTCCATTCAAACTTGATACCAAAAAATCGATTAGGAACCATCGTCCGATCTATCTCTTTACATGTTGGGTGTTACAAACGTATGAGCAAAGACATTATGTCCTAGTGGAGGATACACCATTTTTAAATTATTTTCTTGATTATAAATTGACAGGTAAGAGCCAACCTAGTGTATATTCTGTTTGTTATGCTTGACAATACAGATCATATTCTCAAGATATACCGAATCCTTATAAAATTCTAAAGAGTGATTTTTTTGAGGTTAGGATTTTCATGCATTAGTATTTGACAGATCACGTTGGATTTCAGACATGGTGTCAAAGAGAAAGATGCTCAGTATGCTTTGACATTTCATCATGAATCGTCTTACAAACGAACAACGCTTGCAAATTATGAATTTTATTATCAAAATGCGTGCTCTGTTAAGAAAGTTCATTGCGCGCTTCCATTTTATGGTCAGTTTAATCGACCCACTGAAGCGGCTATTCGGGCTATTGTGACTAAATTTCGCACCAAATTTACATTGTTGGACATTAAACCACCAACACGCTTACGTAGAGTGCGAACTGAAGAAAATATCGCAGCTGTATCGGCCAGTGTTAATGATGACCACCAATTTTCGATTCGTCGCCGTTCGCACCAATTGGGTCTCTGTTACTCAAAAACGTGGAAATGCCAAAATTGGACTAAGCGGATGGACCACCTAAGACGCAGCCGCGGTCAACATTTAAATGAAATTATCTTCAAAAAGTAAATGTCATGGACCAATCTAACGTTTCAAATAAAGAACCGATGAGATTTTGCAAATTTTATGCGTTTTTTTTAAAAAAAAAGTTATCAAGCTCTTAAAAAATAACCCTTTAAAACTATAAATCAATGTCTCAGTCCATTGTATGTCAAAATAATAGCTGTAGATCTATTGGAATTTGAAATGAACAGTAAATTGTTCAACAATTTTCAGATTTTTCATTTTCTGATTTTGGGATAATTTGTTATCGGTATTCGTGCATTCCATTCGTTCGTTCTGAATCTTTAAAAGGGCAGGTATCTAGTCTGTAAACCAAAATTATTAATTTTTATTTTTGTAACCAAGTACGGCCGGGCCGAACTTTATATACCCTCCACCGTGGATTGCATTTCATAGAGGCTAGAGGCTGAGAAGTGCAGTTATATTACAGGAAAATATATATATATACATTTTGAATATAACCAAACCAAAACAAATACAAATTTTGAAAATCCAGTATCTCAAGTGCAAAATAACCTACCTTCATGATTCAACAATTTTTTGCCGTAAAAGTTTAAAAAGTACGATTTTGGAAAAATATTTTTATTTTGCGTATCTATACAGTCAGAGGAATGTATACACCGAATCCCATGTTTTAGCTGCGGTCATTTGGTTGGTACCATTTTTATCCCATTTTCCCCCTTAAGAGTACGACTTTCTAAAATATCTTTATTTTACGTGTCCACGCAATTAGATGGATGTACACTGTAGCCGTTAAATTGGTACTATTTTTATCCCTCTGTACCCATTGTATCCCTTGAAAGTACGAATTTGGAAAAACTTTTATTTTTCGTGTCTACGCAGTCAGAGGAATGTATACTTCGAATTTCATGACTCTAGCTGCGGTCATTTGTCTGGTACTATTTTTATCCCCTTTTCTATTTTAACCCCAAAAAGTACGAATTTCGAAAAATCCGTTTATTTTACGTGTCTACGCAATCACAGGAATGTATAAACCGAATTTCATGACTCTAGCTGCGAACATTTGGTTGGTACCATTTTTATCCCCCTTTTCCATTTTAACCCCAAAAAGTACGAATTTCGAAAAATCCTTCTGTTTTACGTGTCTACACAATCTGAGGAATGTATACACCGAATTTCATTATTCTAGGTGCAGCCGTTTGGTTGGTACCATTTTTATCCCTCTATTCCCATTTTATCCCTTAAAAGTACGAATTTGGCAAAAATAATTTCATATTATGTATCTACTCTATTAGAGGAATGTACACAACGAATTTCGTGTTTCTAGCTGTTGTCGTTTAATATGTACCATTTTTATCCCCTTTTTTGCCCCATTTCACCACCTACAAATAAGAATCACTTTATGGTGCACGTTTTTGTTATGGGGGAATGCGCATATCCAATATCAAGTAAGTACAAGCAGACATATTTGAAAAAAATATGCTTAAATATTTTAAAATATTAGGGATTATTATGGGTATTTTTAGTCCTTGTGAGAGAAAAAAATTTCCCATTGGGCCGATTTCGTCCAGTTTCAATCCCAACTGATCTACGACTATAAGTCGCGTTTATGATAACAGACGGACATGGCTAGATCGTCTTAGAATTTTATGACGATCAAGAATATATATACTTTATAGGGTCTCAGGTCGATATTTCAAGGTGTTACAAACGGAATGACAAAGTTAGTATACCCCTAACCTGGAGGTGGAGGGTATAATAACATGAAGTGCACAGTGGTCCTCAGACTTGTTTTGAATTTTTTCTTAATTGTTCAGTTTCTCTGATTTGTTTTTTGAAAATTGAAAAATAAATGAAGAATTGCCACAACATTCTAAATAATTATATTTTAAGTTTAACATAAAATATTCAAGTTCAAATTAAACATTATCGGTCATATTCATAATAATTTACCACGAGTTTATATGGCGAATTTTCGATGTAAAAGCTTTTAATTATGATTATATTTTTTATGAATATGGCAGCTAATGTTTATTTATTTACATTTTCCCTATCAATTGAATATCAGATTTTGATTTTTTTCTGACACTGTGTAATCAGTTGGACTTTTCTGCCCACATCCTATGCCGTATAAGGGCAATTTTTCCGCACTATTACTTGAGCTTGTCAATGGGGACCAAAGTCAGCAATTTTTTTACAATAAATTGTCGAGAGTTTTAACCTCGTTGTTGGTGGGGCAGAACAGAACAGAGCAGCATGACATGACTTTGATACTTGTTCAATCAGCACGTAAATTGTCATCTTGCAACTGTCACTTATTCTTCTGGCTCTTGCGAAGGATCTACATAAGTCTGCGTCCATGTTTTCAGTGCTGCTATTGTTGCATTCAACCATATACGTGGACATGTTTCAAACTTCTCTTTTTTTTTCAGCTACAGCGCCATCACCACCGCGAGCTCCAACGCCACCACTTGGATAAAAGTCAACAAACTGATAATTCAATCATGTTGCCATAACAAACCCCTACAAAAGTACGTGCTCAGATTTCAGAATAAAAGTGACGGCAACCAAATAAATGCAAACCAAAACGCAAACAAGACAAAACGTACAACGTACGAACGAATAGAGTCATCCACCCAACCATGGAACCACGAAGAATCCCACTAGAATGGACAAGAAATGGCAACAAAACGGACGACATGAACTAAAAGTCCACGGACCCACTCACTCACTACTCCACCCCTTGCATGTATGCGATGCTTATTACTGGACAAACAAAAACTTATATATGAAATCATTAAAAACACTATTCATACTCGGGCGACTCACTTCTCCACTTCGTGTCCGTGGCCGTGTGGTGTACTTTGGAGTGGTCAACGAAATGGTGACCACAAAAAGATGAAGCAGCGAAGTTGGGTTGGACCAACTCATGTTCCACAAGTGTGTGTGCACGGCACACATTCTCACGAACCGCACACACTCATACACATGCATACGCAATCTAAGATTCATTTGTGTGATATTCATTTAGAAAATAATGCATACTTTTAGGGAGTCGGTCTGGTGCAAAATAAATTGCGAATTATTTGGCAACAACGAAGTGGAAGTGCCATCCCTATTAATATTATAAAACCTTAGTGTAAGTCTGTCTGTCTTTCTGTTTGTTTGTTCCGCAATCACGTGTGAACGGCTGAACCGATGTTGTTGAAATTTTCAGTATAGATAGATGCAGGTCTGGAAAAATAATTTTTAAAAATTTGTTCTGTGAGAGAGAGCTAGAAGGCTGAAAATTGGTACATATATAAAGAGTGATTTTTTAAGAGCTTGATAACTTTTTAAAAAAAAAAACGCATAAAATTTGCAAAATCTCATCGGTTTTTTATTTGAAACGTTAGATTGGTCCATGACATTTACTTTTTGAAGATAATTTCATTTAAATGTTGACCGCGGCTGCGTCTTAGGTGGTCCATCCGCTTAGTCCAATTTTGGAATTTCCACGTTTTTGAGTAACAGAGACCCAATTGGTGCGAACGGCGACGAATCGAAAATTGGTGGTCATCATTAACACTGGCCGATACAGCTGCGATATTTTCTTCAGTTCGCACTCTACGTAAGCGTGTTGGTGGTTTAATGTCCAACAATGTAAATTTGGTGCGAAATTTAGTCACAATAGCCCGAATAGCCGCTTCAGTGGGTCGATTAAACTGACCATAAAATGGAAGCGCGCAATGAACTTTCTTAACAGAGCACGCATTTTGATAATAAAATTCAATAATTTGCAAGCGTTGTTCGTTTGTAAGACGATTCATGATGAAATGTCAAAGCATACTGAGCATCTTTCTCTTTGACACAATGTCTGAAATCCCACGTGATCTGTCAAATACTAATGCATGAAAATCCTAACCTCAAAAAAATCACTCTTTATTACTGACCACGAGAATTATAAATATGATGCCGAAATTTGGATTTTCATTTTGTGGGCGGAGTAGTCGTGGCAATAGTGTTTTTGAGAGATAGAAGGCTAAAATTGGTACATATATATTACTGACCACGAGAATGATAAATATGATGACGAAATTTGGATTTTCATTTTGGGGGCAGAGTGGGCGTGGCAAAAGCGTTTTTGAGAGCTGGAAGACTGAAATTTGGTTCATGTATATTACTGACCACGAGAATTATAAATATGATGCCGAAATTTGGAGTTTCGTTTAGTGGGCTTGGCAATACTGTTTTTTTTAAGCTAGAAGGCTAAAAATTGGAACGTGTATATTACTGACCACGAGAAAGATAAATATGATGCCGGAATTTAAATTTTCGTTTCGTGGGCGGTGGGGGAGTGGGTTAAGTGTTTTTGAGACCATGATCTGACCACCATCAATATGAAACCTGATTTTAATTTTACCATTTGTTCTTTTGCCTGGCGAAGCGGGCGGGGTTCAGCTAGTTGACCATAAATATAAAAAATCTTATTTTTGTAAATTTTAGAGAATCCTAAGAATAAAATTTAAATTATTTTAGTTTTGTTGAAATATTCAGAAATTCATGGGTGATTTCTTTGTTTTTTCCATCTTTTGGCCATATCAAGATGAATCTCCAAGAATCTTACATTAATATTATATTTCCAAATATTGTTGGAAACACTCTAGAGCTAATTTCAGTCATTGTGATTGAATTCTTTATCAGTGGACTGTTTTGTTGATTTGTCTATTTAAATGAATATTATAAAAAGTCTGTCTGTCTCTTTGTTTGTTCCGCAATCACGCCTAAACAGCTGAACTCATGTCGTTAATATTTTCATTTTTATGTGGAAGAAACTATACGTTATAATATTTAAAAAAAATCTTTGTGGCCGTATGGCGTGGCAAATATGTTTTTGGGATCTAGAAGGTTGAAAATTGTTACACGTGCATTAGTATGGGTCACGAAAGTAAATTGCTGGGGTCACCGCAGCATTTTATACTTTTTTTATTAAATAGACCCTTGGAAGCACTTTCAATATATTATTCTATTTTTGTCATAGAATAACTCATTAGTCGTATTATTGTAATCATATTTCTTGTAGGCAGTTTGTGAAAGTTGTTATGAATAATAAATAGAAGGAATCAATAGCTTTCGAACGATACCTAAATAAATAAAAAATAATAAAATGGCATCACTGACTCAATTTTCGTGAAATTATTTAATACATGAGATTGTTTTCAGTGTCAATATGTTCAAACTCTTTGTACAAAAATTAGCGATGCGAAGTCAATTTCCTTCCGATGTTCATCATTTAGGCAACATTCGAAAGGTATTGACAGCAGCTATTTATTTTTTTTATAAAATAGAACCAACAAATACGAAAATTTTATCAGTTGTCACTGACAAAAAAACACAAAAATTACTATAAACGTCCAATAACTCGACCAATAAGTTACTTTTAGGCAAGAATAAAAATTTATATTTAAAGTGCTTTCAATGGTTATTCAGAAACAATTGGACACAAATGCAACAAACGGTTTGATCTAGGAACGGAATATTTTGCAAAGCATCATTAAACAATCCAAACTATTTTTTCGTGGGGTGACTGGAATTTGTTTCCATTTGTATGGACCGCGACCCAGCCTAATGTATATAAGAGTGTACAATTCAGTGCTATCTATTTTTTGAAAGGAATAAGAAATAATGTATGATGCCAACTACCATCGAAACATGTCACTACTTCTATACTAAGGCGCCCGGAGAGGAATTTTCAAAGGTCTTCATTTGCTATTGCAAGATAAGTGGTAGGCATTTCTTAATTTTGAAAACAATGGCAATCATGTAACGTTGACGTTACTAATCGAGTCATAACATTTTTTTTTCTATTTTTGCCAAAAGTGAACATTAAAAAATATTTTTTGAGAATTAAAAAAAAAAATGTATTGAATTTTATTTAAATAGAAAAAAAAATAAATTATAGTTTTTAAAAATAACTACAGATAAGTATTTCTACATTTTGAAAAATATTTCAGAAACTTCTGAAAAATACACTCTGTATTTAGAACACAGATGAAGCTATTTGCCGAGAAAAAAAATCAAAAAATAGTATAGCTTTCACCGTATATTTAATGTTTACGAAGTCGGTATGTGTTATCGTTATCCTATCAAAATAATATTTGTTATTTCAGCACAACACTGAGACATTACAATATGTACAATAGTTAATGACTCAGTGTTGTGACGCTCTTGATTGTAGCGTCCAATGGATGACGAAATATTGAAAATAAATAAAAGAAAAACATTTACAAACACCTCGAGCTTGAATTAATCATTTTCTACAAGTTAAATTTGCTTAGTTTGTTGGCTAAGAGACGTGGAAATTAAGGCTTTCGGAAATTTTTAAATAAATTTTTACACATTTTAGAGTGTTTAGATGGCTGGAAATATGCACCATTTATTACAGAGCATGAGAAATATTATTATTATTTAATTCTCATAGTTCCTAGGCGGAACATAGGGCCTCATGAGAAATATCGATTAGAAGGAAATGTTTCATTTTTTACGCTTACGACGAAGGGTCGTTTCAAAAATGGGTTTGAGAGCTAGCCAAGCCCAATTTCTTATTAGCGGTTTATGGGCGAATAAGATTTGGCCACTGTTTCTTAGAGAGTTATAAAACCTTCCGACAAAAGTAATACACTTCATTTCATTTCAACATCCAACAAAAAATGTTGGATGTTAAAGAGTGATAAAAACAATTCCCTGGAGCTCCGGGTATGAACAACCAATAGAATTATAATCACCAGCCGCTTCGAAGTAAAAATGTCTCTCTTTCCGTTTGACTGTCCATCCCACATTAATTCTAAATCGTTTTTTCAAAGTAATTCTGATTTTTTTGAACAGGAAATATATCTCCATGAAACTTTACACCCTCATAGCGCAGGTGTTTACTACATAATTTGCAAATTTTGGTATGGAATGGTATTGAGTTGCCAGATAAAAATCAAATTTTTTGGCGAGGTTGTTTTCGCATTTTTAACGTAGCCCGTACCATACGTACCATACACACAGTCTCATTAATAATTTATTTTCGTACTTTTGTTAGTCATACAAAGGCGCTGTGGGTGTCAAATTAAACTGAAGTATATCTGTTAAAAATACTTCAAACTTCATTTTCCTATCTGTATTAGTTTAGCATTAACAACCATTTCAATTTTCAATTTATTTAGTTTATTATTTTTTAACTTTTTTATTGGGAAAAATAGAAATGGTTGTTAGGGCTAAATTGATACAGATAGAAGCATGAAATTTAAATGCATTTTAAAAAATTTTCACCTCTTTCATTTCATATCTATATTGCCTTTGCGTGGACTCGCAAAAGTACGAAAATAAATTATTAAAACATCTATATCGTTGGAAATGAAAGGTCCTGCAAAAAAGTTAAAATATCACCAAATGGAAAATGATCTCTATTCACATGGTCTTGTTCAGGTCCAATAAAAAATTGTAAAATTTTCTGACGGTTATTTTAAATATATTTTTAGATTTCTTACTAAATTCTAAATAATTAAGTAGATCGGTGCAGGCGTGTTACATCAACCAGATGATATACACTTCTAAATACAAAATTTCAAAATTTCTATCGTTTTCCCCAAAAATTTACAATTTTCCACTACAAAAAAATCATTTACAAAAATTCTCAAATGTAAAGCACCGATTACAAAGTGTTTAATGTATTTTTAACCCCATATGTTGATTTCTTATTCAGAAAGTATTAACGAATCTCTGCGATAAATAAGGGAATGGCGTTCATTTTACTAAATAAATCTAAAATTTTGGAACATATTTTCGTCACTTTTGGGAACTGGGTTTTTTGGTGAAAACATGCTTAAACTTGATATCCAATACCCACTGTTCAATTATGGATTTATTTTTCTCAAAAAGGTAATGTTTTATGAAAATTTTAGTTTTACGTTAAATGAAGTATTTCTTCTATAAGCATGCGATATTCCACTAAAAAAATATATTTTCAGTACAAACGTGACATAATTATTTAAAAAATCGATTTTGAACTATTTTGCTTCCGTATGTCCTCCTGTTGAAATACTACTTTAATTTCGGCCAGTTACAATTCTGGCAGCTTTTGATCAAATTCTGATTGTTGCCTCCGATTATATTACCCATGTGAACATCAAGAGATAACGGTCATTATATTTTTTCATGTTTACATATTGACGCCATACGAAAGTTCTTCCGGATTTGACGTCTTAGATGCCTAGAACCCACATATTTCTTGCAATATTTTGTTGGGGTCCAAAATACCACACCATCTGTGGTATAGGCCGGTGATCGGTTCTTTAGACATTCCTTGCTTATTTATTATAAATAATTGTATAAAATTCACCGATTATTTAACGTCAACATTCAAAAAGGATACTTTCATGTTACAAATGCCACGATGAACACAATATGCCGGCGAACCACCAGCCATGGTGGTGGACCGATAAACTTTTCAGTTGGTGACCACCGTTAAAAAGTACGAAAAATTATAATTTTATTAAAAAAAATTCCATATGCAACATCAGTTGTGAAAATTGTTTCATTTCAGTTTTCAACTCTGGTTTCTCTGGTTGTTGCTTTTGGTGTTGCTGTGAAATTATACAATAATTTAGCTGTAATTTCCGTTTTGCGTACGAGTTGTGGATATTAAGGAAAATGACACATGGTTGTTTATTTCTCCGAAAAAAGAACCCCCGTTTTTTTTTTTGAGGGGTAATAAAATGACCCTTGGTTTTTTGGTCAACTGTTGTGTAGGGTGGGGGAGGGTGGCACATATCCAACAGAAAAGTTTTATTTTCCAACACTGAGTGTTGCAAATCACGTTCAATGCTGTGCAGATATGGTTTAACATTTTTGACTGTCTCTCTTTTTTTTTTGGTTCCGATGCGGTATCCTTTTTTCTTGTCGGGAGGATAAGAAATTAATTTAGATTTTCAGTATTTCTTTTAACTGCAAACATATGTTACTCCTTATGCTTGGTGGCGAAATAATAAAAGCGGGTTGCTTGCTTTGCGAAAAAAGATTTAATTAAACTTTGTTATTACGATGCAGTTAAAACATGTCTAATATTGAAAGGATATCATGTCCCGTGAAAAGGGGGAACTATTGAAGTCAAAGTTGGCTAATTGGAACAAGAATTGTTGCGAGACAATTAGGGTGAGAATCAGTGGCTGTGAGTGAATTCAAAGAACTTTTGATTCTTTTGATGGTAGTTTCTTGCTATATCATATCATTGTGATAATTGTCTGTCTCTGAATTACCTATAAGAAAAAAGTGGTCTATTTTGACCTATTTGTCGAATATGGAGCAGCTTCAAAAATTTCAAAATTTCATGCGCCCAGTCTGTAGAAGCAATTATAGTTCATAAATGTTACAACAGTTGGAAAAGTTCGTCATTTTAGAGGTTATTTTATTGGTAAATATCTCACAAATGACATAATGTTTGAGTTTTGTTTGGTTCATGGAATACAAGAGCTTTTGAAGTATTCTTTTGCCTTATAAAAAAGGTAATTTTCTATTCTCTTTCTTTTCAACCCGTGGTTTACATGTTAATTCAGTGTATTTAATTTTCTCCAGTATAAAAATATAATCGTGATGCCGACCTATGTCTGAACAGTTACAAATATTGATAAGCCGGGGTCTAAGTTAGCCATTGCAACAATACAATTCTGCTTATAGCTCCAAACATCAATTTAATTGCTGAAATGGTAAAACTTTCCCAGCCAAAAATTAAGCAAAATTCCAATTAATTGGTCTCTAGTAAAATTTATTTAAAGCATACTTTAGGGGTGTAAGGTTGTATGACCTGTGAGCTAAAATTTAAGGTAAAAAGGTCACAACTTCTACATTTATCTACAGATTTTTTCCAACCAGGTCTTTGTTTATTCGCTAAAATCACTGTTATTAAAAATTAAATAAAATATTATGCTATTAGCTTTGTAACGGATTTTGTCCTTTGTTTATAAAAAAGACAGAAACATATCATTTTTTTTAATTTTCATCTGCGTTAGAATTTTAGCTATTAAAAAATTAAGAAAAATATTTTTTCCAATTTTTTATATTTTTTTTCGGGACAGCAACGATTTAAAAAAAAATATTTTTTCTTCATTTTTTGGCCTTTGTTCTTAAACCATTGTTTATACGTCATTATTATTTAAAATCGACTAAAATATTACGTTATTAATTTTGTAAAGGATTTTCTTCCATTATTTATAAAAAAACACAAAAATGTTAAAATGAAAAGTTTAAAACAGCTATTTTTAATAGGCCACATTTGCTAGTCATGCATATATATATAAAAAAATAAATATGTATGTATATCAGAATATGATTCGAAAGTAGAGATTGAGATCTTTCATTAGATAATAATATCGTAACATTGCGAAGCCGCATTAAAAAAGTTATTTGTATTTTACTAACCTTCCCAAAACTAAAAATAGACTGAGCGAATATTAAATGAAAATATTATAGACGAGTATAGTATCACTTTGCAACACAAAAAAATAACAAGGTTCTGACAACGGATTCTGTTAGAGGGGGTAAAAAAAGAATATACGTATATCAGGGGTTTGAGAATTTACGTATGGTGGCCATTTTAAATGGGGATCAATATTGCACCCTTTTGCACATTCTTATGATGAATCGGCCTAGGAAACATTGTGATCCTTACATTTTAAGTATAGGATGTGTTCAGGAATTTTACTTAAAACTCTACGAGGAACATTTTAGTGGAATATATTAACCATCTAGATCTTTAAAATAAACCATTTTAGCCCCTTTTGTGCAAAAGGGTTAAATCCTTCCTTTTGCACATTCTTATGATGAAGTGGCATGGGAATCCTTGTGATTCTAACATTTTAAGTATAGGATGTGTTCAGCAATATTACTGAGAACTCTACGAGGAACATTTGAGTGGAATATATTAACCCTCTAGCTCTTCAAACTAGAGCCATTTTTGCCCCTTTTTTGCAAAAGGGTAATATCACTCCTTTTGCACATTCTTATGATGAAGTGGCATAGAAATCCCTGTGATTCTAACATTTTAAGTATAGGATGTGTTCAGCAATATTACTTAGAACACTACGAGGAACATTTTAGTGGAATATATTAACCCTCTAGCTCTTCAAAATAGAGCCCTTTTTGCCCCCATTGTGCAAAAGTGTTAAATCCCTCCTTTTGCACATTTTTATGATGAAATGGCATAGGAATCCTTGTGATCCTTACATTTTAAGTATAGGATGGGTTCAGCAATATTACTTAGAACTTTACGAGGAACATTTTAGTGGAATATATTAACCCTCTAGCTCTTCAAAATAGAGCCCTTTTTGCCCCTTTTGTGTAAAAGGGTTAAATCCTTCCTTTTGCACAGTCTTATGATGAAGTGGCATAGGAATCCTTGTGATCCTTACATTTTAAGTATTGCATGCGTTCAGCAATATTACTTAGAACACTACGAGGAACAATTTAGTGGAATATATTAACCAGCTCTTCAAAATAGAGCCCTTTTAGCCCCTTTTGTGTGAAAGGTTTGAAAACACCCCGAGGGTCAACATGTTGTACAAAAATATTTGTCATAAAAATCTTCCATAAGTCTTTGAATATACCAAAAGTCAAAACTCAATTTAAATACCAGAAAAAAAGCAAAATTTAAAATTCATTCTCGGATTAATTTCGTACTTCTTTCGAATTGATGCTAAACTGTCCCAGAAAACTGAATTTTATTATTTTTTATTTAATTTTGTTCCACTGTGCAATTTCTGTGAAGTGATGCGTATGGTTGGTATTAAAAGTAGTTAAAGTTTTTTCTCGTTAACTCATCCATAGAAGTCTACTTCATAATATTATAAGTAAAATTGAAGTGTTGAATCCTTATGAAATCTAGTCCCAATTACAATTCATTAACAGATTTGTGGTGTCATATGGCTCAGGTTATCTCACTTCACTCAATTACTTTCCATTTTGCTTCCAATTCTTATTATTTTCCAACTGCCATCCTTTTCTCTCTCTTAAATATTTCATTACAAACAATTATCACACCGGCGCAGCAGCAAAAGGCTCCCAAAAAATATGTGTGTTTGACACAAAAACCGCATAAAAATTTCATTAAATTTCCAACATCACACATAACTCAACACCTAGCTTGCCCAAGTAACACAAACTTTTGTGCACAAACGGACGTAGTAACAAGTCGTGCAATTCATAAAAACCCTGTCCTGCTGCAGCTGCAGCTACAACAACAATGACCAATGAATACCGATGTCCTTAACTCATCAAAAAATCTGTGAAAAAAAATCCCCACAAAAATAAAAACCCAACATAAGCTCCGCCAAAATATGAGCATGAACAACAATTCAACAAGCAATGGACGATTATAAACCTCCTTTTGGAGGCAGTTGGCAGATGGTGTGCCACAGCTTGGTAAAATTGTACGACAGTGCCTCAGTGCCTGTCTCATTGTTGAAAAAGACGGAAACACATGTTTTAACCATTATGGAGCAACAACAAGAGGGAAACAAAAAAACAGTATTGCCCAAAAAGGACTCTGGCCATAGGACACAGAGAAAATTGCTGTACACTTGTTGTCCGGTTGTCCTTTTCATGGTCATCATGGCCCTGTCAGTCATCATCAGGAGCAGCAGCATCAGCACAAAAGTAACGGTGGATACTGAAGCGGCCGTTGCATGATTTGCTTGTTAAGATGTACCTGGCGTTGGAGTCATGGGGAATACCAAACGTGTCCGGAGTGTGTAAGGATTAAATGCGATATGGTGCCTTTTAACTCCAGTTTTGTAAAGGATAGGTATATTAAGTTGATGTGCAGGTTTGACATTTCCAGGGTGTGATATTTAAAGATCTGAATATAATGTCTCATGTGACATAGTTTTAATAAAAAAAAGAATTGTTGGTATACAGGGTCTTCCAACAAGAGGTGTTATTTTGGTATGCAAAGAAAAATGGCATTCTTTGAGATAAATGATCGGATGTTTATTTCATAGCAAAGAGGAAGGTATGCCGTTAATAATGAAAAACAACATCAGCCAAATGGCCACCACGTCCACGCTTACACGACCATATCCTTTTCATGAAATTTTCCATAACCAAATCGCAAAGTGGCTGCCCTATGTACTCGATAGCCTCACGAATTCTATCTTTGAGGTCTTGAATCGACGCTGGGCTGTTGGCGTAGACCTTATCTTTCACTTGGCCCCAAAGGAAGAAGTCGCAAGGTGTTAAATCACAAGATCTCGGTAGCCAATTGCGATCACCTCTTCGAGAGATAACACGGTCCGGAAACATTTCCCGTAAAAGAGCAATGTTTTCGTTGCTTGTGTGGCACGTAGCGCCGTCTTGTTGATAGTAAACCTTGTCCAGATCAATACCATCCAACTCCGACCATAAAAAATCATTAATCATCTCTCGATAGCGCAATCCATTCACCGTAACTGTTGATCCAACCTCATTTTCGAAAAAGTAAGGTCCAATGACCCCGCCGGACCAAAAACCGCACCAAACAGTCACACGATAAGGATGGAGAGGCTTCTCAACAATAACTCTTGGGTTTTCCGAGGCCCAGATGCGACAATTTTGCTTGTTGACGTAGCCACCGAGTTGGAAATTTCAAGATGATTTTTCGATGGAATTCCGGATCATTTTCATTCATGAATTTTAATAATTTCAATGCGTTGTTGAAGTGTGTATCGTTTCATTTTCAGTAATGGCGTAGTTTCTACTTGTCACATGTCAAAGAATAAAAATCTTCAAAAGTGGCAGCTACCGAAAAAACCCTGTATTTAAGCAAAATATGAAACCGATCTAAACTATGTGATGTGCCGTGCCAGTCGAGAGGAAGTGGCTACAATAAATATATTGAAAGAATTGATTGGAAGTGGGATATCGAACTGGCTCAAGACTTTTTGGCTTTACTCGGATGTACACCACCTCTTTCATGATTTCCTTATTTCAGTAGACAGCCTCGTTGGTTATGGTAGGACTTGACAACATTGAGTAATTATCTTCTTTTTTATGCGAAGCTAGCCACTGATCGGGCTATACCAAATGAGCAAGTAGCTGATTATATGGCAATAAAGTAAAGTTTTTTGAATATGTCTGTTTATATTTGCTTGATATTTGGTATGCGCATTCCCCTTATAGCAAAAACATGCACTATAAAGTGATTCTTATTTGTAGGGGGTGAAATGGGGCAAAAAAGGGATAAAAAAGGGATAAAAATGGTACATATTAAACGACATCAGCTAGAAACACGAAATTCGGTTTGTACATTCCTCTAATTGAGTAGATACATAATATAAAAGTATTTTTTCCAAATTCGTATTTTTAAGGGGTAAAATAGGAATAGAGGGATAAAAATGGTACCAACGAAACGGCTGTACCTAGAATATTGAAATTTGGTGTATACATTCCTCTGTTTTCATAGATAAGTAAAATACACGGATTTTTCAAAATTCGTACTTTTTGGGGTTAAAATGAAAAAAGGGGATAAAAATAGTATCAATCTAATGACCGCAGCTATAGTCATGAAATTCGGAGTATACATTCCTCTGAGTGTGAAGACACGAAAAGTAAACTGATTTTTCGATTTTTAACAACGAAACGGCTGTACCTAGAATATTGAAATTCGGTGTATACATTCCTCTGTTTGCATAGATAAGTAAAATACACGGATTTTTCAAAATTCGTACTTTTTGGGGTTAAAATGAAAAAAGGGGATAAAAATAGTACCAATCTAATGACCGCAGCTATAGTCATGAAATTCGGAGTATACATTCCTCTGAGTGTGTAGACACGGAAAATAAACTGCTTTTTCGAAATAAACTGATTTTCGAAATAGACGAATTTTTCGAAATTAGTACATTCAAGGGATACAATGGCACAGAGGGATAAAAATAGTACCAACTAATCGAGCTAGAATGATAAAATTCTAATTGCGTAGCATGGGGGTAAAAATGGTATCAACCAAATGGGCGCAGCTGGAATCATGGAATTCGGTGTAAACATTCCTCTGACTGCATAGACACGCAAAATAAAAAGTTTTTTTCCAAATTCGTACTTTTTCTTTTACGCAAAAATTGGTTGAATCATGAAGTTAGGTTATTTTGCACTATGTACGTCTGAAAATGGATTTTCAAAATTTTTACTTTTGGAATTCAAATAGAATGGAAATACAACCAACTGTAGCACCCACTATCTACCAATATTTATGGCTTTGAAAATACAAATATAAAAATATATGGATTTTTTGAATTGACGTATTGGTACCATTACCTTATAAGCGTGGTTTGAAATAATTAAAATATTATATTTATTTATAAAATTAATTTTTCAATATTTGTATTTGTTTTGGTTTGGCTATATTAAAAAAAATATATTTCCTGTAATATTACTGCACTTCTACGAAAACTGACAACCTCTGTGGAATGCATTCCATGGTGGAGGGTATATAAAGTTCGGCCCGGCCGAACTTAACGCCTTTTTTACTTGTTATTGATGATATCTATCAAAGTTTTTTTGCAGAATAAGTATTGTTTTGATATTTTACTTTAATGCAGTAATGAAAGGACAATAACTGCACCGACATCAATTCAGAATAAAATATTTTAAGAACTTAAGGAAGGTCTGGCATAAAAACGTCTATCGAAATATAAGACCCAGATTAACTCTCTGTGGAAATATAAGACCCAGATTCAACTCTGGCCCACATTATCTGACTTTGTCTAGCAGTAGTTTCGTCTTATCCCATTAACGACCAAACTAAGTTGCCAGCAGAGGTCTTGCTCTTCCGTGTGCAATGAGAACGAAAATTATACAAAAATAAACAATTAATTGTTTAAGAGCTCCTCCGACTTGATACTTTCGGGATATTTTTTATTTTTCTGCCTTAAAAATGTCTATCGAAATATAATATTCAGATTCAACTCTAGGACAAATTATCTCTCTTCACCCAACAGTAGTTTCGTTTTAATGATGCTACCCGCTTTTCTCAAAAATCCTGTGAAGGTTCTGAAAAAAATTAAAAGTATCCATGAGGATGAGGATGTGGATTGAAACTATTAATTTTTTAATTGACACAGGTCATTCGGAACGACGTTTCATCAGTAACACACCATAAATGGTATTTTAAAGTCGTTACAAAATTTCCTTGGCAATCTCAAGGATAACTCGTCTCAAATTCCTACAACTCAGCCAGATTTTAGTGGAACGCATTATGGCTCGAGGCAGCGGCTGATGTGTTTTTATGTCTGAACATTACCAAAAACAATCCTCACGCTGAACTTAACATGTTGATGAGACAAGTGGTGATGAGGCACCGCTACAAACATAAGCAGGATAACTGCGACCGCTACACACTAGCACACTGACATAGACCGGGGCACACAGCACATCAACTAATAATGTATGAGATGGTTCATGGCGCCTTTAAAAAACACAGTTACACATATGTTGACATCGTGAGCAGGGGGGGTAACAGGGGGGTAACAGGGGCAGCGAGTAGCAGCAACCTCTGGCTCGTCAACGACAAGGACCTACTTCAGAGCACAGCACACACAACACAGCAACAACTTAAAACAATGGCCCTAAAGACCATTTAAATGTGGTTGGAAGGACGAAGGATGGATGTTTGGTTGCGGCGCTGGTGCTATAACACTCCACTCTCTCACACACACACACATACATACATGCGGGCAAAGCTGAGTCTTGTAGTAGAGCCGGCACAGAAATCTGTTTTGAATGTGTTAAAATATAAATGGGCATAAATTGTGACACAGAATTATGGTGAATTGCCGACGAGAGACCGCTGGCAAGGTTTTGGAGGACATGTTCATGGCTGGCAGTGAATGCCAACATGCTGGGGGAGGGCAGGGGTGGTGGATCAAAGGTAGACTAAGGCCAATAGTGCGATTTAAGTTTAAGTTGTTTTAAATTTATGCACATAAAGTCAATGACAATAGTGGAGAGAAGGGGTTTTATGTTCTTACAAATCCAAAAGTTCATACAAATGAAAAATATTATTAGAAAAATATTCCATTTTAAAATGATTGTTCTACCTCAATAACCAATAGTCCTTCCTATCAAAGGAGTTAATTAAATTCCGAGTAAAAACCAAATTTTTCCATTTAAAAAAATTAATTGAGAATTTTTGGAGTTCGATTTGAATACTCTAGAAGTGGAAATTTTATAAAAAATAATTTTTGTATGGGAGTCCCCTCAAGTAGTGGAGATAACGTGTATTAGTGTTCAAAAAAATATTGGGGAGGGAACATTAATGGGGGTCGGTCAAACATTAACCCTCTGGGGGCGACTCCGAGGGTGGGTCGTTTTTTTGTACTTTTATCCCTTTTTTCACCTTTTACCCCAATGAACGCCCACATACACTCATTCCACCATCCTAATTTTTTGACTCATTAATTTATTTTCCGAGTTTCAAATAATTAGGGGTTCTAGCACATCGAAATCGAAAAGTCGGTGTAGTTTTGGGTCTTTTTTTGTATTTTTATCCCTTTTCTTCACTTTTTACTCCGACGAGCGCCCACTTAGACTCACCCAATCACCCTTATTTTTTGACTCATGAATTCTTATTCTGTGCTTCACAAAATTAGGGGTTCTAGTATAACGAAATCGAAAAATCGGTCAAACATTTTACCCCTCTGGGGGCGACTCCGAGGCAGTTGTGGGTCTTTTTTGTATATTTACCCCTTTTCTTCATTTTTTACCCCGATGAGCGCCCACTTACACTTACCCCACCACACCCATTTCTTGGCTCATTAATTTGCCGTTCTAAACCTCACAAAATTAGTGGTTGTAGCACAACGAAATCGAAAGGTTGATCAAACATTTAACCCCACTGGACGTAACTCCGAGGCAGTTTTGGGTCTTTTTTGTATTTTTATCCCTTTTCTTCACTTTTACCCCGATGAGCACCAACTTGCACTCACCCCACCGCCTGGATTTTTTTGGCTCATGAATTCTTATTTCGAGCTTCAGAAAATTAGGGGACTAGCATATCGAAATCGAAAGGCCGGTCAAACATTTAACCCCTCTGAGAGCGACTCCAAGACAGCTGTGGGTCTTTTTTGTACTTTTATCCCTTTTCTTCACTTTTTACTCCGACGAGCGCCCACTTAGACTCACCCAATCACCCTCATGAATTATTATTCTGTGTTTCACAAAATTAGGGGTTCTAGTATAACGAAATCGAAAAAAAATTTAACCCCTCTGGGGGCGACTTCGAAGCAGTTGTGTTTTTTTTTTTTGTATTTTTACCCCTTTTCCTTCACCTTTTACCCCCATGAGTGCACACTTACACTCACCCCAGCACGGCCATTTTTTGGCTTGTTAATTTATTTTCCATGCCCCACAATATTAGGGGTTCTAGCATATCTAGCGGGACGACTCAGAGGTAGTTCTGTTTTTTTTTTGTACACCTTTTCTTCACATTTTTCCCCGAGTGCCCACTTACACTCACCTCACTAACCCCATTTTGTGGTTTATTCATTTTTTCCCAAGCCTGGCAAAATTAGGGGTTCCAATATATCAAAGTCGAACACTCGGTCAAACATTTAACCGCTCTGTTGGCGATTCCGAGGCAGTTTTGAGTTTTTTTTTAATAAAAATTTCTTCACCTCTTATCCCGATGAGCGGCCACTTACACTCAACCCAGCACCCCCATTTTTTTGCCAATGGATTCTTGTTGCAAGCTTCACAAATTTAGGGACTCTAGCATATCGAAATCGAAAAGTCGTGCATTACCCACCCCTGTTGGGCATCTGAATATACCATTCCTTTAAAAATCGTACACAAATATCTTCAGAATATAAAAATGTGAACTGCAAGGATTTTACACATATTTGTGGCATGCATCCCCCTGTAATCCATCAATCCTTTTCTTTTATGATTGACGCATTTAATTGCCTCCGCTCTCAAACTCGTAAACTAGGAGTAGAAAATTAGCCCAAGAATTTGCATCCGCTTCCTTGTTTGTTCGTATTTTTTTGATGAAAATTAAAAATACAAAACAGGCGGCGGGCGGATATAAAAAACACTGTGATTTCTTTATGAGAAATAAATTCATCATTTGTGTGTTTCACAGCGTCGTCGAGTTCATCTCGTCTCATTATTCACCTGAAGGCATTTAATCTTTTGTTCGAGGGTAATTCGTCACCCCACCAAACACCACTCCAGGCTCACAAAGAAAGGATCTTGTGGTTAGTGGGTTGGGGGTGAACCATTTGCTGCTAATTTTGTCTGATTACTTTGTTGTCTTTCAAATGCCGAAACGAACTCATCTCTTCCGTGCAGTCGACTTTTATGTGCCACAAGCAGCAGAAAGACACAAAAATTATATATTTCTTTTTTTCTCTGCTTTGCTTTGCTTGGCTTGTGTGATTGCAAGAAAGCTTAAAAATTAACATCCACAACAATGTTGATTCCATCCATGGTAGTTTGGTTTCGTTTCGTGCTGATGATGTTGTTCGCCCAACATCCTGTTCGTCCACAGCCATAATGGCAGCGTTCGTTGGTTGTATGTCTAGTTTTGTATCCCTTCCTTTGATCATTGATTTTTACATTCTTTAATTTGCATTTAATCATCGTCGTTTCATGACTGTTAATGGTTCATTTACTTCTTTGTGCTGTGGAGCAACAAAAAAAAACATAATAAACAGCTCCTTCCTCTGTCCTCGTCTATGGCTCGGTCTGTCTCTGCTGTCTCTCTATTCGTCCTCTATCCCTTGTCTAATTTACAATAACATTGTAATCAAATGCTTGATTTCATTGTTTCCTTTTGCAGACACTTTATGCTTTATATTTTCTTTTTTTTCGCCTTGGACGGGGGTATGCTATGGCGGTTGGTTTGGTTTGACTTGGTTGGTGTTCTTTTCATGTCCTCTTCGTTTGCGGTCTGTATTTGTGGTGTGGCTTCGGCGGGTCGGGTAAACGTCATTATCTAATCAAGCAAAGGGCTTATAGCCAGACCATGCCTCTGATTAGACATAGTAGTAGAGTCTTAGTAGATGAGCACAGTAGCATAGTGATAGTTGTCCAGTTATTGTTATAGTTATTGCAAAGTCAGTAAATATATTGTAATAGTCAAGTTTGTCTCTTTGGTTAAAATTTAAGGAAGTAAAAAGTCATTTTAGTAGAGTCATAATAACCGGATCAATGTAGCAGAGTGATAGTTGCCCAGTTATTGCTATAGGCAAAGTCATAGTAGAGTGATAGTTGTCCAGATATTGCTATAGATAAAGGCATATAGTCTAGCTATAATAGAACAGTTCCTGTGGTAATACCAAGCCTGCCAAGTCATCACGAAGTGGAATCGTCATATCTATAGTTGTCGCGTTGAGTCATAGTTGTCAAATTCATGATAGGTTGTAGTGAAATCATTGTAGTCGAGTAATAGTCATAATAGTTAGTTATAGGAATCGAATCAGTAAGTCATTGCAACCACATCGTAGTAGTTAAAAGCATAGTAGTCTAGCTATAATAATCCAGTTACTGTTGTGATGTCCAAGCCAGAGTAGACAAATCGTCCTCAGTATAGTCAAGTCGTAGTTATGAAGTCAGAGTCATAGTAGCAGAGTTATAGTAGTCAAATTCATGGTATTGAGGTCGTCACATTTGAGTTATAATGGTGAAGTCATTGCAGTCAAATAATAGTCATAGTAGTTAGTTCTAGTAGTTATCATAGTAACCAATTCTCAGGAGCCGTACTAGAATCACTGTAATTAAGTCATAGTAGTCGAGTTTTCGTAAGTCATTGTAACCTCATCATAGTAGTCTAGCTTTAGTAGTAGAAGTCTAGTAGTAATGTCGCGCCGTCCAAGTCATAAAAGTCAGATTCATAGTAGTAGAGTTGTAATAATAAGCAAATTCATGTTAGTTAGGTCCTCACAGTCGAGCTATTGTGGTGAAGTCATTGTAGTCGAATAATAGTTGTAATAGATAGTTAGACTAGTTATATTAACCAATTCACAGAAGTCGTATCACTTAAGTCATAGTAGTCGAGTCACGATAGTTAAATCATTGCCAATTCATCGTAGTCGAGTCACAATAGTCAAATCATAGTAGCCAAGTCAGTGCGGTCAAATCATTGTAGTAGAATCGTAGTAGGTCGGAATAGTCGATTCACAGTATGCCTGTCATAGTAGTCCTGATAGTCAAGTCATTTTAAAGTTGTAGTAAAAAAGTAGTCATAGCATAGTAGTCAAGTCATTGTAGTTAAGTCATAGTAGTCAATTAATAGTAATTCATAGTAGTCTGGCCATTGCAGTCAAGTCATAGTATTCAAGTCGTGTTACTCAAGTCACATTACTCAAGTCTTAGTTGTCAATACATAGTAGTCAATTCATATGAGTCTTTTTACTAAAATCGTTGTAATTAAGTCATAGTAGTCAAACAGAGTCAAGTTAATGCAATCAAGTTATTATGCTGAAGTCATTGTAGTCAAATCATAGTAGTCAATTCATTAAGTCAAATCATTTAGAGTAGTAATGGTAGGTTAGTCAGAGTATTCGATTCACAGTAGATATAACATAGTAATCCAGTTATAGTAGTCATTCTAAGGTCAATGTAAAAAAGTAATCAAATCATAGTAGTCAAGTCATTACCGTCATGTTATTCAGTCAAATTATACTAGTGGAATCATAAAGTAGTCAAATCATAGTTATCCCTAGTAGTCTAGTCATTGCCATCAAAACATTGTAGTCAAGTCATATAGTTGAGGCCCTACGTTCGACATTGGAACGATGGGATAAATATATATAATATATTAGTGGAACCCTAAAATCATTGTAGTCATAGTCATTAGGTTATAGTAGGTAAGGCATTTTTGTCATATCATAGTGGTCGAATCATTGTAGAAAATGCATTGTAGTCAGATGGAGAAGTCATTGGAGTCAAGTGATAGTCAGTTATAGTAAATTAGTCATTGCATTCGAGTAATAGTAGTACAGTCATATTATTCAAGTCTTAGTAGTCAATTCATAGGAGTCATAGTACTTAAATGATTGTAATTAAGTCAAAATAGTCAAATCATAGTCAGTTCATTGAAATCATAAAATTATTGGGGCAAGGTAGATATATTGCAGTAGTCATAGTCTTCAAGATATACATTGACTAGTTAAGTCATAGTAGTGAATTCATATCAATATTAGTTAATTCATAGTAGTCTGGTATCTGTAGTCCAAGTACTATAGTCATTGCTATCAAATCATAGTAGTGAAGACAGAAAGTTATTGTAGTATCACTGTAGATAACTTGTTGTAGTCAAAATCCTCAAGCCATTGTAGAAAATCATATTAGTCGTATAACTCAAAGGGAATTTTCCATACATAGTAGACGATTCGCGGTAGACCTGTTATAGTAATTCAGTTATAGTAGTCATTGTAAGAAAGTAAACAAATCATAGTTGTCAAGGCATCATCAACAAGGAATCATTAAGTTATAGTAGTCACTTCATAGTTGTCCGTAATAGTATAGTCATTGCAGTCAAATCATGGCAGTCATGTCATAATAGTTGAGCCTTAAAATCATTTTAGTCATAGTCATTAAGTTATGGTAGGTAAATCATTTTAGTAGGGTTATAATGGTCAAATAATTTTAGAAAATTCATGGCAGTGAGGTCGTACAGCCGAGTCATAATGGAGATATCATTGGAGTCAAGCAATAGTCATTTATAGTAATAGAGTCATAGTATTCGAATAATAGTATTAAAGTAATATTATTCAAGTCATAGCAGTCAATTCATAGGAGTCATAGTACTAAAATAATTGTAATTAAGTCAAAGTAGTCAAAGCATAGTCATTGAATTAATAAAATAATTGGAGACATAGTCATCAAGTCGTAATAAGTAAGTCTATATAGTCTAGTCATAGTAGTTGTGTCAGTTAGTTACTAGACTACTAGTAGTCTGGTAACTGTAGTCTATATTAGGCCAGTGATTGCGATCAAATCATTGTAGTCAAGTTATAGTAGTGAATCCATAAAGTCATTGTAGGGTGAAGACAGAAAGTTATTGTAGTATCACTGTAGATAACTTGTTGTAGTCAAAATCCTCAAGCCATTGTAGAAAATCATATTAGTCGTATAACTCAAAGGGAATTTTCCATACATAGTAGACGATTCGCGGTAGACCTGTTATAGTAATTCAGTTATAGTAGTCATTGTAAGAAAGTAAACAAATCATAGTTGTCAAGGCATCATCAACAAGGAATCATTAAGTTATAGTAGTCACTTCATAGTTGTCCGTAATAGTATAGTCATTGCAGTCAAATCATGGCAGTCATGTCATAATAGTTGAGCCTTAAAATCATTTTAGTCATAGTCATTAAGTTATGGTAGGTAAATCATTTTAGTAGGGTTATAATGGTCAAATAATTTTAGAAAATTCATGGCAGTGAGGTCGTACAGCCGAGTCATAATGGAGATATCATTGGAGTCAAGTAATAGTCATTTATAGTAATAGAGTCATAGTATTCGAATAATAGTATTAAAGTAATATTATTCAAGTCATAGCAGTCAATTCATAGGAGTCATAGTACTAAAATAATTGTAATTAAGTCAAAGTAGTCAAAGCATAGTCATTGAATTAATAAAATAATTGGAGACATAGTCATCAAGTCGTAATAAGTAAGTCTATATAGTCTAGTCATAGTAGTTGTGTCAGTTAGTTACTAGACTACTAGTAGTCTGGTAACTGTAGTCTATATTAGGCCAGTGATTGCGATCAAATCATTGTAGTCAAGTTATAGTAGTGAATCCATAAAGTCATTGTAGGGTCATACCAGATAACTAGTAATAGTCAAAGTCTTAAAGTCATTGTAGAAAAATCGTAGTATGTATTCAAGTCTTAGTAGTCAAATCATATTAAACAAGTGATTGTGGCGAAGCCATTGTAGACAAATCAGAGTAGTCAAGTAATTGCGATGAAGCCGTATAGTCACATCATAGTAGCCAAGCCATTGCAGTCGAATCAAAATAGTCAAGTTATTGTGTCATATCATTGTTAACAAATTCATGTCATTGTAAATGAGTTGTAGTTATCAAGACATTGTAAAGAATTGTGGAATTCCTAGTGGTCAACCATAAAATTATTGGAGTCAAAGTCCTGTCATTGTAACTATATTGTAGTAGTCAAAGTCATCAAATTATAGTAGGAAGTCAATGTAGTCAGGTCATAGTAGTGGCGTTATATAGTCATACTAGTTAATTCTTAGTCAAGTCAATGCAGCGAAGCTATTGTAGACAAATCAGAGTAGTCTGGTCATTGCGATGGGCCAGCATAGTCAAATCATGGTAATTAAGTCATAATAGTCAAGTTATTACTGTCAAATCATTGTTGACAAATTTATTTCATTGAAGATAAATTGTAGTTATCAAGACATTATAAAAAAGACGGGAATCTCATTGTGGTCATTTCATATTAGTAACTTCACTACAGTGAACCATAATAGTCAAGTCATTGTTGTCACTTAATTGTAGCCAAATCATAGTCGAGTAATAAAGTCAAGTAGTTGAGTCATTGCCATATAGTCATTGGGGTAAAAGTCGCGTCGTTGTATCTATATAAGTTGTAGTAGTCCTGTCTTAGTGGGAAAGTCCTAGTTTTTATATCATTTAAGTCAAATCATAGTAGGCAGGTCATATAAGTCGAGTCAAAAACTTATTGTCGGGTCTCTGTAGTCAAAATCCTGTCATAGCCAAGAAGATAAGATAGTCAGTATAGATAAGTCGGAGCATTATAGTCAGGGCTTAAGTAGTCCAGTCACCTAAGTCGAGTCACAATTAGAGATGGACACGTGAATGATTTTTGACTCACGTTCACGCACGCTCAGGAAGGAAAAATTGAATCACGCAGGAAGATTTTTTCTCTATTCACCTGTAAATTTTGCTCTAGTCACAATAGTCAAGTCATTTAATTCTAGACAAGTCGACGTAGATAAGTTGGAGTAGTCAAGGCAAAATGAGAAAAATAAATTTTTCTCACGATCACGCGTGATTCAATTCATGTGAGTCGCACTCTTCTCTAGTCACAATAGTCAAGTCAATTAATTCTAGACAAGTCAGTGTAGATTAGTCGGAGTAGTCAAGGCGTGGCTGAAGTCACGGAAGTGAAGCCATAGTCAAGTCCAAGGGTACCCAATTCATGTGATTCGCGCACATCTCTACTCACAACAGTCAAGTCAATTAATTCTAGACAAGTCAGTGTAGATTAGTCGGAGTAGTCAAGGCGTGGCTGAAGTAGTGAAGTCACGGAAGTGAAGCCATAGTCAAGTCCCAGAGTACCCAATTCATGTGAATCGCGCCCATCTCTAGTCACAATAGTCAAGTCAATTAATTCTAGACAAGTCAGTGTAGATTAGTCGGAGTAGTCAAGGCGTGGCTGAAGTAGTCAAATCACGGAAGTGAAATCATAGTCAAGTCCCATAGTAACCAAGACCTAGTCAACAACACCCCTAGCCATTGGAGTTAATATTCTCCGATCTGCTATGCCTTGTACTAAATGTGTGCGTTTTTGCTAAACTATAGCCGCCTTTTCCGTGTTGCCATATTGTTATGCTGTCTCCTCTTGCGGAGATTATTTTTAACCCTTTTTATTGAACTTTCAAGTTTCTTTGGCAAAGTTAAATTGCTTGTTCTCGTCTATACAGCTGCCGATGACTCGTAATTCTTAAAGTTTTTGCCATCATCCCGTCCACACTTTTAATTTTCTCTACTATGCTTTTGGTAGAAATAGTTGAGCACATGTTTCTTGTGCTGCTGTTGCTGCTGCGACTGGAAAAAAGTGTTGAAAACTTTCGTACGCTGCTTTGGCATTTTTGCTTAAACTTTTCGCCAAGCGACAAAACAACCAGAAGAAGACGAAAGGACCAAACAACAACAACAACAGCCAAGGCATCCAAGATTATGGCTGAAGAGCAGCAGGAACTGCTCGGAATTGCTGCGAATCAACGAGAAGAAACGTTCAAGTGAAACGAACAGTCGAAAAAAAAAGAAAATTAACGTTTGATGGCACAACAACACTTTGGAAAATGTTTTCGCCACATTTTTGTCCTGGAGCATATCGATGGAAGACGACGACAACATCGTCGTTTGTGTTAAAGACACCCACTTCAAGATGGAATTATTGATGGAACATTAAAGCGCGCAGAGTTTGATTAAAAGTTTTGTGCCGGATTTTTGCCAAAGATTGCATATCCTTCGCTAAGATTGTCATTTAATTCATGTCAAACAATTAAACTCTGTTACATTTATTTTCGTATCCTTAGGTTTTGTTTTGCAGGATATTGTTGTCGCAGTAGTCTATGTTAACAATATGATAATGTTGCCATTCGATTGCTGTATACTTTTCCTATTTTCTCAATAATTGCGAAGCGATTGAGAGGAGAGGGAAAGGCATAAAGGAAAACAATTTTCCTCAAACTGTCAGTGTGCATAACAAGAGACTAGGACAATTTCCAGTACCGTATTCTATGGGAAAAAGTCCCCAGAGAAACTGCAGTGCATAACTTGGGGGATTACAACATGAGATTATATGCAGACTTACACAAAATTTTGGTTAGAGTAGGGTAGTGACGGAACTACAGACGTACAAACTTAAGTTTTTTGCAGGAGATGCAAACAAACAATTGTTGGTTAGGCAACTACATCAGCTATCATCCTTAGTTGTCTTGTTGTCCTGTCCTGCCCTCTCCTGTCTGCCTTCCCTAGTTCGTCGAAAATATTGGTAAATTGGAAAATTCTAAAGCTTAAATTGAAAACGTATCAAATTTTCCCAATATAAGAAAGAAAATCTATGAGAATAGTGTAAAGTAGGTGCTAGCTGTAGTAGTTATCGATTATTTGCATCAATTTCCCTGGTCGGGTATTAACCCATGACAGCCAATGTTTTGGTGTCACAAGTAGACAGAATATATTTCAGGAAAATCATGATTATAAGCCTAGATCGCAGATAGACAGAAAATATTCCAGGGGAATCATCAACCCAAGCCATAAATCGTAGGTCGTGGTTACTGGCAGTCGCAGATAGACACCAAATATTTGAGGGAAATCATGAACACAACCCCAGATAGAAAAAATTGGAGGGAAGTCATGAATATTTCGAATAGAGAGGACAGTCAAACCTATGACATTAATATTTATTCGACCTTGTGCTGTTTCCGAAGTCAATGTCTTTTGATCAGCATATGATCTTCTCTGACAGTTAGTTCAGCCTAGTCTATTTATCCAAAATTACTCCGAACCAAAGTCGAGTCAAAGTAGTAGAGTCATATCAGTCCAACCACGGCAGTCAAAATCATTACCGTATAGTCAACTAATAGTCGAATATCTTGATAGTTATCTCATTGTAATCACATTATGGATAAATCATAGAGTAAAGCCAGCCGTAGAAGTCGCGTCACAGTAGCAAAATTGTTTAATTAAGCCATCTTTCAGTAGTCGAGTCATAGAAGTCAAGATATTGCAATTTCGTAAAACCTTAGTAGTCAAATCATTGCAAAGAAGTCACAGTGGTCCCTTCAAAATAGAGGAGTGCTAGCGTCAAGTCATTGTAGTAATCTTATGGTAGTCAGGACATTGTAATCGTGGTAAACTCATAGTGATCAAGTCATTGTAGTCGAGTCAAAATAATGGGGTCACAGTAGTACAGTTATAGTAATTCAGTCATAGTAAGACGTCAATTTATAGGTGTCAGATGGCAGTGCTAAAATCAAAAATGAGTCAGGTCTCATTAAATAATTGTAATCCAGTAAGCTGTCATTTCTAGGGTTTGCATCTCGGGATTTCCCGCGGGAAAATTCCCTGGAATTCGCACATTTTTCATTTCCCGTATCTCGGGAAATTCGTACGGGAATCCCGCGGGAATTCAGTAGAAAATTTTATATATTTCTTCGCATATTTTTTTCCATCATTTCTACAATAAAATTTAAAATGTTGTATACAAATTTAGATCGCATAGCTTTTAATCAGGTATGTCAAATATTGCAGTTGGATGACAAAATATTTTTAAGCTGTGTTCGGATGTAGACTCAAAATCCACTTTTTCGGAATTTTCCTGTCAAGTTCCATATGAAAAAAAAATAAAATCCGGGAAAAATAGATTTTGGGCGTGTATCCGAACGCCGAAAATTAAGAATTTAAAGTTTTCGAAGCGACAGGGCAAATAACAAACATTTCATTTAATGCTCTACTCACTATTAGTGTGAACGAATGTGAAGAAATATCTGATCTTTAATTAATTTTGAAACTTGAAAAGATGTTTGAATTGAACTCAAGTTGCGTTTTATTATATGAATTGTGAAATATATATTTATTTTACTTTAATAAAATGTGAATGTTTCATTGGAAAAAATAAGCTTAACTCATGGTAAACAGTATGTTGAAGATTTCCCGTGCTGTCCCGGGAACCCGGGAAATTGAAAAAATAATTCCCGTTTCCCGGGAAATAAAAAGTACGGAAAAATGCAAACCCTAGTCATAGCAATCGTGCAGCAGTAGTCGGGTCATAGTAGCCAAGCCATTTCGGTGAAATCATTACAGTCAAATCATAGTTGTCAAGATATTGCAATTAGGTCATGCGTTGAAGTCATTTTATTCAAATAATTTTAAAGAAGTTACAATAGTCGTGTCATAGTACTAACGTGTTAGTGTCAATTCATTATAGTAAAGTCATAGTGGTCACGACATAGTTTCATGTCATAATTTACAAGTCGATTCAAAAGTCAATTCATATGAGTCAAGTCGCTGTACTAAAATCATTTAATTAAGTCATTGTCATAGTAATAGAGTTGCATTAGTAGCATCATAGTAGTCAAATCATTATAGTCAGAACTTAGTTAGTAAACCATTGAAGTAAAATTATTGTAAAAAAGTCAGAGTAGTCAAGATATAGTAGTAGAGTGAGAGTGTAAATTTTTTGTAATAAACTCATGGTAGACAGGACATTGTATTCGAGTCCTAGTGGAGCAGCTTAGTTATAATACTAGTCGAGTCATGGAATTCAAGTCGTAGTACTCAATTTATAGGTATCTACTCATATTTAGTACTAATATTATTGTAATTAAGTCATAGTAGTTCAGGCAGCTGTACTAGTAGTCGAGACAGTAATGAAATCATTGTACTAAAGTCGTTGCCATCATGTCATTGTAGTATAGTAGTATAGTTAATTTATTGGAGTAAACTCATAGTACTAATATCACTGCAGTCCAGTCTGCTGAACTAGTAGTCGAATTGCAGTGATCAAATCATAGTAGTCAGGAGATTGCAATAAAATCATTGCAGTGAATTTATTGTAGTCAAATCATTGTAGAAAAGCCACAATAGTCACAACCGCAGCATTGAAGTCATACTAGTGAAGTCACAATAGTTTAGTTATGGTAATCGAATCATGTTATTCAATTCATAATAGTCAATTCATTGGAATCACATCATATCACCAAAATCATTGCAACTAAGCCATAGTTATTGTGGTGAAGTCATTATAGTCGAATTGCAGTAGTCAAGCCATTGCAGTCAAATCAGAGAACAGAGTAGACACTGTAGTCCAGTTAAAGTAGTTAGGTCATTCTAGTGGAGTAACAGTATTCAGAACATATTAATCAAGTCATTGGATGCCACCCCTGTAGATTTAACCACGAATAACTCTGGGTGTTCATTATGACTATTAACGACTCCATATAGTGAGTCGTGGTCATAGCGTTATATGACCATACAACGACTCCAGATGTTCAAGTCCAAATTATCCCTTGGCCGATAAAGATTACATTCTTAACATATGGATGATTTTCGACGCCTTCGAACAATAGAATACTGAAATGTGAATTTTGCATGAGTTTATTCTATATGACTATAAAGGAAATTTGTATTTTTTATTAGAAATGTATTTAGAACATTCATTGTTAAGTACTGGGTAGAAATGAACTCGAAAGCTATAAGGCGGAACTCAAGTGTTGTGAAAATTTAAATGAATTCAACGGAAAGTTTTCAACTGAACTAATGAGAAGGCAATTGTTAAATAGGAAATTGTTACACATGTTTTGGGTATAACATTTTTATCAGATATTCATAATTTTTTTTAAATTAAATTGTTGGCTCAAATAGGAACCAAGGACAAACCATCAATTCAAAATTATAACTTAATTTCGTAAATTTCATGTTTTTGTTCATTTATTATTTATCTAGCGAAATCCTATTTCATCTTCCAGGTTATATTTTGACGATATCATCTAGATTTATTCTAGTCTGGCAATATCGCCGTTTTATCATACAGAAATATTGCTTTGCTGAGCTAATAGTGACAAATGGGGGTTTTGATTATCTATCGTCGAAATCACTCGATTTGCAAAAAACTAACCTTTTATTTTTGATTTATAAAGGGTGATTTTTTAAAAGCTATAGGAAAGTTTTTCAAAAAAAAAAACAAGTAAGGAAAGGCTAAAGTCGGGCGGGGCCGAATCTATGATACACTCCACTTTCTATCCGAATACAATTTAATTCGGTGAAAATGTGTAAATGTAAATGTGTGTGTTTGACAAAAAATGTTAAATCGTAAAGGACATTTGTATGGGGGTATATTGAAATCAGGAACGAAATAGGTGAAATATAATATGTATAGTTTGGCCAAAATTGGTTAAACATTTGGGAACAACCTTTGTATTTGCGCTATATCTAAATCTGAACCGATCTTAGCCACTTTCACCATAGGTTTTTTACTTGGATTAGAAGCTGTCGTGCCAAATTTAAAGAAAATCGAGTACAATATGTGGTTTCTAAAGCGGCAAAAGTCAAATCGGGAGCTACATTTGTTTGGGGGCTATATCTAAATCTGAACCGATCTTACCCAATTTTTGCATAGGTGTTTATAGTTGGATTATAAGATGTTGTGCCAAATTTAAAGATAATCGGGTACAATATGTGGTTTCTAGATCGGAAAATGTCAAATCGGGAGCGACATTTGTATGGGGGCTATATCTAAATCTGAACCGATCTTACCCAGTTTTTGCATAGGTGTTTCTAGTTGGATTATAAGATGTTGTGTCAATTTTAAAGAAAATCGGGTACAATATGTGGTTTCTGGAGCGGAAAATACCAAATCGAGAGCGACATTTGTATGGGAGATATATCTAAATCTGAACCGATCTTACCCAATTTTTGCATAGGTGTTTATAGTTGGATTATAAAATGTTGTGCCAAATTTAAAGAAAATCGAGTACAATATGTGGTTTCTAAAGCGGCAAAAGTCAAATCGGAGCTACATTTGTTTGGGGGCTATATCTAAATCTGAACCGAACTTACCCAATTTTTGCATAGGTGTTTATAGTTGGATTATAAGATGTTGTGCCAAATTTAAAGAAAATCGAGTATAATATGTGGTTTCTAGAGCGGTAAATGTCAAATCGGGAGCGACATTTGTATGGGGGCTATATCTAAGTCTGAACCGATTTGTCTCAAATTAAATAGCGTTCGTCCTTGATCCACAAAACTTACTTGTGCAATTTTTTGTTAAGATCGGACTATAATTGCGACCTGTAGTTTGATTACAACAATAGATGGACAGACAGACAGACGGACAGACAGACGGACAGACAGACGGACAGACGGACAGACGGACATTGCTAAATCGACTCAGAAAGTGATTCTAAGTCGATCGGTATACTTAACAATGGGTCTATCCCGCTTCCTTTTGGGTGTTACAAACAAATGCACAAAGCCATAATACTCTCGTGGAGTGTATAAAAACATATAAAATTCAGAAAAATTCATGAAATATTTATTTGGATCGATATATGGACCGTAATATCGATAATTTAATGTTTGAAGATTATTTCATGCAAATTTTGACCTTGACGGCGCCTCAAATGGTCCATCCGCTTAGTCCAATTTTGGCATTTCCACGTTTTTGAGTAACAGAGGCCCAATTGCTGCGAACGGCGACGAATCGATAATTGATGGTCATCATTAACATTGGCCGATACAGCTGCGATAATTTCTTCAGTTCACTCTCTACGTAAGCGTGTTGGTGGTTTAATGTCCAACAATGTAAATTTGGTGCGAAATTTAGTCACAATAGCCCGTATAGCCGCTTCAGTGGGTCGATTAAACTGACCATAAAATAGAAGAAGCGCGCGATGAACTTTCTTAACAGAGCACGCATTTTGATAATAAAATTCAATAATTTGCAAGCGTTGTTCGTTTGTAAGACGATTCATGGATGAATTATAGACCAATCTGAAGATGTTTGACAGTGAAACAAAACACGAAACGTGCGTCAGCTGTTTAAACCAGTGTTGCCAAAAAGATAATAGCTAAAAAATCAATCTTAATGAGAGATGAAAGTGTAGCATAATAATATGATAATACTTTCCAACAAATTAAGACTTTTTGAATGGAAAATAATAGCGACCCTATAATTCTGAAAGGGCATGTTGTGTAGACCGTTTTTGCAGAATAAACTTATAGTCCAGCTGGTCTGGATTCATTTAGTATTATATAAAGTGAAAGAGTGTTGTAAGTCAATGTCCCTCTCTTTATGGGCCAATTTGACCCTTTCTCGAGAAAATCTAGAAAAGGCTTCTAAAATCTTTCACTTAACAAGATTTTCTGAACACTCTTGTAAACGTGTTAACTGTCAGCCCAGAAGTCGTGGGAAAGAATCACACAAAAGTGTTTTGCGGTACGTGAAAAAGTTTGCCTTTTGGTCTATATCAGCTATCTCCATACCTGAGTAAACAGTAAATATGGTCTGTTTATAACAGAAATAAATGGAAGCAACGAAGTGGAAGGCGGATACATCATTGCAGTTAGTCTCTAATATACTCCCATTGCAAAAGATTTTTTAATCGTCTTAACTATCGGAGAGGATAGGGTGGGAATCCCCTACATTTATTTATTTTAAAGCTGTAGTATGAGACGACAGGCGAGAGTCTTCTAGCTGAGCCCACAATTAGACCAAAGGTCTAGTTTCTACGTCAAGTATATGGAGGTTATTGTGGGATTGAATCCCCCAAAAGTTATTTTACGTAGCAGAGGAAGCATGTCTATTAGTCTCTGTCAGCCCACAATTAGACTAGAATTTTGTAAATGGAGGTTTTCTCATAATATCTACAACTATAGGTATTATCAAATGAAGGCATTTAAGGTCCAAAGATGGAACTATTTATATCATATAAAAAACTTATTCATGGTGCCACAAAGGATCAATATCGTTCAAGTAAATCGAGGTTTATTTCTGAATAACAACACCTTTGTGTACTATTTAAATCCAATGAATATTTTTCTATGTCACTTATAATTTGTTCTGCTCCTCAACGTATTAAAATCCTTTGATCAGCATGAAAACCTGTAAGTCTATATTAACTAGTTGTATCGTTATATGCCTCCATGGCGGAGTGTGCGGTGTGGTTGCATTACCGGTATATCCATGTCTTTCTCTACCACAGCAACAAAAAAACCTCTTTCAATCGCATCGCATCTTCCCTTTTAAGGATACTCACACAGTATTGTTGCTTTTATTGTGTGGGGATTTTTGTGGATTTGAAAAAGGAATACGAAAAAATAATGCATTTAATCGTAAAATTTTCAAGTTCGACAAACATTTTCAATGTCGTTTTGTTTTCTTTTGTTGTTTTGCATTCTTTGCAGCTCGCACCAAAGTACATTAACATTCTTCTGTGATGCCATGCCATGTCATCCTTGCTTCCCACGCTTGCTGCCACCCAAAAAATTGGTTAGTATTGACAAAACTTAACCTTTGCAACAAAATCCTCACCTCCCTTACCACTCAGTCATCGGTTGCATCGAGGTTATACAGGATATTCATTATTTGCCTTTTTTAAACATCGCAAGAAATGAAGTGATAGAGAGACGAGACGAGCAAAGCCGGCAATGGCAGCAAAGAACGGCAACAACGACAGAAGACAAGTCAACAGCAACTTAACGAAACGACATGATTTGGTGTCATGATGTGTGCGTTAGTTAGTCGTCGTCGTCGTCGTCGCCATCGTCGACGGCTATGGTGTGCCAACATCGGCAAACTGTAGCCGGAAAACGGAAGTACATTCACTTGCACACCAAAAGTGCGGTGGCATTTCGATTGAAAGGACGAGGAGGCGGAGGAGCAGGGAGAGGGGGATGGAAGCCAGCCAAACGCATCAATTGACACTGACACCCAAACTGTCGGCGGCGGCCATATCATAGACTGCTTTCTTACACCAGCTCCCAGCTCCATGTACAATGACTTGTCGCTGGTTGGTGCTAGTGCTGGAGCTGGCTGCTCTTGCCGGTCCTGTCCTGTGTCGACTGAGTTGTTTGCATTAATTTTATGCGCAAAAAGGTATAAACGTAGTTTCTACATTTTTTCCTTTTTGCATTGTTGTTGTTGTTATTGCTGTGCTTGTGTAACGAAGATTCTATTTTTTGCCCGTAATGAGCACGTAAATGGATTAATGCTGTTTGTGACGCGGCTTAATCCATGAGGGTTTCTTTCTTTTTTTATTGCGCCGAGCCAGACAGAAAATTAAGTTCTTTTCCCCAACACGAAATAAAATGTACGTACGACACAGGAAAAATGGCGCAACCGTTGGCGTTACCCAACATAAAAGATGGCATTAGGATTATTTCTCGCTCCATGTTGACTTTAGTTCGATTTGTCTTTAATTTTCTAGTTGAAAATCGCATTAATGGAATGCAGTGAAAATGAAATGGGATTTTTGTGGAAAATCAAATGAAAATTGCACGGGATTTGATTGCAGAGATTTTTGCGAGATGTTAAATCTGAAGATTGATGATGAAATGGAGAAGTTCGGCGAACTCTTGCAAGGTCTGAGGAAATAGTGAAGATATCAGGGTAATTGGAAATTATAGAAAATGTAAAACAACGTTTATGTTATAGTTTGGCTCAAGGTACTTGATAATTAAAAAGGTCAATAACAGTTGGAAATAAACTATCACAGTGGACAGCCGTTTATTTTGTATTTGTATTTTAAATTTGACTAACAACGTTAGTCGAAATATTGGTCAAAAATAAATAAATTTAAAAAGAACATCATGCCTTTTTAAGGACCTTCCAAGGACCTTGGGCCGAACTATAACATAAACAATTGAGAGCATAAGGTCAACAATCAATACTTTCAATGTAAAATCATTATTCTTCCTTCTTTAAAATATAGATCCTTCCTTTGAAGACATACGTCGTTGTGATTTTCGAAAAATATACCAATTGCATTGATATTGTAGATATTTCGGAGATATTACAAATATTTCGGAGACGACAAATCCGAAGATTTATAAAGGGTGATTTTTTAAGAGCTTGATAACTTTTTTTTTTAAAAAAACGGATAAAATTTGCAAAATCTCATCGGTTCTTTATTTGAAACGTTAGATTGGTCCATGACATTTACTTTTTGAAGATAATTTCATTTAAATGTTGACCGCGGCTGCGTCTTAGGTGGTCCATCCGCTTAGTCCAATTTTGGCATTTCCACGTTTTTGAGTAACAGAGACCCAATTGGTGCGAACGGCGACGAATCGAAAATTGGTGGTCATCATTAACACTGGCCGATACAGCTGCGATATTTTCTTCAGTTCGCACTCTACGTAAGCGTGTTGGTGGTTTAATGTCCAACAATGTAAATTTGGTGCGAAATTTAGTCACAATAGCCCGAATAGCCGCTTCAGTGGGTCGATTAAACTGACCATAAAATGGAAGCGCGCAATGAACTTTCTTAACAGAGCACGCATTTTGATAATAAAATTCAATAATTTGCAAGCGTTGTTCGTTTGTAAGACGATTCATGATGAAATGTCAAAGCATACTGAGCATCTTTCTCTTTGACACCATGTCTGAAATCCCACGTGATCTGTCAAATACTAATGCATGAAAATCCTAACCTCAAAAAAATCACTCTTTAGTAAAGACTGATGATGTAGTAGTACGAGGAAATAGTGAAGATGTCGAAGATGTTGGAAATTACAGAAAATATTAACGTTGTCTATTCCGCGACACACTTCTTTAAAGAGCCTTGGCCGTTCCTTCCATTGAAGACCTATAGGCTGGGACATTTAAAATTTGAACTACCATTTACTTTGACTTTACAAGGTAGAATAACATTCATTTTTATATTATTATTTATTTTCTGGTTTATGTCTGACATTTGGGAAATGAGACGCTATGCGCCCGAAAAAAATCGGGAAATATTAAAAATTTACTTACAAAGTAGTAAGTATTTAAAGCAAACTGTAATAAATTTACGTGGGCAATATTCGAGAAGAGGTCGGCCTTCAGTTCAGCCTTCATGAAGCTCATTTCCATCTCGATAGCCATCGTCAATAAGCAAAATTTTCATAGAACCCACCCACTGACTGTTGAGAAGTCAATGCATCCACAACAAGTCCTAGTTTAGTGTAGATTTTGGGCTGTAAATTAAGTAGGATCGGATAGAAGGTACTGCCGAGCCAGTCGTTGTAGTCATATGAATGAATATTATATGATATGATGATTATATCCATTATTAAATGACGAAGTTCAACCTTTCCAATAAAACCAGAAATATGAAAAAAAACAAGTAAAAACGGCGTTAAGTTCGGCCGGGCCGAACTTTATATACCCTCCACCATGGATTGCATTCCACAGAGGTTGTCGGTTTTCGTAGAAGTGCAGTAATATTACAGGAAAATATATTTTTTTTTAATATAGCCAAATCAAAGCAATAAATATTGGTAGATAGTGGGTGCTACAGTTGGTTGTATTTCCATTCTATTTTAATTCCAAAAGTTCAAATTTTGAAAATCCATTATCAGACGTACATAGTGCAAAATAACCTAACTTCATGATTCAACCAATTTTTGCCGTAAAAGAAAAAGTACGAATTTGGAAAAAACTTTTTATTTTGCGTGTCTATGCAGTCAGAGGAATGTATACTCCGAATTCCAAGATTCCAGCTGCGCCCATTTGGTTGGTATCATTTTTACCCCCTTGACGTTTCTACGCAATTAGAATTTTATCATTCTAGCTGTGGTCGTTTAGTTGGTACTATTTTTATCCCTCTGTACCATTGTATCCCTTGAAAGTACTAATTTCGAAAAATTCGTCTATTTTCCGTGTCTACGCAGTCAGAGGAATGTGTACTCCGAATTTCATGACTCTAGCTGCGGTCATTTGATTGGTACTATTTTTATCCCCTTTTTCATTTTAACCCCAAAAAGTACGAATTTCGAAAAATCAGTTTATTTTCCGTGTCTACACACTCAGAGGAATGTATACTCCGAATTTCATGACTCTAGCTGCGGTCATTAGATTGGTACTATTTTTATCCCTTTTTTCATTTTAACCCCAAAAAGTACGAATTTTGAAAAATCGGTGTATTTTACTCATCTATGCAATCAGAGGAATGTATACACAGAATTTCATTATTCTAGATACAGCCGTTTGGTTGGTACCATTTTTATCCCTCTATTCCTATTTTACCCCTTAAAAGTACGAATTTGGAAAAAATACTTTTATATTATGTATCTACTCTATTAGAGGAATGTACACACCGAATTTCGTGTTTCTAGTTGATGTCGTTTAATATGTACCATTTGTATCCCTTTTTTGCCCCATTTCACCCCCTACAAATAAGAATCACTTTATGGTGCACGTTTTTGCTATAAGGGGAATGCGCATACCAAATATCAAGCAAATATAAAAAGACATATTCAAAAAACATGCTTAAATACTCTAAAATATTAGGGATTATCATGGGTATTTTTAGTCCTTGTGAGGGAAAAAATTTTCCCTTTGGGCCGATTTCGCCCCATTTCAATTTCAACCGATCTACGACAATTTGACGCATTTGTGGAAAATTTGAACGTTCTAGCTCCTTTCGTTTAGATGCTAGCGTGCTTTCAACAGACGGACAGACGGACGGACTGACAGACATGGCTAGATCGTCTTAGAATTTTATGACGATCAAGAATATATATACTTTATAGGGTCGCAGGTCGATATTTCAAGGTGTTACAAACGGAATGACAAAGTTAGTATACCCCCATCCTGGAGGTGGAGTAATGAGTACTTTTTTATAGCCGAATAAAGTTTGTTTGTAACAAATATATTTTTTTAAATATTTGAAAAATTGTATGATTTTGGACCAACATAACATTTTTTCCTTTGTAAGTATTTGAAGAATAAAGTACATATTTAGATAGGTGGAAGAGTTTCCCGTTTTTATGCAGGGTAACTTTTGCTTGCACGAAGTGCAAATGGTCATGGTTAGTTCCACAACTTGAATTTCTCATTTTTATAGCCTCCACCTCCAGGATGGGGGTATACTATCTTTGTCATTCCGTTTGAAACACTTTGAAATATCGACATGAGACTCTATAAAGTATATATATTCTTGATCGTCATAAAATTCAAAGGCGACCTTGACATGTCCGCCCGTCCGCCTGTTGAAAGCACGCTAGCATCTGAACGAAATGAGGTAGGACGTCCAAATTTGGGATTGAAAGTGAGCAAAATCGGTCCACAGGGAACATTTTTCCCCTCACAAGAACTGAAGATACCCCCATAACCCTTAATATTTTAACTATTTCAGCATTTTTTGAATATGTCTGCTTTACTTGATATTTGGAATGCGATTCATGATTGATTCATATTTGTAGGGGGCGAAATGTGACATAAAGGGATAAAAGATGGTACCTATCAAACGATAACAACTAGAAAAACAAAATGCGGTGTGTGCATTTCTGTAATTGAGTATATACATAATATATATATATTTTTCCAAATTCGTACTTTTAAGGGGTAAAATGCGATAAAAGGGATAAATTTGGTACTGACCAATTGGCTGCAGCTAGAATCATAAAATTCGGTGATAGCGTCACTCATGAAATAAGTGAATTTTTCGAAAATCATACTTTTGGGGGTAAAATTGGAAAAGGGGATATAAAAGGCATTGCTCTGAATGCGTAGATACGAAAATAAAAAGGTTTTTCCAAACTCGTACTTTCAAGGGATTGAATTGGAATAGAGGGATACAAATTGTACCAACTAAACGGCTACAGCTAGAAAGATTAAATTCAGTGCGTACATCCCGAGATACGTAAAATAAAGAGATTTTCGAAAGACGTACTTTTAAGGGGGTAACATGAAAAAGGGCATACAAATGCAACCAACCAAATGGCCGCAGCTACAATCATGGAATTCGTGGAATTAAAAATATTTTTCAAAATTCATATGTTTTACTTTTACGGCAAAAGCACAAATGTGAGAGATAATCGATTTTTAAATTTTTTTCTTTTGGAATTAAAATTGGATGGAAATACAAACGGCTAGTTTTCCTTTTCAAACAGCGGTTTAACTGCAAGTTGTCATTTTCTCCAGAATAAAATTATAATCGCGAAAATAATAATAATATAATCGTGTAAAATAAAATTCGGTTTATCGATGCAAATATCGATTTTATTACAGTAATGGTAAAACCTTTCCAGTGAAAAATAAAGCAAAATCACGCAGTTACTATGTTTTGGAAAAAATTAAAGCATACTTTAGGGATTTAAGGAAAAAATCGAGAGAAGCCAAGCAGCATTTTTTTCTGTTGCCAAAGTTAAGCTGTTGCTGACGTAAAATCCAATATTTCCTATTTCGGATGATAAGAGTCAAGGATATGGGTGTACAGGAGCATAATGCGCCTCCAAGTAATCATTGATGTGAAACCTATAAGATCTCTGAAGTCAGTATACATGAAGATATCAATAACTGGCACACCAGGAGACAAGTTAGTTATAAAAAGCCTTCATAGCTGAAAGATATGTAAACACTTCGAAGATTATGGGGAGGGATGATGCCGGATATTCTAAGGAATCTTCAAAAAGCCTGAAGGGCTATAAGAATTATCCGATGACGGTAAAGAAGCCTTACTGTGGTTACATGTTGGCTAATAATAAGATCATTGAAGATACAAATCCCCATTCCCACTAAGTGTGGTTAGCCTAGAGTTAGACCTAACCAAACGTACTAGATGCCAGTTTGTGCGAAGTTTGACATCTATAACTATTGATCATCTCTAATGAGAGATGGGTCAAATGAGGGTGAATATATTCAAATTATTTCCTCAAAATATATATTCCTTGTTTTTTACAAACAAATAAATTTCGATAGTTTCACTTACCTTTTGAATAGCCGAATCATAACCGGCTTCGTGTAGACCCTGTCCAGCAACGGCGCCAGCACCAACACCCACACCCGCATATCCATTTTTAGCATTGCCATTAAGATTGGCAGCGGGTGCAGCGGCTTTCAGGGCCGAAAAAGCTTTATAATTAGGCGATAAGCCATACGACATGTACGAATGAGGGGCAGCATATTTTTCTCCGCCGCCAGCCATTACTTTGCCACCGGCACCACCACCACCTCCGCCGGCTCCCTTTCCTGCAATAGCAAGAGCAGCTGCCGCTGCTTTATATTCATCCACAGGGTATTGTTCAATAACCGGTATATATTGTTTCGACTTAGCCATACCTATATATTTACCAGGCTGTGCCACAACATTTTGAATGTGCCCGGCACCACCAGCACCATGACCACCGGCACCACCACCTGCACCCCCACCGTAACCACCAGCAACCTCAGCAGACTCGTCAGGCTGGAAGAGTACTGGCGACTTGTTCTCTTGGGGACGGTGTATGGCAGCAGCACCAGCTCCCGCCTGGCCGCCGTAATTTTGTTGCTGTTTGCCGTGTAAACGGTTTTGCATTTCTTTGGCCAGCAAATAGGTCAGACCATGGATTTGATCTTCGGGCGATTTACCCACCAGCGAAGAGAGTTGCTTAAATTCGGGAATATCTTTGTAGTTCTCTTTCAGGGAATCGGGGGCGGCATGGTATTCGATTTTGATAACAGGGCCATTAGCGCCGGCACCTCCAGCTCCACCGTGACCACCACCACCTCCAGCTCCACCGTGACCACCTCCACCTCCTCCGTGACCACCACCATAACCTCCAGCACCACCATGACCTCCGGCACCACCATAACCTCCAGCACCACCAGGACCTCCGGCACCACCACCATGACCTCCGGCACCACCACCATGACCTCCGGCACCACCACCATGACCTCCGGCACCACCTCCATGACCTCCTCCACCACCACCATGACCTCCAGCACCTCCATGACCACCTCCTCCAGCACCACCACCATGACCTTGACTGGCCTTAATGGCTGCTGCTACCTTTTGATTTTCGGCATGTATTGCTGCCACCTTTAACTTGGCCTCCAATTGAGCTTTGGCTATCAATGCCTCCGGTGAGTATAGTTTCAATTTGAAGTCGGTCGTTTGTATATTATTGGTATAGGCTTGCGAATACTGTTCGATAGTGGGTGCCGCACTTAATTTGTCCACCAGTAGGGGATCCGGTATGGGAGCTTTGAACTGTGGCGCTGCTACGGCTTTGATGGCATCAATGGCAACGCCTTTGGCATTTCCAGCATTGGCGATTTCAGCGCCTTTTTGAGGAGCTACAGCATCTGCAACTACTATGGGATGTGAAATAGCAGCTGCGCCACCATGACCGCCTGCAGCGGGACTGGCATGGGCTCCGAGGCCCACATATCCATGCGATAAGCCACTGTAGCCTTCATCTTGGCCGCCTTCTCCGCCTCCTTCGCCACTTTGACCTCCTGCTTCGCCACTCTGACCTCCAGCTTCACCACTATGTCCTCCAGCTGCTCCTAATCCAGCTTCTGCTTGCCCACCACCATGACCTCCGGCATAACCACCACCTTGTCCACCACCATGACCTCCGGCATAACCTTCTTCTTGTCCACCACCATGACCTCCAGCATAACCACCACCTTGTCCACCACCATGACCTCCGCCATAACCTCCTTCTTGTCCACCTCCATGACCTCCAGCATAGCCTCCTTGTCCACCGTGTCCTCCACCATAACCTCCTTCTTGTCCACCATGGCCTCCGCCATAACCTCCTTCTTGTCCTCCATAACCTCCCGCTTTTCCGCCATAACCTCCTTCTTGTCCTCCATAACCTCCCGCTTTTCCGCCATAACCTCCGGCTTGCCCTCCATGTCCTCCACCATAACCTCCTGCTTGTCCACCATGCCCTCCACCATAACCTCCTCCTTCTTGTCCTCCATATCCTCCTTCCTGACCACCATAGCCTCCTTCTTGACCACCATGTCCCCCGCCATATCCTCCTTCTTGACCGCCATGGCCTCCTCCTCCGCCACCTCCATGTCCGGCTACAAATGCCACTACTTGTTCACCTTGTCCTCCATCATAACCACCTCCATGTCCTCCACCATAACCTCCGCCATGTCCCCCACCATAACCTCCTTCTTGTCCATCATGCCCTGCAACATATGCCACCACCTGGCCTCCATGTCCTCCACCATAGCCGCCTTCTTGTCCACCATGCCCTCCACCATAACCTCCTTCTTGACCACCATGTCCGCCGCCATAGCCTCCCTCTTGTCCACCATGCCCTCCACCATATCCTCCTTCTTGTCCACCATGCCCTCCTCCTCCACCAGCCACTGCCACGGGGGTATAGACATAACGAATCTTTTCTACCACCGGCACCGAATGGATTTGAACTTGCACCTGTTCAGCTTTGGCTGGAGCTGCCACATAGTTGGCATAGCCATTACCGGCATGACCGTAAATCGGCTGTCCGCCTTTGGGGGCCTGGTAGGCTATTTTCAGTTTATTATAGTCCATCTGCTGGGCTGGTATGTATTTGAGAAAGGCTTTACCATGGCCCTGATTCTTGATCAGATGTGAGATTATATTTTGTACTCCATGAGGCAAAGACGACACGGACTTCTTGACCTTGGCAGTAGGTTCTTGAAAGGCAAAGTAGCGCTTAGAGGCCTGAGACTTTTGATCATCGCCCTGGGCGTCCGTTGACTGTCTATCCTGGGCCTCAGTGCCCGAAACTTTCAAGTCCTTGGATTCGCGACCCTGTGTGAATTTCGAAGCCGTGAATGTTTTCAGGCTGGGATCGGGATCTTTGGCATCGGCCAATTCAAATTTGATCATTTCGGGAGCTTCACGCTTCGATCTTTTGGGCTTCTTAAGCTTCTGGTATTTGGAGCGCTTGACAGCTGGTTTGCTGGTGGTGCTCGGAGCCTCTTGTGCAATGGCGGTCTGTTCAGGGCCGGCTAAGACTTTGGAAAGTTTCTCGATATCTAAAGCTCGCATGTATTTAATCAAAACCTTGGTCTGTTCATCGGGTTCGCGGGCATCGGAAGCATCGAAGGGTATAAAGTGGACTTTGAAATTCTGGGGCTGTTGCAGAACGGTGGAGCGCTTGGGACGAGTTGCCAAAGGCTTTGTTTTGGGATTTCGTGCTACCTTAGTGGGAGTACGTTTGACAATGGCCTTCGATTTGGGCTCCTCAGGCTTTCTGCTCATCTGCTGCATTTCGCGGCTTCTGTACTGACGTATGAGATCTTTGACTTCGTCACTGGGTTCAACGGCATCGGCCATTTCGAAACGGATTAAAGTGGACATTTGAGGGAACGTCTTGCGCTCCTTCGCCTCAGTGGAACGTTTCGGCCGCTGGGCCGCCTGCTCGTTGTGGCTATTGAAGGCAGCCACATAAGTGTCATCGGTAGGGTTATCCAGCTGTCTGAGGCTGCGCTGATTGCGATGGTCGAAATAACGCTGCATATCCTAGAAGAGGGAAGAGTTGTGGAAACATATAAGACATTGTTTACAATGAAGCCGTAAATCAAATCACAACTCACCTCATAACTGGAAAATGTATCCAAATGCGGTAAGACCTGCTGCCACTGGACAACAGATGCCTCCTCTGCCACACTTGGCGTCAGCATCTGTAAGAGATGAAAAAGTATTTTGTAAGAAAAGAAAAGCTTTCACTTTCATTTTGGCTGGCTAACAAATAGACAAGTTTTGTTGTTCGTTTAATCCTGTGGTTGAATTTGGTGGTTTAGTTTGATTTGTGCGTGACCACCGCTTGAAACCTGTTGCGCCTGCGCAGCACCATATGCGGTGCTGGTGGTGATGTTGTGATTTTTGTGTTGGTGTTTTGATGTTGCTATTTTGTTGCTATTTTGAATGTCATTAACTTTTCGTATATCTGGATTTATTTGTTATTGTTTGATGTTGCTTTACACGACTTTGTGGGCTATTAAGTAATGATGTTGTTATATAAGCAAAGAAAATTGTATGAAATGAGGAAAGAAGCGGGATAATGTTGGTTTTTCCTTAACAAAAATGTTGTGAGTTGTTGTTTTCCGGGTATTTGAAAGTAGGATTTGTTTATAACGAAATATAGGATAGTCATGTGCCATGTGGGATTATTAATTAACTGTGGTCTAATCATTTTGAAAGATATTGCTTATTTAAAGTTATAATTTTTCATTTATTATCAACATCTGTTCATAATTTAGGATATTTATTACAAAACAATTTATATTGCAGCAGATTTTTGTTATTGCCCCCAAACAAATATCCTTCCCAATATATTTTAATCGTTTCGAATGAAATTTGAAACCAACACGTTATGTTTCGCCCAGAAATATTCATAGTGCCATATAGGGTCATATCGGCCCTTGTTTTGTTTGTTAATAAATAAACCTAAATAAGAAGTAGAGAGTGGAGAGTGGAGGGTAGCATATAGTCGGCCCGCCCAACTTTAGCTTTCCTTACTGTTTTAATTGAACTAATATTCAGGGGATATTCCCTAAACCATTATGCCAAATTTTTTTCGAAATTAGCTTTTTATGGATATTTATACACTACACGAGAGTATTATGTATTTGTGCATTTGTTTGTAACACCCAAAAGGAAACGAGATAGACCCATTGTTAAGTATACCGATCGACTTAGAATCACTTTCTGAGTCGATTTAGCAATGTCCGTCTGTCTGTCTGTCCTTCTTTCCATCTATTGTTGTAATCAAATTACAGGTCGCAATTGTAGACATAACTAAATGAACCTCTGCACAATGAATGACAATGACGAACGCTATTTAATTTAAAGAAAATCGGTTCAGATTTAGATATAGCCCCCATACGAATTTCACTCCCGATTTGACTCTTTTCACTCTAGATACCAAATATTACAACAGATTTTCTTTAAAATTGGCAAAACATCCTTTATCATCAAATTTATTAGAAAGAGTTCAAGGAATGCGAAACAGGAAATTAATTTTTTAAATTTTAAAAATTTGGAAAAAATTAAAATCTGATATACTTTTCGTATTACATTAATGAACAACTACGAAAAAATATGTTAAAAGACATGAAGACATAAAATACAAATATTACTTTTCTTTTAAGTTTCAAAAAAGAAAAGTGATTCTGGGTCTAATTTCTAAAATATACACAATTGATCGATTTTCAATGTTAATATCTCAAAATATTCAAGGACTCAATGATTATTTTGAGATATTAAGCTCCAAAATTGTTACTGATCAAAAAATGTTGAATTTTGGCTGATGGAATTAGATTCTGAACCACTATGCATCGCTCATAGACAGTGACTGTTGGATCAATATGAGCTTTTAAATCTACTCTATTCACTAAACTCCACTCACAAATTGCCTGTATATATTAACTAACTTTATTCTGGTATATCCATCAACTGCCATTTGTCCTCAATCTCTTGAAGACTTGATCTACGAATACATATGAATCACAAAGGTTACTGTAGGTTACTGTACTGAAGTAGATTGGCTTCAAAGTCTGTGCCAAAAGGTATTCAATGAAAATATGAAAATATTTATGGGATATGAAAATATTTATGGGATCTCCGAGGAAACTCGTTGACAATTTTGAATAAAATTTGAATTGATGACAGCAATTTTCTTAAAATTAAAAACAACTGTGCCTGTCCTCATTTAGTCTAAACTTATAACATGTCCTGGGTCTCTCTTTCTATTTTAAGTACCTCAATAAAATCATGAGAAAAACAGTTCCATTAAATTCTAGTTTTCTAACAAACACAATTTTATGGCATCCCAATACCGCCATCACCACCAGCTCATCCTCATGATTCCACATCCTGGATCCTTGGCAAATCCTCTTGACTATAAACTATAACACACGACTCTCCATAAGTTGTACGAGTACATGCATATGTATGTGTATGTAGTTTGTTATGAACAAGCGTATGTACGTGCATGTGTGCGTGAGCAAATGTTGTGTGTGTGTCAGGAATTTTTATCACCTTTTGTCTGTTGATGTGAGTATAGGCGTGTTTAGTTGGTGTGGGTGTGTGTGTGTGCATGCGAGAGCTGTATTAAATGACAGTTTTGTGAAAGTATAAACAGCAAAATCCAAAACAAGGATGACAATAATAGCAGCAGCGCCAGCAACAACATAAAATAGAAAACATTGCAAAACACCAATGCCAAATACAAATACCAATACATATTCTAGCACTACCACTACCAATACCAATACAAAGAACAACTACCGCTACGAGTGGAGTATCACGCATTGCTACCAAATAAACTCAACATCCCCACTGAGGCACACATACTCGCACACTCCCACACTCTTGCACTCGCACACAGCAATGTCACATTATAAAGTCCTGTTGTTGGTGGTGGTGGGGGGCGTGATGGGTGCTACAGACAACGACAACGATTTTAAAAATAACGATAAATTTCAGTTTATGTACTTTTATTAAACCAACGGCACAACGATTTTAAGTGAATCAAGTTAATGACACCGAATTCAATTTAACTAAAAGGTCTTTCAGAAAGTGTTTCACAACAACCAGTCACACATACAGACGGACACACACGCAGTCATACAGGCTCACATCCGCCGAGGGATATACACTCGGTCTCACCTACAACTACATCCGCATGCACTGCAAAAACGAGTGGGGGACCAGAAATTATCGCATGAAATTGGGCCAGCAAATGAAAAATAGTCCAAACTGAAAACTAACATGACTCCCAAAAATAAATAAAAAATGGGCCAAAAATAAAAAAATGGTCCAAACTGAAATGACTTCCAAAAATAAATGAAAAAACACCCAAATCAAAAATGAAATATCAGTCAAAAAATTGGGCAATTTTTTCGTATGAAAAATCGTCCAAAAATTTTATTAAATAAAAAATCGCCCAAAACACAAATTGGTCCAAAAGAAGATTCAAATAGGAAACTAAAATTACTCTCAAAATAAATGAAAAATCACCCAAATCAAAAACGAAATATCGGCCGAAACATTGGGTAACCTTTTCGTAGGAATAATCGCCCAAAAATGTTAATAAATGAAAAATCACCAAAAACAAAATTGGGGCAAAAATGAAATAATGGTCCAAACCGGAAACTAAAATTACTCCCAAAAATAAATGAATAAATACCCAAATCAAAAATTTGGTATGAAAAGTCGCCCAAAAAAAAAATAAAAAATCGACTAAAACAAAAATTGGGCCAAAAAATGGAAATTGATTAAAACCGGAAACTAATCAACCAAATCAAAAATCGGCCAAAACATTGGGTAATTTTTTCGTATGAAAAGTCGCCAAAAAATGTACTAAATGAAAAATCGTCCAAAACAAAAATTGAACCAAAAAATGAAAAATGATCCAAGTGAGAAACTCAAATTACTCCCAAAAATAAATGAAAAATTGCCCAAAAATTGGTTAATTTTTCATACGAAAAATCGGCCATAATTTTAGTATGAAATGTCGCCGAAAAATTTAGTAATTTCTCATATGAAAAATCACTCAAATATTGTGTATTTTTCATATGAAAAATCGCACAAAAATTGCGTAAAAATTAAGAAAATAAAATTGGGTAATTTTTCATATGAAGAAATCGCCCAAAAATTGGGTAATTTTGCATATGAAGAAATCGCCCAAAAATTGGGTAATTTTTCATATAAAAAATAGCCCAAAATTTGGTTAATTTTTCGTATAAAAATCGCCTAAAATATGGGTAATTTATCGCAAATTCTTTAGAACAAATTGGGTATTTTTTCATATGAAAAATCACCCAAAAATTGAGTAATTTTCATATGGAAAATCGTCCAAAAATTGGGTAATTTTTCATATGAAAAATCTTAAGTAATTTTTCAAATCAAAAATCGTTAAAAAATTGGGTAATTTTTCACATGAAAAATCGTCCAAAAATTTGGAAATTTTTCATATGAAAAATCGGTCAAAATTTTAGTATGAAAAGTCGCCCAAAAATTGGGTAACAATGAAGAAAATAAAATTACCTCCAAAAATAAATGAAAAATCGGCCAAAACAAAAATGTAGTTTTTCATATAAAAAATCGACCAAAAAATTGGGTAATTTTTCATATGAAAAATCGCCAAAAATGTGGTAATTTTTCATATGAAAAGTCGACCAAAAATTTGTTAATTTTTTCATATGAAAAATCGCCCAGAAATTGGGTAATTTTTCAAATGAAAAATCGCTCAAAAATAGGGTAATTTTTATATGAAAAATCGCCCAAAAATATATCATCTGGAGTACGCCCAAAGCTGTCTTCGCAAGTGCAGGATGTCTGAGTTGCCGGCCGAGGCCGAGGGAATTTCAGATTATCTCCTCTGTGGGGATTATGGTTGTATTTATCAAAAGTCTACTTAAAGGGTAAGTTTTTATATTTGAATTTATGAAATATCAGCAAAAACAGAACCAATTGATGAATTTTCATATCAAAAATCGACCATTTTTGCGTGGGAATTTTTTGGGTAATTTTTCATAATTTTTGGACGATTTTTCATTGGGCGAATGAAAAAATAATTGAACTTTTTTTTAATCCAATTGAACTTAATATAGCTTAATTGAATTAAAAAATTCTATAAAACTAAACTAAAATCCACAGAAATCTAACGAATGACCAATATTCCAATGTATCTTGGCCTCCATTAAAAATATTCCAAAATCCTTTATTTTTTGCTAAAAACTTCCACACCTGCCCTCCAAACTTTGTCTCTGAATCTGTGTGTGTGTGTACTAAAAACCGACGAGAAGCTGAAAGACACAACAAATATGAAACAAAAGACACCAAAAACAAAAAAAGAAGAAGCGAAAACAGAGAAGAGGAGGAAAAGTACCAACGAACGAACGAACGTACGATTGTAGTGTCAATAGTTGGGGTTTTTAATTAAAATGTCAAAATGAGTTTTAAACACCGAGAACATAAAGAACACCGAACAACGTCGAGCACCGAACTCCAGGCTCACATAAGTCGAGAGGGATTTTTCACATAATTGATTATAAATTAAATGAGGATGAAATAAACAAATACCCGCATGTATGTAAACAAATACGTAACGTAAGTGTTTATGTATGTTCAGTGGGCATACTTAAATAAATTGATTTGAGAAAATTAAAATTGTAACGGAAATACAATTGAAGTGAACGATATAATTTAAAGACGAAATTACAAACAATACTTCGATCTGTAAAGAGTTCATATTCATTATATTAAAATTTCTATACATTTTGAAATGGTTTTTTGATACATTAATTTTAATTGCGATTATAATAGTATTAAAACATCGATAGGCCTTATATCGATACACAATGCAACAAAAATTTTGCCGAAGGGCTTTAAATAACAAATACAATTTTCTGATGTATTGTGGCTGTGTAAATTCGAAAATTATTCGAAATTAATTTATATTTTTTCACAAAAATTTAAAATTGTGCCGAAGGTATCTCATTTTTGGAACTATCAATCCTAATTTTTGGAACTATCACTTTCACATAGAAACAGTGGTTGAGGAACAGTTTACAAAAAATGTGGAAAAAAACATTTTATTTGCTCGAAAATGAGAATGAATGAATGAATGAAAATGATCCGGAATTCCACCGAAAAATCATCTTGACTGATGAGGCCCATTTCCACCTCGGTGGCTACGTCAACAAGCAAAATTGTCGCATCTGGGGCTCGGAAAACCCAAGAGTTATTGTTGAGAAGCCTCTACATCCTCATCGTGTGACTGTTTGGTGCGGTTTATGGTCCGGCGGGTTCATTGGATCTTTTCTTTTTCGAAAATGAGGTTGGATCAACAGTTACGGTGAATGGATTGCACTATCGAGAGATAATTAATGATTTTTTATGTTCGGAGTTGGATGGTATTGATATGGACAAGGTTTACTTTCAACAAGACGGCGCTACGTGCCACACAAGCAACGAAACCATTGCTTTTTTACGGGAAAAGTTTCCGGACCGTATTATCGAAGAGGTGATCACAATTGGCCACCGAGATCTTCTGATTAAACGCCTTGCGACTTCTTCTTTTGGGGCCACGAGAAAAATAAGGTTCACGCCTACAGCCCAGCGTCGATACAAGACCTCAAAGATAGAAGAAGATATGGTCCTGTAAGCGTGGTCGTGGTGGCCATTTGGCTGATGTTGTTTTTCATTATTAACGACATTCCTTCTTCTTTATTATGAAATAAACATCCGATTATTTATCTCAAAAAATGACATTTTTCGTTGAATACCAAATTATGACCTCTTGTTGGAAATCCCTGTATTTACAGGTTGTTCGTCTAGAAACTTTATATTAAAATTATTATTTTCTTTTCAAATAATTTCATTTTATATGTTATTCAAATTATCTGCATGGTACCAATTTTGTTATTTTATCATGTTGACCTTAAAAGTGCGATTTTGGAGAAGTACTCTTATTTTGCGTGTCGGACGAGTGTAAACACCGAATTTCATGATACCATCTTGGTACCAATTTCATCTCGAATATGGAAAGACAGCTTTATTTTCCGCGTCTACTACGTCAGAGCAATACACACACCGAGTTTCACTATTCTATTTGCAGCCGTTTGGTTGGTACTATTTTTATCCCCGTTCTCCTTAAAAGTACAAATTTATAAAATTCCTTTATATTCCGATGAATGTGTATAAACCGAATTCCCTGATTTCAGTTTTTGCGGTTTGCAACGTACTATTTTTATCTCTCTTTTCAAATTGTATCCTTTAAAGGTACGAGTTTTGGAAAAACCACCTATTTTTCGTGTCTACGCAATAAGAAGGATGTGCATTCCAAATTTCATGTTTCAAGCTGTTATCGTATCATTGGTATCATTTTTGTCCCGTTTCGTCCCATTTGTTTCGCTAAAAATGTTATTTTTATACCCTCCACCTCCAGGATGGGGGTATACTAACTTTTTCATTCCGTTTGTAACACCTTGAAATATCGACTTGAGACCCTATAAAATATATATAGTCTTGATCGTCATAAAATTCTAGTTCTAAGGAAAGGCTAAAGTCGGGCGGGCCGACTATATGATACACTCCACTTTCTATCGGAATACAATTCAATTCAGTGAAAAAAGTGAAACGGGAAAATGTTTTGTATGTTTCCTAATCACAGGCTAATATGACCTGGTCCAATTTGTCAAATCGAGAATAATATTTGTATAGGGGCTATATCCAAACAAGTGACTAACTTCCACAATATGTTCTTCTAATTCAAGTATAACGTGTTATACTCAATTTTAATAAATTCTCTGAAAATACGCGGCTCCTTAGGAAAAGAAATTTGTATGGGAGCTATATGTAAATCTGAACCGATGTGACCCATTTTCACCATAGGTGTTCCTAGTTTAAATATAAGATGTTTTGCCAATTTTGAAGAAAATCTGTTAAAATGTGTGATTCTGGAGCGGAAAAATTCAAATTGGGAGCGAAATTTGTATGGGAGCTATATATAAATCTGAACCGATCTAACAAATTTTTACCACAAGTGTTTCCAGTTGAAATATAAGGTGTTTTGCCAATTTTGAAGAAAAGCTGTTGAAATATGTGGTATCTAGAGTGAAAAGGGTCAAATCGGGAGTGAAATTCGTACGGGGCTATATCTAAATCTGAACCGATTTTCTTCAAATTAAATAGCGTTCGTCCTTGTCCCGAAAAAGTTCGTTGTGCAAAGTTTCGTTTGGTTCTGGCTACAATTGCGACCTGTATCGTGATTACAACAATAGATGGACAGACGGACATTGCTAAATCGACTCAGAAAGTGATTCTAAGCCGATCGATATAATTAACAATGGGTCTATCTCCCTTCCTTTTGGGTGTTACAAACAAATGCACAAAGCCATAATACTCTCGTGGGGTGTATAATGATAGGTCTTATTTTTTGGACAAATTCGTTGACGTAAAAAATATTTTTTCAAACGAAAAAATATTGAGAGTTCTTTAATTTTACCATTTAATTTTTGTGATGTTGTACATGTTCAAATATCGGATTGAGATCAGAGATATCATACGTGTGCATTTATTAAGAGTTTCATAACTCAAAATATATTTGCTTCTCAACGACTCTAAATATAAAAGTCAATTTAATATTATCCAGGATTATTATTGCGCATTCTAATATTTATAAATTTTGTACCAAATAAGTCTTAAACTACTACATTTTTAGAAATGTGTACAATTGTATCATGCTTTAAGAATTTATGAATTTAATATACTCTATATATACATATGTATGATTTTTACATTAACCTTGCAGGATATTTCACATGAAGCCCTGGATGTGTTGTTTAGTTTTCTTAAGGAAAACACAGCATGTTAAACTGAAAATTAAATTTATTGAATAAAATATCCATATATCAATCAAGTGAACATACATACATAGGTATGTATGTACATATGTTTGTATGTATGCTCCTGCATACATATGCATCCATAAATTTACATTGTTATCACAACAAACTTATACAATGCAAATGTACATAGAGAGGAGCAGCAGCAGCAACACACACACACAAAAATCGAAAAAACATGCTCACATACAAGAGATGAAAATTCGTACCAGAGATGAAAAACCTTTTGTTGTTGATTAATTTCAATATTGATTTGAAAAATATATCAGAAAGGTAACGAAAAAAACACACAACGAAGGCTGAAGCAGGACAATCGAAGGAGAATTCCTGAATCCAGCTGAAGGCCTTGCGGCCGGGGAGGCAGAAGAAGACGAAACCTCACAAATGCAGTGGCAGGGCAGGGTGTATGGTTTTGCATTGAAATGAAACGAAACGAAACAAGTACAAAGGACGAACGAACGAACGAAAGAAAGAAAGATTGCTGGAAGAATTACTATAAAAATAGCATTTATAGGAAAAAGTGCAATTTATAGTCCTTACAACTCACCCACTTACACCTCCCACACACTTTCACAGGAAATGAATAACAAATAAACAACAATTACAACAAGCAATATTCAAAGCTTGAGTGTGTGTGTGTTGGGTGTGGGGGGAGGGTGAGAGCTCTGAAATAACCTTTGTAAAGAGAGCATTTCTATAGAGCGCCTCAGCAGCAGCAGCTGATAACACACAAATGCCAATGAATAACAACACAAGTGCATGTTCTGTGTACTGTAGGTGTGAGTGAGAGTTGAGAGTGTGAGTGAAGGAGTGCTGCTGCACACTGCTGTGGTGAGCACGAGTGTGTGCTTGAGTGTGGCTTTGTGTGAGATGGACAATAATAGAAAGGAAAGGCAGCAGCAAAAAAACATTTGTATACTTGTACGAATGTATGTGTGTAATTTTGTAAAAGTTTTAATAAACACACAACGAGGGCGGTGTAGTCAGTGATGTGAGGGCTTTCATTGATTTAATCGAAGGTTGTAAATTATGCTTCAAATGAGGATAAGGACAAAATGAGTTTATATATTAAGCCGGGATAACAAGCAGCGGTAAGTAAATAAAACCTTAATAAAAAGTTTATTTTTTACTCAAAATAACAAAATATTTTTTCACAATTTTTTGGTATCAAAAAATATTTTCTGTTGACTTTTTTGGACTTAGCCTCGATAGCCATAAATTTGACTTACACTGGATAATTATCCTGGCTAAGTCCAACATTTTTAACATAAAATTATTTTTTTTTTCAAAATTTGTTTTCATTCATACACGCACATATATTGCGACAAATTTAAAAAAATATTTTAAGTTTTTAGTTATATTTTTGTTATCGCAGCTTAGTTAAAGAAAAACAGCCCTATTATTGATCGCCATACAATTCTAATGCCCATCCGGCTATATAAATGGGAAAAGAGATATAAAAATGGTACCAACCAAACGACCGAATGAGAAAGCATGTACACTTTTCTGGATATGACAAATTTTTTCGAAATTTGTTCTCATAAATGAAATAGGGCCAAAGGAGATAAAAATGGTACGAACAAAAAAAAGAGTAGCAGCTAAAATTATGAAATTCGGTGTATATGTAGCTCTGACTGAGTAGATACGAAAAATAAGAGATTTTCGGTAGTCGTGCTATTAAAAAGAAAATAGGAATATATATGGATAAATTTGGTACCAACCAGCAGACGGACGGCAGCAGCCAGAATCATGAGATTCGGTATATACATTCCTCTGACTGCGTAGACACGCAACATAAAGCAATTTTTCGAAATTTGTGATTTTAGGTGAAAAGGGAGAAAGGGGATAAAAATGGTACCAACCAAACGGATGCAGCTGGAATTATGAAATTCGATGTTTTTGTCGCAGTGACTGAGTAGATGCAAAAATAAGAGATTTTTCGATATTTGTTGCTTTAGAATGAAAATTGGAAAAGGGATAAATTTCGTACCGACTAAATGACTGAAGGTAGATAACAAAATTATGCGTGAACATTCCACTAATTGCGTAGACACCAAAAAATAAAGCAACTTTTTGAACTTTTGTGAACTTAGAGGAAAAAGGGCGAAAGGGGATAAAAATGGTACCAACCAAACGACTGTAGCTAGAATAATAAAATTGGGTGTAAATGTCGCTCCGACTGACTAGATGCGAAAAATAAGAAATCTTCGATATTCGTTGTATTAGAGTGAATATTGGGAAAAAGGGATAAATTCGGTACCAACCAAATTCGGTGTGAATATTCCTCTAATTGCGTAAACACCAAAAATAAAGTAATTTTTCGAACTTTTGTGATTTTAGAGGAAAATGGGCTAAATGGGATAAATTTCGTACCGACTAAATGACTGAAGGTAGATAATAAAATTAGGCGTGAACATTGCACTAATTGCGAAGACACCAAAAATAAAGACATCTTTTGAACTTTTGTGATTTTAGATGAAAAAGGGCGAAAGGGGATAAAAATGATACCACCAAACGACTGTAGATAGAATAATAGAATTGGGTGTAAATGTCGCTCCGACTGACTAGATGCGAAAAATAAGAAATCTTCGATATTCGTTGTATTAGAGTGAATATTGGGAAAAAGGGATAAATTCGGTACCAACCAAATTCGGTGTGAATATTCCTCTAATTGCGTAGACACCAAAAATAAAGTAATTTTTCGAACTTTTGTTATTTTAGAGGAAAATGGGATAAAAATGGTACCAACCAAACGACCGCAGCTAGAACAATGGAATTCGCAGTATACTGCGCTCTGACTGATTAGATGTGAAAAATAAAAGAATTTACTATATTCGTACCTTTAGGGCGTAATTGGGAAAAAAGGGATAAAATAAGGCAATTTTTCGGAATTTTGGCTTTTTTGGATAAAATGGGGATAAAAATGGTACCAATTAAAGGACGGTTGCTAGAATGATGAAATTTGGTGTATACATCGCTCTGACTGAGTAGATGCGAACAAATGAAATATATTTTGATATTTGTAAATTGATGATGAAAATGGTGAAAGAGGGATAAAATTGGTACCCTTCAAAACGGCTGCAGCTAGAATAATAAAATTCGCTATGTACATTCTTGTGAATTGGTAAATGTGAAAAATAGAGGAATTTTTCGAAATTTGTACCTTTAGGGGAAAATGTTTTCAAAAATGGTACCGGACAAACGGCTTAATATGAACTAATAAAACTCGTTGCAGACATTACTCTGACCGGAATAGGGTAAAGGTATTATTCTTAATGACGAATAAATTGTCGAAAGGGGATTTTGGAAAAAGGGCGAAAGTGGTAAACATGGGATAAAAATAGTACCAACAAAACGATTGTAGCTAGAATAATGAAATTTGGTTTATATTCCGCTCTAACAATGTAGACGTTCAAAATAAAGCAATTTTTCGGAAAACAGGCCGAAAGGGAATAAGAATGGTACAAATTAAAGGACTTTAGGTAGAATAATGAAATTTGGTGTATACATCGCACTGATTGAGTAGAAATATAAAAGGATTTTTTAAGTTTATACTTTTGGGGGGAAAGGGGATAAAAATAGTACCAACTAAATGACTGCAAGTAGATCCTAAAATTGTTTGTGTTCAATCTTCTAACTGTGCAGATGCGCACCATGAAGGAATTTTTTAAAATTTCTTTTTTTGGGGGTGAAATGGAGCGGATGGGGATAAAAATCGTACCAACCAAACTACTGTAGCTAAAATCATAAAATTTGGTGTATATGTTCCTCTGACTGCGCTGACGTGAACAATAAGAGAAGTTTCAATATTCGTACTTTTTGAGTGAAATTGGGAAAAGGGGATACATTTGGCAGCACCCAATGGATGTAGCCAGAATAATGAAATTCGCTATATACACACTTCTGATGCGCAAAATAAATCAAATTTTTGAAAATTGTACATTCGGAGGAAAGTGGGTCAAAAAGGGGATAAAAATGGTACCATACAAATCGCGGTAACTGGAATAATGAATTTCTGCGTATTCGTCTCTCTGACTATGTGACGCGATAAATAAAAGATCTTTCGATGTTCGTACTTTTTGGGCGAAAATTGGGAAAAGGGATAAACTTGGTACCAATCAAATGATTGGAACTAAAATTCTAAAATTGGCGTGTACATTCCTGCCCAACATTTGCTCTCAGAATCATGTAATTCGGTACATAAATCCCACTGGCCTGAATGTGATAAAGATTTTTTTTCGAAATTTGTGCTTTTAGGGGGATAAAAATGGAACCAATCAAAAGGCAGTAGCCAGTGAGATTCGATATAAATGTCGCTCTGAGAGATCTTTCGATATTTGTATTTAAATGGGGAAAAAGGGACACAATTGGTACCAACCAAATGGAATCATAAAAATAGTTTTTCGAAATATTTACTTTTAGGCGAATGGGGATAAAAATGGTACCAATTAAGCAATAGAATAATAAAATTCAATTCATATGGCTCTCTCACTGAGAAAAAAATAGATTTTTCTATATTCGTGCAAAATGGAACAAAGGGATAAAATTGGTACCGAGCAAATGACTGCAGCTATATTCATAAAATTTGGTGCGAATATTCTTTTGACTGTGCAGACGAGTAAAATAAAGCAACTTTGCCGAATTATTAATCTTGGTAGCAACGAAATGGAATCATAAAACTAATTTTTCGAAATATTTACTTTTTGGCGAATGGGGATAAAAATGGTACCAATTAAACGATAGAATAATAAAAATCAATGTATACGATTTTCTCAGTGAGTAGACGAACAAATAGTAGATTTTTTCTATATTCGTCTTTCTAGGGTGAAAATGAAAAAGAGGGATAAAATAGGTACCGACCAAATGGCTGCAGATAAATATATCATAAAATTCCGTGTGAATATTCTTCTGACTGTACAGACGAGTAACAGAAAACCACTTTGGGGATAAAAATTGTACTAAATATTTTAAATAGAATAGAATAATGAAATTCGATGTATACGTCGCTTTGAATGAGTAGACACGAAAAATAATATTTTTTGATATTCGTTCTTCTAGGGTGAACATGAATGAAAAGGGATAAATTTGGTACCAACTAAATACTAAACGTTTTTTTGACTGCGAAATATTTTTTAATTGGTACTTTTAAGGCATGAACGGGAAATGGGGGATAAATGGAATTATCTCTATTACAATGATTTATTTTTGCCAAATATTCCGAAATTTATCACAACCCCGCCGTATTTTTCTATATATATATTTTTTTATTTTCTCTTCAATTATTTTCATTTGCTAGTCACACAAATACATACATACAACTGTTCTCCATTGTTATTAATTTGTTGTAATTGTTTTTTTTTTTGTTTTCATTTATTTTTTTGATATGAAAATTCGAAAATAGAATTCATTCAGTTTGTATGCGAACATCAATGAGTGTCTGTGTGTGTGGGGGGGAGAGAGTGAGTGAACAAACACAGCAAAGCGAATCGTTTGGCTTTTATAATGTTCGAAGGAAGGAAACGGAAACTGGGCCACAGAACTTTTCTAATTGTTTGGCAACACGCAGTGGTAAATGTTTCACTGTAATTTCTTTTGGAACCCAAAACAAATAGCAACATCAAGAATTTTTGTTTCTCCCAAAAACGTTGGTTTTTTTGAAAAGTATTTGTTAAATGAAAAAAAAATAACAAGACAACATTGCCTTTGCTTTATCTCTAACTAACTAACTAACTAACCGAATTTAGAATAAGTTAAGCTTGCAAAGGAAGACGATGATGTTGTTGTTTCTTGGAAATCATTAAGATTTTCCAAAACCATTAGAGATGGTTGATTCAAGTTGATTGCAATCAACAAATGGTTTTTCTTTAATTGTTTGGAATCTAATTTAATTTACGCGATTTTTGCGGATGGAACAAAATTAACTGATATTAGACTGATTAGAAGGCCTGGCCATGGCCACGAAAATTTCCTAGAGGAAGGCAGGGTAAAGTTTTTGAAAACAATTTCACAGCTGAATTGAAATCGATACTGATTGCGTGTTCCGAGGAACATATTTCTAGAAAATATTTATGGTTGGGAGCTGGCATATAAAAGAGTGCTACACTATTGAAAGAGGTTCCCACTAAAAGAAAATAATAATAATAAAGTTTGAGGCTGTCAGCATTCATGTTTTTAAGTTTATCCAATCATCATGGCCCACATCATCATTTAAATAATGATGATGATGCCTTCTTCCTCCACTTTTTAATTGCAGTTTTGTCTATTTACATTTTCAAGACTCTTCTTTTTCACTTCAATTGTCTGTCTGCCGGCAGCATAATTTCTCTCTTATCTCATCGGAAATTTATGAGTGCCAGCAAATGTAATTGTCTATTGTTTGTCTGCGGCATAACATGCCATAATGAAGGATAATTATTTTACATATTTTTACACTTTCATGCACTGATGCATCTAGAGTTTGAAGCATTTTCACAGTTGCAATCAAATGAGAGAAAAACTTAAATATCACAACATGTTGTGGCATATCCAACAAATGATTTAAATGCAATTAGCACCTTGAGGCCGAAGGAATTCACATGTCCGTCAAAACGGCCGATTAAAAGGCAAAGATTGAAGCATATTTCTATGGACGATGGGATCTATTTACCACCTTTGTTTGGGTGAGCTGATTCCAGCTAAAGCAACAAGAAGAGTCTTCAATCTATTTTTAATGTTATAGGATGGAGCATTTCTGAGGGCAGATTCCTGTTCTGTGGTCAGTGATAATTAGAGTTTTGACTAATTCCAGGTGAAACGGGACAGACATTTACCGCTGATTCTTCGATTGTAATGAAAGTTTGCAAATTTGATCTTCTGAATAAGGCAAATAAAGCCCATTTCCTCAATTTAAAATAATAGGAAACTATGGATACTAGGGTGGATCGAAATTTAGGAATTTTTTATAACGAAATTTTAATGAAAGTTTGCAAATTTGTTCTTCTGAATAAGGCAAATAAAGCCCATTTCCTCAATTTAAAATAATACGAAAATATGGACACTAGCGTGGATCGAAATTTAGGAATTTTTTATAACGAAATTTTAATGAAAGTTTGCAAATTTGTTCTTCTGAATAAGGCAAATAAAGCCTATTTCCTCAATTTAAAATAATACGAAATTATGGACACTAGCGTGGATCGAAATTTAGGAATTTTTTCATAAGGTAATTGTAATGAAAGTTTGCAAGTTTGATCTTCTGAATAAGGCAAATAAAGCCCATTTCCTCAATATAAAATAATACGAAACTATGGATACTAGGGTGGATCGAAATTTAGGAATTTTTTATAACGAAATTTTAATGAATGTTTGCAAATTTGTTCTTCTGAATAAGGCAAATAAAGCCAATTTCCTCAATTTAAAATAATACGAAATTATGGACACTAGCGTGGATCGAAATTTAGGAATTTTTTCATAAGACAATTTTAATGAAAGTTTGCAAAATTGTACTTCTAAATAAGGCAAATAAAGCCCATTTTCTTAATTTAAAATAATACAAAATTATGGACACTAGCGTGGATCGAAATTTAGGAATTTTTTCATAAGGCAATTTTAATGAAAGTTTGCAAAATTGTACTTCTAAATAAGGCAAATAAAGCCCATTTTCTTAATTTAAAATAATACAAAATTATGGATACAAAATTATGGTGGATCGAAAATTAGGAATTTTTTCATAAGGTAATTTTAAAAAAATCGTAGGAGATACCAATATAATTGTTTTGGCGACTTTCAAGAAAATTGCTTCTGGTTTAATATAAAATTATATATTTTTTAGCTTTTTCTTAATTCCCTGAAATTGTTTCTGTTAAAGAAAAATTTGTTAAACTAAAATTTACTCCACGTCAAAGACTATAACGAAAATTTGCACCGTGTATTTTTACAATTTGAAACAAGTAAGGAAAGGCTAATGTCGGGCGGGCCGACTATATGATACCCTCCAATTTCTAATCTTTCCGAATACAATTCAATTCGGTAAAAAAGTGAAAGGATTTTTGCATGATTCCTAATCATAGGCTGATATGACCTGACCCAATGTGTCAAATCGAGAAGAATATTTGTATCGGGGCTGTATCCAAACATGGAATGAAGGGGCCCACCTTCACAATAGGTTCTTCCATTTTAGGTATAACGTGTTATGATCAATTTGAAGAAAATTTTGTGAAAATGTGTAGTTTCTAGGGCGGAAAAAAGTCAAATCGGGAGTGAAATTTGTTTGGGAGCTATATATTAAACTGAACCGATCTGACCCTTTTCCACCATGGATGTTTCTAGTGGAAGTATAAAATATTTTGTCAAATTTGAAGAAGATCTATTAAAATATTTAGCTTCTAGAGCAGAAAAAGTCAAATTGAGAGCGAAATTTGAGGAAATCTCAACCGATCTGATTTTTCATTCCGTTTGTAACACCTTGAAATATCGACATGAGACCCTATATATATATTCTTGATCGTCATAAAATTCTAAGACGATCTAGCCATGTCCGTCCGTCTGTTGAAAGCACGCTAGAATCTAAACGAAAGGAGCTAGGAGGTCCAAATTTTGCATAAATACGTCTTATAGTCGTAGATCGGTTGGGATTGAAACTGTACGAAATCGGCCCAAAGGGAAACATTTGTCCCTCACAAGGACTGAAAAAACCCATAAAACCTCTAATATTTTAGAGTATTTAAGCATATTTTTCTCAATATGTCTGCTTGTATTTACTTGATATTGGGTATGCGCATTCCCCCGGTAACAAAAATGTGCACCATAAAACGATTTTTATTCGTAGGGGGTGAAATGGGGCAAAAAGGGATAAAAATGGTACATATCAAACGACAACAGCTAGAAACACGAAGCTCGTTGTGTACATTCCTCTAATTGAGTAGGTACATAATATGAAATTATTTTTTCAAAATTCGTACTTTTAAGGGATAAAAATGATACCAACCAAACGGCTGCATCTAGAATAATGAAATTCGGTGTATACATTCCTCTGATTGCGTAGACACGTAAAAAAGAAGGTTTTTTCTAAATTCGTACTTTTTGGGGTTCAAATGGGAAAAAGGGGATGCAAATAGTACCAATCAAATCTTCGCAGCTAGAGCCATGAAAGTCGGTGTATACATTCTTCTGGATTCGTAGACACGTAAAATAAACGGATTTTTCGAAATTCGTACTTTTTGGGGTTAAAAAAAGGGATACAAATATTACCAGCCAAATTAACGCAGCTAGAGTTATGAAATTTGGAGTACACATTCCTCTGACCGCGTAGACAAGAAATAAAAAAGTTGTTTCCAATATAGTACTTTCAAGGGATACAATGGGTACAGAGGGATAAAAATAGTACCAACTTAACGGCTACAGCTAGAATGATGAAATTCGGTGTGTACATCCATCTAATTGCGTGGACACGTAAAATAAAGAGATTTTATAAAGTCGTACTCTGAAGTGGGTAAAATAGGAAAAAGCGGATAAAAATGGTACCAACCAAATGACCGCAGCTGGAACATGGAATTCGGTGTATACATTTCTCTGACTGCATAGACACGCAAAATAAAAAGATTTTTCCAAAATCGTAGTTTTTACTTTTACGGCAAAAATTTCTTGAATCATTAAGGTATGTTTTTTGCACTTAAGATACTGGATTTTCAAAATTTGGTATTTGTGTCAAAAAATATATATATACATTTTCCTGTAATATTACTGCACTTCTATGAAAATCGATAGCCTCTATGAAATGCAATCCAAAATGCAATCTTAACGCCGTTTTTACTTGTTTTAATTACCTATGTTTACGTATTTGTTTATGATGCACATACAAAAATATATGTTTTCGTATCAACAATGTTCACCACTTCTTCAATATTCACAGATCTTGAATATTAAAAAAACGAACTGGTATTCACAAATTTACGAGATTTTGCACTCAAATTTCTTTGTTCCTAGCTTTATTATGGTGTCGAAACTATGTTTGTTATATTAGACAAATAAATATTAAAAAAAACTTATTGGACAAATGTATTTTGGAGCAACGTAACATTTTCCCCTGAAAAGCCTTTCAGGAATAAAATACATATAGGGTCCACCAAATAACTTTTTTTTTTCTGAAAATGCTATAAAAAAATTCTCAAATTTCTTTTTTATTTGAAAGTACAATCCTTCCGGTTAATAATGGAAAATAATTTCATTCAAATGGCTGCTGAGGGCACCCCACAAATAATAGTCCAAAGGTTGAATAGTTGAAAAAAAAAACGTTAGATGGCGGACCCTATATTTAGAAATGAGGACCGGTTCCCCTTTTTGCCGGGTAACTTTTGCCCACCTGTCCATCCATTGCAATAAATCTGGTTTTTTGGTTCGAAGACGCGAATTATTAATTTCTTCTTATACAATTTTTGGAAAGATGAGCAAAATTTCCTTTATCAAATTTCGCCTTTTACTATGTCCAAAAAAGCCAGATTTTGCAGACAAATCAAATAATACAGGTAACTGCAATTCATTCAGGAAATTGTTTTAAAGTTCGTATACCCGAATATTCACCTCAATTTTATTTTATATTTATTTTGGTATTTTGAATTCTAAGTAGTTGGTCTGTTAATTTTAAAAATATTAAAAAGTATCACAACTGAAAATTGTTTTCTAGATAAAAAGTTAAGGAATTTTGATTGAATATGGATTGAATTTGATATTAAACCACTGTGGGCCTTTGAAGTTTTTTCTTTCGTGCTAATGATAAATTTAATTTTTTTATGTAAAAACCTATCTTGCATGGAATTTTGGACTCCTAGTAGATGTCAATTTGTTCATTAGGATTTTTGCAAAGTTTTCCAAGCTTATTCCTTGTTATTACATTCGAGTGATATATGGACAGACAGCGGACTACAGAAAAATCGATGAAGAGTATATGTTTCATAGTCACAAAAATTTATCAATCGTTTAAAGAATACTTATACATCGAAAATTCGTCTTATAAACCTGTAATAAATGTCTTTGAATATGACTATATTCTTTAAATGTATTTTGTTTTCTTTACCAAAAAGCTTCCTGCTTTAATTTTTAGCAAACGAGTTAAACAATTATTCCAAATAGAGTTCATGGCAAGTGGAAATGCTCTTTTTGTTGAACCAACCAGATTTGAATCTTAATTGTGGAAAAACTGTTTTTTTCTTCTCTCTTCTTTCTCTGGCTATGATGTATGATGTATTATGTATTGTTCGTTTTTAAAGTCAACAACGACAAAAAACACAACAAAAAGAAATGCAGCTGAAAACAATTTCGCTTTCAATTGCAGCTAACTCATGTGAAGGGGAATGCTGGCAAGGGGGGGAGGTCAGGTATGTGTGGCAAACTTGTGAAATGTGGCGGGCAACAGAGTAACAAACAAAACTTGCTTGGCCATGCAAAACACACTCACATACAAACTTACCAAAGCCAAGGTGAAGAGGCCTAACGTGGCTAGAGTCGCCGTCGACATCGTCAGCATCATCATGGAAACGGGCTTAAACGCCAACAATTGCCAGAGTCGTGGTGAAGGTGAAGGTAACGTGGCTAAGATGTTTGTGTTGTGCGAATTCGAATGCGGCAAACGAGAGGGAGAAATGCTGCAGAGCGTTTTCAAATGAAGCGAGTAACAAAGGTTAGGAAAATTTAAAACCACTTGTTTGTTGTATAAATATTTATGTCTGCGCTTAGACAATGATGACGAAGATTATGGCTGTTGTGTTACAATGCCAGTGGTAATGTTTAACCTGTGTTTAGCGCGTTTTCAAACAGTTTCGCTTTACAAAACTTGGCGGCAGACGTTAAGTAATGAGGTGAAATTTTTTATAACATTATTGATCATTTATTTAAAAAGATTCAAAGTCCTTGTTTTTCACTTTTTTCCTTTATAAACACTTTTAAGATTTCGTTTTTGATTTGAAAAAATTTTGATTTCTTCACTATTTTTCCACTTTCTCGTATCTCTTTTCTATACAGCAGACTTTGCTTAATATCCTTTGCAATTTTTTCTATTTTGTGTCACTGCTTTCCTTCAGTTTTTTTTTGCTCAAATTGTTACTCTTTTAATTATTCTCCATTTAACTTTAATTCATTTTCATTATCTTGTGTTTATTTGCCACTTGTTTTGTGTTGTTTTTTTTTTCACCGCGATCCTTTGTCGTATGTGGTCTGTTGCATGTGCCACACAATCAATCTTAACTGTTGTACGTATCTTCAGCAACTGTTTGCCACCAATTGTTTCTACCTTAGTTTTGTTCGAATTCACAGACAGTCATCCGACCACAAATACATTCACAGGCGATGCTGTTTTCACAGCAAATGATCGAAATGGATTTGTTTTTGGGAAAAAAAGCTCAGCTTGTTTTAGCCATTTCTTTAAGGAAACTCTTTTGTAGTAAGTTACACTCGAAATAAAATTTCAGTTCAAACGGTTATGGCCCACTTCGATTGTCGCAATGCACAGTGCATCTAAATCGATTCTTTTGAAGTAATTACTTAACATATATGTTTTCAGATGATTTACTATTATTTTACAAATCTAGTGGGTGAACTCATCATTGAAAAATCTGCAGGAATTGAGATATCATAACGAAATTTTTGTATTATGTACAAAAATTGCTTTCGAAAATAACAGGTTTTTGCATTTTTTTCCTGCAAAATATGTTCCAAAATTTGAGAATTAATTAATTAATTTTAAATTAAATTACTTAAATTTAAAAAATTAATTAAATTTATTAAATTTAATTTTATTGTTTTAATAAATTTCATTATTCAAAATAAATTAAATTGGTTAAAAAATAAATTTGTTAAATTAATCATTTTAATAATAATTAATTTAATTAATTCAATTATTTTAATTAATGTATTTATTTTAATTAACTTAATTATTTTAATTAATTAAAATAAATTAAATTATTTAAATTATTTATAATAATTAAATGAAATTAATTAATTTATTATTTTAAAGAATTAATTTATTATTTTAATTTAATTAAATTAATTTAATTTTATTATATTAAAGAAAATAATTATTTAAAATAAATTATATTAATTAAATTAGTTAAAATAGATCGAATTATTTATATTAATTAAAATAAATTAATAAACTAAATTATTAATAAATTTATTCTTTAATTAATTAATTTAATTGATTAAATTATTTAATTATTTTAATTAAAGTAATTGCAATTAATTTATTATTTTAATAAATAAATTAATTAAAATAATAAATTTATTAATTTAATATCAATTTATTAAATTAATTAAATTAACTAAATAGTTAAATCAAAATTAAAATAAAAAAATAATTAATTTAAGTTAATTATTTTATTCATTTTAATTAATATAAATAAAAATTGAAATAATTATTATTTTAATTAATATAAATAAATTGAACTAATTAAATTGGTTAAAATAAACTTAATTAGTAAAATTAATTAATTTAATTAACCAAATAAGTCAAATTATTAAAAATAATTAAAATAATTTAATTAATTAAATTCATTTTTATTTATTATTTTAATTAATCTATTCATTACTTTAATTTAAATACTAAATTAATTAATAATAATTAATGTAATTAATTAAATAAATTTATTAAAAATTTAAGCTAATTATTTTATTTATTTTAATTAATTTTTTTATATTAAATAATTTAAATAATTTTAATAAAATAAATTTAATTTTATTATATTAGTTAATTTAATTATTTAAAATAAATTAAATTAATTAAATTGGTTAAAATAAACTAAATTAGTAAAATTAATTAATTTAATTAACCAAATAAGTCAAATTATTAAAAATAATTAAAATGATTTAATTAATTAATTTTTATTCATTATTTTAATTAATCTATTCATTACTTTAATTTAAATACTAAATTATTTAAATTAATTAATAATACTTAATTAAATTAATTAATAATAATTAATGTAATTAATTAAATAAATTTATTAAAATAATTGAATTAATTAAAATAAATTAATTAATTTATTACTTAAATTTGATTATTTAATTAATTGAATTAATTAATTAAGTACTAATTAAATTAATTAATTAACAATTAAATTAATTAAATTAAAATAATAAATTAATAAATTAAAATATAAAATAATTAATTTAATTTAATTATTTTGTTTATATTAAATAATATTAATTAACTAATTTATTTATTTAAAATAAATTAAATTAGTAATAACTAATATAATTAACTTATTTATTTAAATTTTAATTTAATTAATTAAAATTATTAATTAATTATTTTAATTAATTTATTTTAATTAAGTTAAATAATTTGATTTATTGTAATTAATTAAATTAATTAAAATAATTACGTTAATTACATAAATTATTTTAATTAATCAATTTAATTAATTTAACCAATTTCATTTATTTAAAAAAATAATTAAATTAATTTAACTATAATGTTAATCTATTTATTTTAGTTAATATAATTTATTAGAATTATTTAAAATAATTAAAAAATTAAATTAATCTAATTAAAATAATTTAATTATTTTAATTTTATTTAATTATCTAATTGTTTTAATTATTTCAGTTTAATTATTTGAAATAATTTCATTAATTTAATTATTTAGTTAATCTTGAATAATTCCCACTAGTTTCCTTTTAAAAATCCTTTCTTATGTCATTTATTCATTTCTCCTTCCAACTCACTTCTTTGCTCGAGTGCGCTTTAAAGCGTTTATTTCTCCATGCAAAATGTGGCTTTGCCAAAAAGACAAAAATCAAATTTTTTCTTTGCTATAGTATTTTGTGGGTTTTCTTTTGTCACTCCAAAAAGAAAGAAAACCAAAAATATCAAATCGTGTTAATCTCCTTGTTAATGTGTTATAAAATCATCGCAACATTACTGTGCTATCCTAATGTTGTCACATGAAATTGTTGAAACTTAATTAAAATAATAAATGCTGCCAATTAATTAATTAATCGCAATATCTAGTAGGCAGTAGGCGAACATATAGTTTTCCGGTAAACAATTGTTTGGCTTTTTCATATAGTGAGAGAGAGAGAGGGAGGGAGAGAGCCACGTTTGGTGTGGCTGCTGATCTACATTTTTCTCCTCTTTTTGATTTTGGTTTAATGAGTTGTTTTTTAACACAATTAAGCAAATTGCTGCGTCGTTGTAATTTGATATCTTAGCTTAGGTGCAGTCCTTGTTTAGAGAGAGTGTAATTGTAATTATGTCGCCAGGCTTTACATAAGATGGGTGAATTAAATGGACTATATCTGAATGATAATAATTGTGTTTGAAATGTAATTAAGTGTTTGATGCGAGAGGATTTTCTTATGGTTTTGGACAATTGCAGTGAATTCGAAACTAAGTGTCGTTTCCGTTTTAGTATTTTATGACAGCATTTCTGCAAACATCATTAAAATAGGTTTTAAATCGAAAATTGTTCCTGATAATGCAAAAAGAAGATAACAACACGAAATTTGGTACGCACACTCCTTTTTGGCGTAAACGCGCAACAAAAAGCGATTCATACCTTTAGGAGGTGAAATGGAACAAAAGGGGATAAAAATGGTACAAATTAAATGACAGCTAAAATTGAAATCAAGAAATTCGGTGCATACGACCAATGTAACTGTGAGTAGTTTCAGGAGGAATGGGGAAAAGGATATGAAAATGGTATGGTTGGTTCCTATTTTTAGGCGGAAAATTATGTGAAAGGGGTGGAAAATGATAACAAACAAGCGGCTGCAACTAAAATTTATTTGATATTTAAAATAAAGGGATTTTTTTCCAAATACGTACCTTGAATTAAAGAAATGTGAAAAGGGGAATATAAATAGTACCAACGAACGTCTAGAATTATGAAATTCTGAGTATACATTCCTTTCATTTCCATTTTAAATTCATAGAAATGCAAAATGAAAAGATTTCAGTAAGAAATATTTCGAAATTTTTACTTTTGAGGGCAACAGGATCTAAATGGTACCAACCAACAGCTAGAATCATGAAATTCGGAGTATACATTCCGCTGACTGTGTAGGCTGTGTGTACATCTTCTGACATTTCTCTCTTTAAGGACTGAAATTACTCTCCAATAAAAACGAATAACACTATTAAACAAAACAATTGCAAAGGCAAGCATTTCTATTATTTGGCTTCTAAACTCGAAACCTATATTTAAAATATTACGGTTACATTTTTTGTAATTTTTTTCTAAAAGTCGAATTTTTGTCGAAGCGCCTATAATATTAATATTCTCATTTTGGAAATGTAAGTCCTATAACACCCACAACTAAAGTTACTTAGGATGGATAAAAATATTACAAATTTCTCTTGCACAGTGCTTTAGAACAGTCTCTAAACTGAAAACATTTTTTTAAGAAAAAACTTTGTTGATGGCACCAAAAAAAAACATAAAAAAATAAATTTTCCGCGTCTACGCAGTCAGACTAATTTCATGATTCTAGCTACAGCCGCTTGATTGGTGCCAAATTTAATTCCATTTAGATCCTGAAGGTACGAATATCGAAAGAACTCTTTATTTTTCGCGTCGACGCAGTCAGAGCAATGTACACACCGAATTCCATTATTATAGCTGCAGCCGTTTGATTGGTACCATTTTTATCCCCATTCACCCCATTTTCCTCCTAAAAATACAACTTTCGAAAAAAAAAACACTTCTTGTTTCGCATCTTTACAGTCTGAAGAATTTCAACTTCAGCGGTTTGGCTGGTATCATTTTTATCCCTCTTTTCCAATTGTATCCCTTAAAAGTACGAATTTTGAAAAATCCCTCTATTTTACGTATCTACGCAATTAAAGGGATGAACTTTCTAAATTTCGTGTTTCTAGCTGTTGTATCATTGGTACCATTTTTATCCCATTTCGCCCGCTAAAACTTTTATTTATTTTTTGGTGCTTTAAGATTACAAGAGGAATGTAGTACGCAACAAATTTCAAGTGCATATAAAGCAGAAATAAAAAATGCTTAAATAGTCCAAATATCAGATGGCATTTTAAGTCCTTGTTAGGGAAAAATGTTTCCCTCGATTTCGATTTCGACCACATTCAATTCCAACCAACATGCCACCATAAGACACATTCTGAGAAATTTTGAATCTCCTAGCTCACTTCGTTCGGCGGCTATCGTGACAGACAGACGGACAAACGATCATGGGTAGATCGTCTCAGAATTTTACCACGATCCAGCATATATACTTTATGGAGTCTCCGATGTATATTTGAAGGTGTTACAAATGGTATAACAAAGTGAATATACCACCATAGGTAGAATTAAATTTACTTTTGGTGGTTGTAAATGTTGTGAATTTCTTCTGCACAGTGCTTTAGGAACATTCTTCAAATTGTAAATTTTTTTTTAACTTTTAAAAAGAGAACAAAAGTCGGGAAAAATATTATGTCAAAATATATGTCACTGTTTATAGATGCAAATGATTTTTTGTGTTTTTGATTTTTGTTAAAATAGCGAAAAAAAGCTTTTACAAACTATATAACTGAATATTTACTTTATTATTATAATATACTAGCTGTTTTACCCGGCGCACTATGGTCCCAAATCCAAGTTTTTTTGGCAGAAATTAAAAAAATATATAATTGGAAAGTGTTTAATGTGCATATATTTTCTTTATGGCAACACTCCAAGCAATCAAGAAAATGTACTGCAGAAAATTAGGTGACAACACCACAAGCCTGAATGGTACTTAAACTTTGCGGTTCAAACAAAGTGGGATTCATTTTGATATAAGCAGTTTTACAAATTAATTAAAATCAAGACTATATTATGAAAATTAACGGCAAGAGGTAGTAGTTGAAAAACTATATTTAATATTTTATGATTATTGTGGCCTCATTGTAATTTTGTGATTTGTGGAGAACATAATCTATAAATGTCGTGGACCAAAAGTTATATGTATGACTCAACTTGACTCAAAGTGTAAATGTGAAAGTGTTCGTCTGAGTTTGTAGCTTATGGTGGAATTAATATCTCGTCAGCATTTTTCGGCAAACTCCCACAATTGTCATTTTATTTTAGCCCAGTTTTTGATTATCCATAAACATATATATGATTATATCTCTGAATCAGTTTTGTGTACGAGACTCATCAAGATTTTATTTAAAAGGTATTGAAAGTAGCATTAAAATGACAGACAACATCATCACCATTCACCTTTGTGTACACATGTTTACATTTTATTTTATTTCTTGAAATAATTATTTAAATTGCAGTGTTGAGTATAATATTTGTATGCTATATTTTGTTTTTGTAATATTTATTTCGTCAAAGTAAACAAATCTTTATTCTTTAAAGCTTTAATAAAATTTTGTTTTTGGCCACCCTGTACCAATATAGGGTGATAATTATGTTGGTTATATATTGAGTTTATATGGGAGGAGTGGGCGCGGACCGATCGGCCTAATTTTATTTTTCATATTTTACGTGTATGATGTCTAGGAAATGTACAAAATTACAATATTGTATCTTTATTTTTCGACTTTATGCCATAAAAAATGGATTTGGGACCAGTGTGCGGCGTTGAGCGGGTTCATTTATCCCTATTCCCCTACTTCGTATGATGTGGATGATAAAATGAATACTAATTGATAATTTTAATGTATTGTTTGTGTGGGTAGTACCATGCCCGTTTGTCCTATCATGACCTAGTATAGCCAGAAACCATCCACTTGTTAGCTACAGTAACAATTTCATGCGAATCGGACCACAGGTTTGGCGTCTTATACGGAACATACGGTCATACAGACACATATTGATTTTTATACATATGAGTAATTCCATGTCAAGCGATACGGTTTGTGACATCGATAGCTGCGATTGTTTTGAAAGTTTGTGTATGTATTATTCTCATAAAAATATTGCATACGTATTTTTGGAAAAAATATAATTTTTTTAGCCAAGGCATTTTTCATTATACCCTACACCACTTCGTGGTCTAGGGTATTATAAGTTAGTTTCGCGCCAAATGTTTGTAACACCAAGAAATAATCGAGCTAGACCCACCTTTAAGTATACGGATCGGCTTAGAATCACCAGCTGAGTCGATTTAACGATGTCTGTCTGTCCGTCCGTCCGTCCGTCCGTCCGTCTGCTGTCCATCTAAGCTTGTTCGCACTCTACAGGTCGCAATTGTTGTCCGATTGTCATGAAACTTGGCAGAAGTTATTTTTTCTGGCCAAGGACCATCGGTATTGAATGGTATTGGATGAAATCGGTTCAGATTTAGATATAGCCCCCATACAAATGTCGCTCCCGATTTGACATTTTCCGCTTTATAAACCACATATTGTATCCGATTTTCTTTAAAATTGGCACAACATCTTATAATCCAACTGGAAACACCTATGCAAAAATTGGGTAAGATCGGTTCAGATTTAGATATAGCCCCCATACAAATGTCGCTCCCGATTTGACATTTTCCGCTCTAGAAACGACATATTATACCCAATTTTCTTTAAATTTTGCAGCACATCTTATAATCAAACTAGAAACTCGTATGCAAAAATTGGGTAAGATCGGTTCGGATTTAGATATAGCCCCCATACAAATGTCGCTCCCGATTTCACATTTTCCGCTCTAGAGACGACATATTGTACCCGATTTTCTTTAAATTTTGCAGCACATCTTATAATCGAACTAGAAACTCGTATGCAAAAATTGGGTAAGATCGGTTCAGATTTAGATATAGCCCCCATACGAATGTCGCTCCCGATTTGACATTTTCCGCTCTAGAAACGACATATTGTACCCGATTTTCTTTAAAATTGGCACAACATCTAATCCAACTAGAAAAACCTATGCTGAAAGTTGGTAAGATCGTTTCAGATTTAGATATAGCCCCCATACAAATGTCGCTCCCGATTTGACTTTTTCCGCTCTAGAAACCGCATATTGTTCCCTATTTTCTTTAAAATTGGCAGAACATTTTATAATCGAACTATAAACACCTATGCTGAAAGTGGGTAAGATCGGTCAGATTTAGATATAGCCCTCATACAAATGTTCCTCCCGAATCTTTAACCGATTTTGGCCAAATTTTACATATTATATTTCACTAATAAACAGACATGGTGAAAGCGCGTCACATCGTTCCTGGTTTCAATATACTCCCATACAAATGTCCTTTCCGATTTAACATTTTTTGTCAAACACATACATTTACATGATGCAAAAATCCTTCCCGATTTCAATTTTTAACCGAATTGAATTGCAATGAGAATTGTTTGGGTGATGCCCATATGTCCATACTTTGGTATGACTTTGGTATACTACTGTATAATTTGTATTTGTCTTTCGGACAATTGGATCAATTACCATATTATTTACCATATTCGTTAAATTTGACTAAAGATGAATTTATAGCATATAAATTATATTCATATAATTTATATAATTTGTATGAACTACATAAAATTGCTCCCATGAAATACCTGGGTTTAGTAATCAAAGCGAGGTACATACGCAGGGAGTGGTGTAGGGTATTATATAGTCGGCCCCGCCCGACTTTAGCCTTTCCTTACTTGTTTTTTTCTAATATGAATTTCTCTTGAAATTCTGGACCGATTTTAATGTACTACACCACGTTTTGAAGGCAATTTCAATTACTTTTAGAATATTAAATTGGAATTGTGCAGCCGCCTTATATTTTTTAAAGTTTTTACAACATCCCAGTTCAAATCAAATATTGATTACTGACCAAGAAAATACAAACGAAAAAAAAAACTAAAAACAAATGAGCGTTGGCACGGCAGAAGTATTGCTGGGTAACTATACCTGCATATACACATACTTACATATGCAACTCAATGAGGTGCTTGTAAGATGGCATGTGTGCTTTATTACTTGGTGCGATTTTTTAAACGCAAATTCGGCAAGTGAGTTGTGATTCTCGTTCGTTTGTGAGAATCATCTCATTATAGAGGCCGGGTTTGATGTTGAAAAGTCGCTGCGAAGCCCCTTGAAAAGACTTTTGACATGGTCGAAATCATGATCGTGGTAGTCTGCAGCCAAGTAATAAATGTCACCATGCCATTTGTAAATAAATTTGCATTCTATTAAATATAGAAGCAAAATGGTCTTGAGCCAGGACAATATCCCAGTTCAAATCAAATATTGATTACAGACCAAAAAAATGCAAACGAAAAAACTAAAAAAAAGTACAAATTTTCAAACTCCATTATCAGACGTACATAGTGCAAAATAACCTAACTTCATGATTCAACCAATTTTTGCAGTAAAAGAAAAATTACGAATTTGGAAAAAAACTTTTTATTTTCCGTGTCTACGCAGTCAGAGTAATGTATACTCCGAATTGCATGACTCTAGCTGCGGTCATTTGGTTGGTACTATTTTTATCCCCTTTTTCCATGTTAACCCCAAAAAGTACGAATTTCGAAAAATCGCAATCAGACGTATGTATACACCGAATTTCATTATTCCAGGTGTAGCCGTTTGGTTGGTACCATTTTTATCCCTCCGTACCCATTGTATCCCTTGAAGGTACGAATTTGAAAAAAACTTTTATTTTTCATGTCTAAGTAGTCAAAGGAATGTATATGCCGAATTTCATGACTCTAGCTGCGGTCATTTGGTTGGTACTATTTTTATCCCCTTTTTCTATTTTGACCCCAAAAAGTACGAATTTCGAAAAATCAATTTATTTTCCGTGTCTACACAGTCAGAGGAATGTATACTCCGAACTTCATGACTCTAGCTGGTCATTTGATTGTAACTATTTTTATCCCCTTTTTTCATATTAACCCCAAAAAGTACGAATTTTGAAAAATCCGTGTATTTTACTTATCTATGCAATCAGAGGAATGTATACACCAAATTTCATTATTCTATGTGTAGCCGTTTGGTTGGTACCATTTTTATCCCTCTATTCCCATTTTACCACTTAAGAGTACGAATTTGGGAAAAATACTTTTATATTATGTATCTACTCAATTAGAGGAATGTACACACCGCATTTCGTGTTTCTAGCTGTTGTCGTTTAATATGTATCATTTTTATCCCTTTTTTGCCCCATTTCACCCCCTACAAATAAGAATCACTTTATGGTGCACGTTTTTGCTATAAGGGAAATGTGCATACCAAATATCAAGTATAAACAGTCATATTCAAAAAACATGCTTAAATACGCTAAAATATTAGGGATTATTATGGGTATTTTTAGTCCTTGTGAGGGAAAAATTTTTCCCTTTGGCCCGACTTCGCCCCTTTTCAATTCCAACCGATCTACGACTATAAGACACATTTATTATTTGAATGTTCTAGCTCCTTTCGTTTAGATGCTAGCGTGCTTTCAACAGACGGACGGACATGGCTAGATCGTCTTAGAATTTTATGACGATCAATAATATATATACTTTATAGGGTCTCTGGTCGATATATCGAGGTGGAGGGTATAAAAACCCAGATTATTAAATTAGAATATTTAAGATATTTTTCTATAATTTTGTAAAATTATAGACTTCATAAGGAGAACAAGAAACTGACTTCTATTTACAGGATTTCTTTTTTTTTAAATTGGACTATTGTGATCGCGGTGATTATGGAAGGGGTAAAAGCAGATCACCGAAGGATAATGACGACTGTAGCTATTTTGATTAGGGTGAGTCTACTATCTGTTTGAATTCTATATTTTTTACATCTCTTTTCGACAGAGTTCTAGTTGCCTGTAGTCTTTGGCTAACCTTCGATCGAGATGTCATTGTCCATCAATTGACTTAAATCAACATCAATTCATTTAAAGTCTCCCACACACTGCCATGAGAATCCTCGAATGACAATTTCCCAGGCATGTGAACTACAAACGGAAGTAATGTTTAATAAAACATTAATAACGTCACTATTATTTCCTTCTTTATTACCCCATCAACGTTATTATTACTATTGTTCGAAATTCGTGTCTATGATTTTTCTTCTGCTAATAAACATATAAAGCATAATTTATATGCAAACTTTGAACAAATTTTCAGGCATTCATCCCGCCAGCAAGCAACAACAACAACAACAGCTCGCTCATACGCTCAAAGGCAAATGTTTGAACCGCATTAAAGCGTGAAAGTTCACCAAAAAGTAACGAGACGCGACGAAATGAAACGAAATGGTATGGAATGTAGACGTAAATGTAAACGCCAGCCAAGAAAACAAAGAGCTGCAATATGCCAATATGCTCGTAATTGCTGTGGCACATGAGACAAATGCTGCATACAAAATTGCATGCGGCATGGAAGGCATCAGGCAGCAGACACTCGTGTCATGACATCCAAGTCTGTCCGTCTGTTGTCTCATCTTTAAACTCATTCCAATCAAAATGTTGTTTTGTGCAAATAAATCATGTGAAGATTAAAAGCTTTATCTGATTTTTCGTTGCAAATATGTTTGCATGAATGTGTGTCTATGATTATGTTCAAAAAATGTGTGCGATGTGCTAAGAAAGCAAATGATGTTTAATAAATTTGTTTGTATTAATGTTGGTGGTGTAAGCCGATCAATTAGAGCTGTATTCTTATTAGAAAGGCAAGCATAATATTTGTCAAACAAAAAAGTTTAGATTGGTATTTTTTGGACAAAATGGGGATACGTTTTCTCGTGGCTTGACAACATCCAATTTTTTAGACCTATAGATGAGTTCGATTTTTTAAATAATGTCACTAATAATAATAATAACACGTTCTGATGTATGTATTTTGGTATCCATAATCTGAAAACGATACATTTTTAATTTTATTGAAAATCTCCCCTTTATACCCTTAATATTAGTACAATAATTTCGGGAGTACCAGTCCGGTCATGCGCATTCATAAGTTAAATTAAAATTATGTATGAGGGCTTGCGAATGAGTTCTGAATTACGTAGAAGCAGTTGTTTAGAAACAATCGCCAAAATTTTGAGAAAAAACTAGAAAAATGCGGTAAGAAATTCGAAAGGATTCCTCAACTTTAGCGAAATTGAGTAGATTGAATTTTCTTGGTGGAAAAAGAGGAGATTGGAACGCTGCATTTTTGGTTTTATACAAATACTGTGCATTTTTTCTATGAATAATATTATTCCTAATAAATGTTACTTATGAATAATACGAAACTGTAGACACTAGGGCAGACCGAAAAAATGTGTGCATTTTTGTGATAAAAAAATAATTTCTTGGTCTAATTTCAAGCAAATTTCTTCTAGAAAAATCTCAAATCTGAAAAACATGTTTTTTATTTTTATTCTTTATAAACAAGAAGTAACTCTTCGATTTTTGAAATATTGTAATAAATGATATTTAGGATGACATTAATATTATATTCTGGCCTGAGTGAGTGATAAATCGACAGTACTCGTTCTCAGGTTCACTTTAGCTACTAGACTCCTTAAGGTCATTTGGGTGTCATAAAGCAATTGTAAATTGATTGGATTTTTAAGGTAATAGCCGATAAGCGTTCTGGTTTTAAATTCTTTATTCGTCCAAAAGTTAACTTCGAATGACATCTTCAAACTAAATCTATAGGCTTATAAAACATAGAACAAAATAATTAAAATCGTCCAGAATTCAGAGGAATGTTGAGAAGAAACATGAAATTAAAGCATAAATAAATATTTGATCTCAAATGATTTTTAATAAATGAAATAAATGATATAAAATATACTATATAATATACATCCGCTACAAAATAAATTTTTATTAATTGCTAGGTAGTGTCGGTAAGATGCTCCATAAATTTTATGATGGAATTCGTGGTACTTATTCTACAACAATTATAAACGTGATTGCAGTCAATATAAAATATATTTAGAAAAAATTATAATTATTAAAAATATTGAGGTCCTTAGGGTCCAAACATCAAAAACGGTACCTTTCCTTTAAAACATAAATCAGAACAAAACTGTATAAGTTATTGTAGACTTTATAAAAAATACATAAATTTTCATTTTCATCTCAATTTCATAGTTTTAGAAAATAGAGAAGAGCAGCTTTGTTCGCTTCATAAAAAAGTAGATTTTTTTCATTTAAATCGGAGAACTCACATACAAACTCTGTCCCATTCCAAATGAATTACTCTTATACGCCACCATTTTGTTATTAAAATAAATTTCGAAATATACAAAATTTCATAGAAAACCTAAAATGGTATTAATTCGTCAAAACTGACTAAATTGGATTTAATTGTTGGATTCTCTGGATTCCATAATATTTATTTTTTTCTACAATATTGTGTGGCTTGAAAAAGATTCCCTATTTTGGTACTCATAGCGTATGATATTTATTCAGCATTATGTTACTCATTCGCTCCGTTGTCTAATCAGGAGGGAATATTACATAGGGCAACAAAATGAAAACAAATTGAAGGGTCTTGGAATTGTCCATGTAATTCTGAGAGCTAACACAAAACATAACAAAACTGTGTACATAGTTTTTTATTGTCTGGTCGAGTTCGCGTTTAAAATGACTTGACATTTTTGAAGGATATAATTATTTATGTATTTTTATACACTCCACGAGAGTATTATGTCTTTGTGCATTTGTTTGTAACACCCAAAAGGAAGGGAGATAGACCCATTGTTAATTATACCGATCGACTTAGAATCACTTTTTGAATCGATTAAGCAATGTCCGTCCGTCTGTCTGTCCGTCCATTTATTCTTGTAATTACGATACAGGTCGCAATTGTAGACAAAACCAAATGAAACTTTGCACAACGAAGTTTTTCGGGATAAGGACGAACGCTATTTAATTTTAAGAAAATCGGTTCAGATTTAGATATAGCCCCCATACGAATTTCACTCCCGATTTGACCCTTTTCACTCTAGATACCACATATTTTAACAGATTTTCTTCAAAATTGGCAAAACATCTTGTAATTCAACTGGGAACACCTGTGGTAAAAATGTGTTAGATCGGTTCAGATTTATATATAGTTCCCATACAAATATCGCTCCCGATTTGACTTTTTCCGCTTTAGAAACCACTTATTTTATCAGATTGTCTTCAGATTTGGTAAAACAACTTATATTTAAACTAGGGACACCTACGACGAAAATAGGTCAGATCGGTTCAGATTTATATATAGCTCCCATACAAATTTCGTTCCCAATTTGAATTTTTCCGCTCTAGAATCCACATATTTTAACAGATTTTCTTCAAAATTCGCAAAACACCTTATATTTCAACTGGAAACACCAGTGGTAAAAATGTGTTAGATCGGTTCAGATTTATATATAGATCTCATACAAATTTTGTTCCTCCAGAAACCGCGTATTTTCAGAGAATTTCTTAAAATTGAGCATAACACGTTATACTTCAACAAGAAGAACTTATTGTGAAAGTTAGTCACTTCATTCCATGTTTGGATATAGTCCCGATACAAATATTCTTCTCGATTTGACAAATTGGGTCAGGTCATATCAGCCTATGATTAGGAAATATACAAAAATTCTTCCCGTTTTCAATTTTCTACCGAATTGAATTGTATTCGGATTGAAAGTGGAGTGTATCATATAGTCGGCCCGCCCGACTTCAGCCTTTCCTTACTTGTTTTTTGTAATTTTTCTGCTGGTTCTAGAAAATTAAAGGGAAAACTTTAAACAATCTAAATAAAAATATTGATTTCTTGGGGATGAAGAACTAATTTTATGATGAATATGTAAAAAACCGTCAGAATATATAAAAAATAGCTCAAAATTAAACAAATTAGCATAGCAAAATAAAATTTTGATTTAAAATATATTTTTCCAAAAAAAGTCTACCGGCAGCCCTGAAGGATTTTGTGGGATTAAAATTTGAAAGTAATTCGAATTGTTACGTCCACAGCCAAAAGCACAAATGTTATTTATATTATTCAAAGTGTCCTCTTGCATTTAATACCAATCTAGGACTAGCAGAAGAATTACAGAAAATTGTTGAACAAAAATGTCAAGTCCTTCTAAACCCGAAAATAAAAAATTGAGTATATAGTTTTACTATGTTTGGTGTGTATTTTCTGAATTTTATAGACATTTTCACGACCCAAAATTTATTAATTAACGTAGAAATAGTTACGATTTGACATATTATATTTAAGGAAAATATATATTCCAACCAGATACATCGATTTAAATATAAAAATCGTGAGAAAATGTTTTTGTTTTTATTTGGGGGTCATTGACTATTTAAGTATACCCTCTATTAGGGTATAATTATAACTATTATTAAAGTAATAATTTGCAATTGCTTGTTACACTAAAAATATTATATCTACCTTACAAATGTATCTCCCAAATTTCCATATTATTATACGCTCCACCTCCTGGATGGGGGTATACTAACTTTGTCATTCCGTTTGTAACACCTTGAAATATCGACCTGAGACCCTATAAAGTATATATATTCTTGATCGTCATAAAATTCTAAGACGATCTAGCCATGTCCGTCCGTCCGTCCGTCTGTCCGTCATTCCGTCTGTTGAAAGCACGCTAGCATCTAAACGAAAGGAGCTAGAACGTTCAAATTTTCCATAAATGCGTCTTATAGTCGTAGATCGGTTGGGATTGAAACGGGGCAAAATCGGCCCAAAGGGAAAAATTTTTCCCTCACAAGGACTAAAAATACCCATAATAATCCATAATATTTTAGCGTATTTAAGCATGTTTTTTGAATATGCCTGTTCATATTGGCTTGATTTTTGGTATGCGCATTCCACTTGTACCAAAAACGTGCACCATAAAGTGATTCTTATTTGTAGGGGTGAAAAGGGGCAAAAAGGGATAAAAATTGTACATATTAAACGATAACAGCTAGAAACACGAAATCCGGTGTGTACATTCCTCTAATTGAGTAGGTACATAATATAAAAGTATTTTTCCCAATTCGTACTTTTAAGGGGTAAAATGGGACTAGAGGGATAAAAATGGTACCAACCAAACTGCTGTACCTAGAATAATGAAATTCGGTGTATACGTTCCTCTGATTGCATAGACAAGTAAAATACACGGATTTTAAAAATTTGTACATTTTGGGGTTAAAATGAAAAAAGGGGATAAAAATAGTACCAATCAAATGACCGAAGCTAGAGTCATGAAATTCGGAGTATACATTCCTCTGACTGTGTAGACACGGAAAATAAACTGATTTTTCGATATTTGTACTTTTTGGGGTCAACATAGAAAAAGGGGATAAAAATAGTACTAACCAAATGACCGCAGCTAGAGGCATGAAATTCGGAGTATACATTCCTTTGACTACGTAGACATGAAAAATAAAAGGGTTTTTTCCAAATTCGTACTTTCAAGGTTTACAATGGGTACGGAGGGATAAAAATGGTATCAACCAAACGGCTACACCTAGAATAATGAAATTCTAATTGCGTAGAAACGTCAAGGGGGTAAAAATTGTACCAACCAAATGGGCGCAGCTGGAATCATAGAATTCAGTGTATACATTCCTCTGACTTCATAGACACGCAAAATAAAACGTTTTTTTTCAAATTCGTACTTTTTCTTTTACGGCAAAAATTGGTTGAATCATGAAGTTATGTTATTTTGCACCATGTACGTCTGATGATGAATTTTCAAAATTTGCAGTTTGGAATTAAAATAGAATGGAAATACAACCAACTGTAGCACCCACTATCTACCAATATTTATGGTATTTAAGCTTTTTGAAAATATAAATATAAGAAAATTTATTTTTTGAATTGACGTATTGGTAGCCTTGCCTTATAAGCGTGGTTTGAAATAATAAATATTTTATATTTATTTATAAAATTATTTTTTCAATATTTGACGTATTGGTAGCCTTGCTTATAAGCGTGGTTTGAAATAATAAATATTTTATATTTATATATAAAATTATTTTTTCAATATTTGTTTTAGCTTTGGTTTGGCTATATTAAAAAATTTATATTTGCCCGTAATATTACTGCACTTCTACGAAAACCGACAACCTCCGTGGAATGCAATCCATGGTGGAGGGTATATAAAGTTCGGCCCGGCCGTACTTAACGCCGTTTTTACTTGTTTGGTATATGGTTGAAAAATCGCTGCGAAGCCTCATGAAGAAGATCGTTACGTCATCATGATAAAAGTAGTGTGCATACAAGTAACAAATGTCACCATGAAATTTGTGAATAAATTTGCATTCTATAAAATATAGATGTAAAAGAATATCGCAGATAAAATCACATATTAATATTTATGTAATTAATATTTCATTTGCGGAGAAGTCATATGACATATTTTGGACCACTTTAGCTCACTCTGTAATTTAGGCCTCATATTTATAAGACTGTGTCGCGGTCTACACATTTGAAGAAATATTTTCAGGTCACCCCACGGAAGTAAAGTTTGGATTTGGATTTTATAATGATTTGCAAAATCTGTCGTCCCTTGATCTAGCCTTCTGTGAGCTAAACGCTCTTGAAAACATCTCTGAAAATCGGTGTAACTTTTTAACTGTTGCAGTTTTGTCCAATATGTTTATAGCACCAATTGAAAGCACTTTAAATATAAACTTTTATTCTTCAATTCGAATTACGGGATGTTTATAGTATTTTATGTGGTTTTTAAAAGTGGCATCTGAAAATTTATTTTTGGTGTATTTTGTAAAAAAAAATAAAATCAAATTCATTCGAATGATGCCTAACTGATGAACCTCGGAAGGAAGTTGGTAAAAATAGTTTGAAAATGTTTGTTTTGTTTTAACTATTTAAAAAAAATGGTGTCAATGTCGTCATTTTTCATCCGATCTTCATCATCCACGGGCCAAAAACAATCTTTTCTTCTGATCCGTGAACGAACGGAAGGAATGACGACCATTTTTCTAAAATATCTCAGCTTTTGGATTAATTTTTACCTGTTTTAAGAAATTATGAGATTTTTATATTTTTGTTGGGCTAATAAAGAGATCGTTAAAGATAAGAAAACAACCTCATTTTTCTAAAAAATCCCATTTTAGGGACTAATTTTCCTCGTTTTAATATTTATGGGATTTTTATATATTTTTGCGGGCTAATAATGAGATCGCAAAGTCAGAAATAAGAAATATATTTCCTAAAAATCTCAGTTTTTGGATTAATTTTCCCAGTTTTTGGAATTGTGGGACTTTTATGTATTTTTTGGGCTAATAATGAGATCACAGCGTCAAAACTAAGAAAGCATCCTCACGGACGCTACAATGGGGCAAAATATCTTTGCAATAGGTAAGTGATTGACATTTTGGGAATCATTTTAAAAAAATACATTGCCGGGGTGACCAAATTTGGAGGTTACCCTTCCACTTAGTAACCAACTACGGATTCACAATTTGACAAATAGTTAGGAAAAATATTTGTCCGTTCAAATTTAGAGATTTTTATCCAAAAACTCTATTTGGAACCACTCTGACCACTTGATCGTTATTAATTTCTTAGCGTTCTCGCATCTGAAAGAAAACATATAGGAGTTGCTTGCAATACCCTACCAATGCCGACTCTTTATCAGTTGTCTATGCCATCTCAAATGATCCCCAGCAATTTATTATTTGAAAGTTTCTGGGAATATGGTGATGAATTGAAATTATGAGGAAGATGTTCGCATAAACAGATATAAATATTTATTGCAACATCGTAAAACAAACAAAAGTTGAAGATGGGACTCATTACATTATTCTGTCGCTGAAGAAGATGGCAATGATGATGAAAGCAAGCGAAGAAAAGCCTAAGCGAGTGTGTGTGTGTCGGTTGGCATTAATGATGTCTAAATAGTAAAAGATAAAAAGCGGAAATAGACTATTACAGAAAATGCGGATACATATTAGCGATCTTTTATAGTATTCCACAGAAACAACAACAACGCACACATACACATACACACATAAGCTTCACACCAAGCAATTTGCCACAAAATTCAAACTGGATGCCAACCAAAAAAAGCGGAAGTTTTCCTAGATATGAGTATGCTTTCCATGGCACTCATGATGATGGTGCAGATGATGTTGTTGATGTTAGCGGCGGTCTCCATGGAAATATGTTAAGGGGCCTATTGTATCGGGCTAAAAACAGAAATAGATCATGGTTTACATTGTTATTGTGCATCGCTCTTTGGTATTTTTAATTGTTGTGCAAATATGCAGAGGCCGACTGCAAACAAGCGAAACAAGCAACTCTTGTGAATATGCTGCAATTAAATATGTTCGAAATTTGTGTACCACCACCACCACTCTGTGTATATGGCTTTGTTTCAGAGTTGGGATGCAATGCGATGCGTTGCGTGTTATGGTTATGATGCGATCATTTATTTCTGCCGGCGAACGTGGCCAGCGTTGGGCGTTTTTTATGTCCGGCTCGTGGTTAATGGAAATGTGCATTGTTTTTCGTTGTGTGCGTGCGTGTGTGTGCCTTGTTTCCTTAAGTGTCTGCAATTAATTGAGTTGTTTATTAACCCAGATAGGAGATCGATTACTACCGTTTGACCAGATTTTAGCGCCTATATGCAAAATTGATGGGATTTCTTAAAGAAACCTGCAGTACTTTGTAAAGCTGGTAGTTTTATACTTTGGCATTTTTAAGAAAATTAATGAGAAACACAAAAACTCTAATTTTTTTAAATTTATTTTTCCCAATTTAAGAATTCTGGGATTTTTTTATAAAGAATCACAAAAATGGTTTTTAAAAACAAATAACGAATTTTTAATCGTGTTACTTTTGAAAAATAGAAATAGAATTGTGGGATGTGGGAGGCTTATCAACTCATAAAAAATCTCACAATTCTAAAAACGGGGAAAATAATTCCCAAAAATGAGATTATTTAGAAAAAAGATCGGTTCCTTATTTTTAACAGCGCGATAAAAATAAAAAAATATACAATCCCAAAAATGTGGAAAATAAATCCCTAAAAGCTTAGAAAAATGAGGTTGATTAATAATCAATAATCATAAACGTTTCGATCTCATTATTTGCCAGATAAAAATATAAAAATTTCCCAATTCCTAAAACGAGGAAAATTAATTCCAAGAATGAGATTTTTTAGAAAAATTATGTTGGTTTCTTATTTTTATTGTTGCGATCTTATTATCAGCCCGATAAAAATAGAAAAATCCCAAAATTCTAAAAACGGAGAAAACTAATCCCAGAAATCAGAATTGTTAGTAAATTCTTATTTTTATATTATTTTTTTCTCATTATTAGCCCAATAAAAATCCCGCAATTCCTAAAACGGGAAAAATTAATTCCAATGAGATTTTTTTAGAAAAATTTAGATAGATTTTTAACGTGGTTATCTCATATAAAAATATAATAAGGTTGGTTTCTTATTTTTAACGTAGCAATCTCATTATCAGCCCGATAAAAATTAAAATCCGACAATTGCTAATACGCGAAAATAAATTCCGAAAGTCGTATTTTTTGGAAAAAACTTCCATAATTTCTATCGTGTTTCAGAAGAAAAAAATATTATTAGCAGGTATGTATGTTCATAGATAAAATTTCGAATCTGTATTTTTCGATTTAAGAATTTTTACAAATACCGATAAAAATAAAAAATCCACAATTTCTAAAATGAGGAAAATATATCCCAAAAATCAGATTTTTTAGAAAATGAGATAGATTTCTTATTTTTAACGTTATGATATCGTTATTAGCCGAATAAAATATAGAGAATTTACATATATTTGTAGAACCTACAGGAGAAGTCAATTGTCCAAAATGCCTCAAGAATGGCATTATAGACATCTAAATTATGTCTTAATCTGGAGAAATAAAAGAAAATGGCACTTGTTAGAAGAAAACTACAAGAAAAATAATATTTTCGTCTTTTTGGGTACAACGATAAAAGTCAGACCTTTTGTCGAAGAGTAATTTCATATTATGCGAACAGACTCATTTTGGCTTTCCTCTATGATCTTGATAACATTTTTCAAAAATGTACTTTCCTATATGGCTGCATTTTCCACTTTTCAAAAAATTAAAGTATTTTTGTTATTAGTTAATTGAAAAAATTTGTAACTTTTCTGTGGTATGAGATATTGAAAAAATATTTGTTCCCAATTTTTTCTTATTTTCTATAAACAAAAAATACTCCTTCGATGTATGTAAAATAAATTGTATTAATAGTGTCTTTAAAACGCTCCATAAGTTCCATGATGGTGTTCGTGGTACTTACTCTAAAACAATTATAAACGTGATTGCTTTCGAAATTAAATATATTTAATTTAAATAAAAAATAACTTATTTTGAGAGTAGTTTCAAAAAAGATTTGAATGTTCGCGACTAAAATGAATCTTTGGTTAGTTTAGTGCTTTGGTCCAAAACATTTCGGCATTATCACTATTCATTCGTGTCCATTAATTATTTATAGCAAATATTTTTAATTTCGACAGCACTCTTGTTTATAATTACTTTAGAGTAAGTACCAAGGAAACCAGCATTAAACTTATAGTAAAAATAATATAAAGTATATAAAAATATAATAATCATTTTACAAAAATACAAAGTATATTTTATTATAAAATTAATAAGAAAACAGTTTTTAGTACACACATTTACAAGTAATTTTTTGTAAATATTCATGAGTACTACCACTGCAATCGCTATATAACTGTATTTTTGCCAATCATTTCAAAATTTGTCACGGCCTTGGTAACCATTTGTGCAGGTTCACCCAATAACCCCCATACCCACTAGGTATCCAACATTTTGCAAATTACTTGCGGAACACCTCTGCTGTAAGCATGTGAAATTTCGCCAAGATATATTTTCCCTTCAAAAGTTACAGAATTTATTCCAAAAGTAGCGATTTGGAAGCATTGTACATCGTAACCACTAAGTCACAGCCAATGCAATTACTTCAGATAATGATGCGACCCAGATTAAGATGTCTTTCAAGGATTTTTGTGTGTATTCTTGAAAATGTATCTTTGATTATTCTGAGGGACACTCTAGACTTCACAACATAAAACATTCGATTTACATATGTGTGCGGATGTGTGTGTGTGTACACAACACTTGATCCCCTGAGCAGACCTTCATCTCTCGAATGGTGCCTTCAATAACCAATACCTTCGCAGACAAGTGTGAAAACTCTTTTAGTCCTGCTGCATATAATTTTTTAACCAGGTCCAATCAACGTTTACAAACCCATCTTGTCTTTGCACATAACATTGAAGCTGGGTATACATATGTATGGAGTTGTTGTTTTTGTTATTGCCCAGCGGCGGAATTTACGAGGCCTTCCAAATTTCAGGCATGTGAAAGGCCTTATTTGGCGAGGGCTTCCTTATGTAAGGCCTGCGAGAAAGCATTGCAGGAAATTATTGTAGGCATGCAACTATCAGGCGTGTTAAAAGGCCTTGCCATTGCTTTCTTTTTTATCTCATTTTTGCTTCTTTTAAGAAGGCCTGTTATATGCCCTTCTAAAAGAAGGCGTATGGATTTTTATCTCGTTCCTCTTCGCTTATTTTTAGAAGGTCTATTGAAGGCCTTGCAAATGGAAAGCAAGGAGAAGGGTTTCCCAGTTTCTCTCTCACATTCCTCTTCCCTTCTTTTAAGAAGGCCTGTTATAGGCCTTGCAAATATAAGCTATGGAGAAGGTGTAGACATTCCACTTCGCTTCTGTTTTGAATGTGTGTAGAAGGTGTATCATGTTTTGATATATCGTCTGTATGTTGCAAAAATGTATCCCGTTATAAAAACTCGAACGTTGAAGCAGGATTGCCACAAATCTTTTTCTATGCCCAACTATGCCCTACTAAATCTGAAAGAGTCCCTAATAGCCTTTTCATACTTAATGGGAAATCAATCGATTTTAACTCAAGGTCGATTTACAAATGTGAGAATCCATACAAAATTTGATATTTGTAAATCGACCTTGTCATTTCACGCTGAAATCGATTGATTTCGCATGTTGCATTTCAGTCCGAAACATATTTATTGATCTTCCGTTTACAATCCGGCATATAGCACATACATATCAAATTCACATAATTCTGAGAAGTTATAGCAAAAGTGTACTAAATAACATAGGTGTAAGTAAAAACGTTTGTTCCAACAACGACTGGGTCACATCCACAGTTCTGGCAACCCTACATTGCCTCTTTACGTGCTTCGGGAGGGGGAGTAAAACAAAAGAGCATGTGAAAACAAAAACAGATTTCAGAAAACGCTATCAGTTTTTATCAGTTTCTGTTGTCGTTCGGTTGTAGTTTCTACTTCTGGAGTTTTTATTATTTTATTTTATTATTACTGAATTATTTTCTTTTACTTACTATTATTTAAATTTATTTCTAAAGAAAAATCAGAATAAAAAATAAATATTTTTAAAATAAGCTGTTGTTATCATTTTTAGCATTTTCAACTGTGTTGTGTCACAACACAGCCTTCTTCATGTCTTCTTCATGAAGGCCTTATAGCAGGCCTGTGCCTCAAAGGCCTTCATCAGATCTTCTCTTCGAGATCTTCTAGAAGGCCTGCTTTTTTCCGACATGCATTATGCCTTATCTAGGAAGGCCTGCTAGAAGGCCTTCCTGTAGGAAGCGAGCGTGGAAGGCCTTACCTCCCAATCTCACGCAATGTTAAAAGGAAAGGAAGATGGAAAGTCTATGGAAGGCCTCCGGGTGCTGTAGACAGGCCTGATATAAGGCCTTCCAAGTCACAATTTCCGCCGCTGGGTGGCGCCGTTGTTGTCGGTTATTCTTGTTTGTGTGCGAGTGTGTGTGTGCGTATGTGTAACTCTCTTATTAACATTATTGTCAGTTGTCACATGTTTCGAAATGTGGTCGAAACCCCTGTCAACCACCAAACAAAAATCTAATTATGTGTTCACAAGTAACCCATACACAGGCACACACATGCAAACACAGCACAAGCAGAGAGATCTATAGGAAAGCCAGAGAGGCAAGCACCAGCAACGCACAATGTCACACACACTCACACCATGCACACACGAGAGCCACATACAGCCAGCCACTCACAGTCAAACGCATGCTGGCAACATTTACTCTCGCACATGTGTATTCATCCATTCAGCCAGCCTGCCATCCAAACATATGAAGTCAAGTTAAGTCTGTAAAATGAATTGTTTGCCTTGCTTTGCACAAGTCGCAGTTGGAGTTGGAAGTCGAAGTCGAGTTGAATCGAATCTAATCGTTACTCTTTGGCGAATATTGCCTTGGTAAGGTTGTACTATGACGAACAGTGGTGGGCTTTTCGCATATTATTAGGCATTAGGGAATTTATGAAACAAATAGAGAACATTTTTATACCCTCCAAAATACGATGGAGTGACAAATTTAAAAAGCGAAGACCACATAAAGTATATATGTGCCAGTTAGAATGATAAAGTAAAAAATCCAAAAAAATGAGATATCCCAATTTGTCTCTTTACTTTGATCAGATCTCTAATTTAAGAACTTTTAATTTTGACATTAAAAAGTGTATTTTTAAAATCCCACACTTTTAGGAGGTCAAATAGGGCAAAAAGGGATAAAAATTGTACGACAGCTAAAAACATGAAAGTTGGAGTGTATGTTCCTCTAATTGCCTCGACAGGCCAAGTAAAGTGATTTTCCGAAATTCGTACTTTTAAGGGATAACATGAGAAAGGAGGGATAAAGAGGAATATAAATGTAAGTTGAAGTGTATATTCCTCTAATTGAAAAGGCTTATTTTCGAAATATCCACTTTTAAGGGATAAAATTGGAAAAGAGGGATAAAAATAGTACCAACCAAACGGCTGAAGTTGAAATCAAGAAGTTCGATTTATACATTCCTCAGAAAACCTTATTTTTAACGTTGTGAGCTCATTATTAGTCCCATAAAAATTTCACAATTCATAAAATGGGGAGAATTAATCCCAAGAGATTTTTAGAGAAAAGAGACTGTTTTGTTTTGTAACGTTTTAACGTCAAGCGATCTAGTTATAAAAATATTATAATCCTAAAATTCCTAAAACGAAAAAAGAAATCCCATTTTTATTTTGGAAAATTTCCGTCCTTTCTTCATTTCTATCGTAGATCAGAAGAAAAAAATATTAATAGCAGGTATATATGTCCGTGGAAAATTTTCAAATCTGTATTTTTCGATTTAAGATGTTCTGCAAATCCCGATATAAAAAATTAATAATAATAAAAATTCCAGAATCTTAAAATGGGGAAAATAAATCCCAAAAATCCGATTGTTTTAGAAAATGAGTTTGATTTCTTATTTTAAACGTTATGATATCGTTATTAGCCCAATAAAAATATAAAATATCTACTAATCAGGGAAAAACGGGAAAATGACTCCCAATGAAATTGCTGTCAAAATACGGATGAATTGTTAGTTTAACTTTACGATTTCAATTTAAAAATACCACAATTCATAAAATGGGGAAAATAAATCCTAAATATGTATTTTTTTTGAAAAAATAATATCATTTGCTGCCTGGATCGGAGCAAAAATTAATATTAGCAGCTATGCGATTTAAGAATTACTGTAGATCTCATAATAATAAAGTAATTCCATAAAAAGTAAGAATTCCATAATTCCTAATCACTATTCCACTATTTTTTTAAAAAATGAGGTTGTTTGCTTATTTTGCACTATCAGCCCACCAAAAATCCCACAGTTCATAAAACGGGGAAAATTAATCCCAAAAATTAGATTTTTAGAAAAATGAGGCGTTTTTAATCGTTAACGTTGCCCAACGAAAATATAAAAATTCCACTGTTTCTAAAACGGTGAAAACTAATCCCAATGAGATTTTGGAAAAATATAAAAATCGCAAAATTCCTTAAACGGGGAAATAAATCCCATATTTTTTTTTTGAAAGATTATACCACAATTCATAAAATGGGAAAAATAAATCTTAAATATGTAAAATTAATCCCAAAATTAGATTTTTTTCTGTTTTTTTTTTTTTTTTTTTTTTTGAAAATTACACCACATTATACCAGAATTCATAAAATGGGGAAAATAAATCCTAAATATGGAATTTTTTGACAAAAATAATTTCATTTGCTGCCTGGATCTGAGCAAAAATTTGCGATTTAAGAATTATTGTAGATCTCATTACACTAGTCAACAGTCAAAATGTACTCGGGATGCGATAATTTTTTCTGTGTAGATAACCTTGACATGAGCTCGAAAAACGCAATAAAATTTTTTTTTTCGTTTGGTTTTTGTTTTATTTTTTTTTTTTAAATTTTAAAAATTTTTTTTTGGTTAATTTGTTTCGTCCGGCATAACTCGGGAACCACTAGCCCGATTTAATTGAATTAAATTTTAAAAAATTTAAAATTACAATTCCCTTAATCTGTTCATATATTGTTTTCCTATACAAGCAACAGTTTCCAAGTTAAAAATGAATATATAAAGGAAAAAACTTATTTTTTGCCTAAAGATTTAAATTTTTTTTTTTTAAATCCATAAAAAATCCAAAATGAAAAAAAATGTCAAATCTTATTACTTTTACGTAAAGTCACATAACCTATGAGCAAAATGAGACAAAGATCATGAAAATCGATGCACGCGTTTCGCTTTTATTCGCAATTGAGTAAAGGTATGAATTTCAAAAATTTAAAAAATTTTTTTTTGGTTAATTTGTTTCGTCCGGCATAACTCGGGAACCACTAGCCCGATTTAATTGAATTAAATTTTAAAAAATTTAAAATTACAAGTCCCTTAATCTGTTCATATATAGTTTTCCTATACAAGCAACAGTTTCCAAGTTAAAAATGAATATATAAAGGAAAAAACTTATTTTTTGCCTAAAGATTTAAATTTTTTTTTTTTTAAATCCATAAAAAATCCAAAGTGAAAAAAAATGTCAAATCTTATTACTTTTACGTAAAGTCACATAACCTATGAGCAAAATGAGACAAAGATAATGAAAATCGATGCACGCGTTTCGCTTTTATTCGCAATTGAGTAAAGGTATGAATTTCAAAAATTTGCTCGACATATGCACAACTTTGTCTATGGTAAGGTTTTTTCTTTTTTTTTTGATTCTCAGAATTAACAAAACGGAATAAACAAAGGGTTATTTAATTTTTATGATTGCGTAAGCAAAGTAATAAACGCTAATAAATGTGCGTGAACAATTAAAAGGAAAAAAGATTATTTGGGTTTTCCGTTGGCTACCTGTATGATTTTTTTACAGAAATGCAACCCACATTTAAGGGTGGTCATTATTCGGAAAATTTAAGACTCACACATGGTGAAACAGGTATGTAGCCACCGTAAAAAAATATACACCCATTTATAAGTACCTGTCAGTAAAATACTAAACAATACACAGTATAAATAGGTCTTCATTGATCGATTTTACTCATTCAACAAGTGTCGACGAACGCGATAGTTAAAATGAGCAAACGTTCGCGAGGATTTGAATGCAATACCAATCCAAGTAATTTTTGTTACATGTGCGGAGAATACGTTTCTGAAAAAAACAAGCGTTGTTTTTCACCTAAATTGAGAGATTCATTTGAAGAGAGCTTCAATTTAAAGGTCTCAAACATAGATGAGCGGTGGACACCAAGTGCTCTATGTCCAAGGTGCTACGTACAGCTAGCTGACTCAAGGTAAGTGTAGATTACGAAATTCAAGAACATATATAACTTATTATTGAAATTCTTTCAGACGACAGCCGAGAATCATCATGCCAATGCTTTGGAGAGCTCCGCTTTGCCATGTAACAGATTGCTACTTCTGTCTTAGCAAAAAAAAACAGGCGTGGGAAAAAATTAAAAAGTTGTTGCAAGACCAACAGTTTGAGCACATTTTATCACCAAATGAAGCTGCAGCTTGGAACTCATTTCTGCAAATTGTTTCCGGATTTCTTGGAAACAACAAAAGCTCAAATTACAGAGAGATCGTCGAACAACTACTCCAAAATTATAAAAAAATTAGAGCAAATATGTCGCTTAAGATACATTTTCTACACTCGCACTTGGACTTCTTTCCGGACAACCTGGGCGATGTGAGTGACGAGCATGGTGAGCGTTTTCATCAGCAAATGAAAGAAATTGAGCACCGATACCAAGGATTTTGGAACGAAGCTATGATGGGGGACTATATCTGGTTCCTGATAAGAGAAACAGACCCACAACAATATAAAAGAAAGACAAAAGCACATAATTATTTTTAATTTGAAGGTTTTTATTTTTGTGTTTAGATATTTTTTTTTAAAACTTTTTTATAATTAATTAATGTTGATATCCTTAGGATAATTTCTTGTACATATATCGAATTGTATTTTAATTTAAAGTCATATATTTTTGTCACCCAACAAATTTTATTTTTTTTTGTAATAAAAAAGAAAAAACCTTACCATAGACAAAGTTGTGCATATGTCGAGCAAATTTTTGAAATTCATACCTTTACTCAATTGCGTATAAAAGCGAAACGCGTGCATCGATTTTCATGATCTTTGTCTCATTTTGCTCATAGGTTATGTGACTTTACGTAAAAGTAATAAGATTTGACATTTTTTTCCATTTTGGATTTTTTATGGATTTTAAAAAAAAAAAATTTAAATCTTTAGGCAAAAAATAAGTTTTTTCCTTTATATATTCATTTTTAACTTGGAAACTGTTGCTTGTATAGGAAAACAATATATGAACAGATTAAGGGAATTGTAATTTTAAATTTTTTAAAATTTAATTCAATTAAATCGGGCTAGTGGTTCCCGAGTTATGCCGGACGAAACAAATTAACCAAAAAAAAAATTTAAAAAAAAAAAAATAAAACAAAAACCAAACGAAAAAAAAATTTTATTGCGTTTTTCGAGCTCATGTCAAGGTTATCTACACAGAAAAAATTATCGCATCCGGAGTACATGAATTTTTTTTCATTTTGTTGAGTAGTGTTATCAGCCCGATAAAAAAGTACGAATTTCAAAATTCCTAAAGCGGGGAATATTAATCACTATTCCACTATCTTTTTAGAAGAATGAGGTTAGTTGCTTATTTTGAACGTTGCAATCTCACAATTAGCCCAACAAAAATCCCACAGTTCTTAAAACGGGGAAAATTAATCCCCAAAATTAGATTTGTAAAAAAATGAGGCGTTTTTAATATAAAAATTCCACTGTTTCTAAAACGGTAAAAAGTAATCCGAATGAGATTTTAGAAAAATATAAATATCCCAAAATTCCTAAAACGAAAAATTACTGTCACTCCATCGTTTCTATCGTGACTCAGAAAATATACTATTAGCAGCTACGTCTGCGGAAACAATTTTTAATTGGTGCTTTGCGATTTAAGAATTTCTGCAAATCTCGTTATCGTTATTTTAACGTTGATTTGACCGATAAAAATGTAAAAAATCAAACCAAAACAGCTACAAACATTAAATAGGAAGTGTACATTAGGATGGGTCGATAAAAAAGTATCGGTCACCACCTAGAGGTAATGATAATTTCAAGACGATAAAATAAAGGGATTTTTCAAAATACATACTCTTAAGGGAAGATATAGGGAAAGAGGGATAAAAATGTTACCAACTAAATTTAAAAATCATGAAATTTCGTATACATCGTGTAGACTGACTGACTGTTGGCAAGCGAATACACATAGAGGACATTTTCGAAATTTGTACTTTTATAAAGGGAGAAATGGGATAAAAATTGTACCAAATCATGAATCAGAATCATGAAATTCGGAGTATAAATTTCTCACACTACGTTGACGCGCAAATTAAAAAACTGGAAAAAGGGGATAAATTTGGTACCGACTAAATGGCTTCAGGAAGAATCATAAAAAGGGTCATTATTGCGTGAACGCGCATTAAAAACCAATTTTTTAAAGACCATACTTTTAGGGGGTGAAATAGGACAAAAAGGGATAAAAATTATACGAATCAAACCACAAATATAATTTGGAGTATAGATTGATAGACGTGCAATATATGGAAATCTCTACTTTTATGGGGAAATGGGATAAAAGGGGACCCACAACACGACTGCTGCTACAAAAATGATAAAAGATGTGGATATATTAAGGATTTGTCGAAATTTTTGACTTTCTGGGGAAAACGGGACGAAAGGGGATAAAAATGGTACCAACCAAACGGCACCAGCTAGGATTTTGAAATTGGGTGTATATGTTCCTCCGGCTGTGAAGATGTGTACAAAAGCATTTTTTTATAAAGATTCCTACTTTTGGAGTCAAAATGGAGAAAAGGGATAAATGTGGTACCAACCAAAAGACTGCAGCTAGAATAATGAAATTCGATGTAAGTTTTCCTCTGACTACATAGACGTTCAAAGCAAAATATTTTTTCCAAATTTGTACTTTTAGTGCCAAAATGGGAAAAGGGATAATATTGGTACCAACTAAACGACTGCAGCTACAAAACTGATAAAAGGTGTGGGCGGATCTGACTGCGTGAACACGCAATATTAAGGATTTTTCGAAATTTTTGCTTTCAGGGGAAAACGGCTCCAGCTAGGATTTTGAAATTCGGTGTACGTTTTCCTCTGAATATGTGAACGGTTAGGATTGTAAAAAAGTAAACTTAGTCGAGAGGTATAATGTATTTTCTTAACAAGGACCACAACCCAGGATATCTATACATTATGAGGACTCAAATGAGCATTTCAAGGTGTTGCCAAAATGAATAGACAATCTAGCCCTATGAGTACTGATATGATCACTCATTTCTGTGAACTATAATATTGAAACTGAAACTTGAAAGGAATTCAGTTCCGAAGTCTGTTCTTCGGTCATTAGCAAATACTGTATTATTATCCAGAAAGACCCCCACTGTGCGCCACACGCACCAGCATACTCTCATACATTTCAGCCTTTCACACATTATTGACATGTCTATTTACGAGTAACAACCTCTATTATACGCACACTACATTTTCCTCCCCTGCCCACGACCACCATCGTCGTCATATTATAATTTTGATTGGCAGCGCATGGAGGGGGGTCCGGAAGGGCCACCACATTTACGTCCAACATAAATTTTATTTGGCGTAAGTTTTTTCCACTTTCGAATAGCATTCAGTCGTGTATGTGTGGCCATACCTTGTAGTCAAGCGTCGTCCTGGGCTCGTTCAGACCTCACACCTCACAGCTAGCTCATACCTCAGACCGGAGACATGCTGTGATATATGAATTTGCTGTTCACCGTGACAGTAGAAGACAAATTTACAATGTGTTAATGAAAATTGGCTAGCCGTGGAACGAAAGGGTTCAATCCCCACGTTCAAGAAGACAAAAGTCGTAATAAATGAAATGTGGAAATTGTCATGTTTTGCGTGGCAAACGTGCGTTAGTTGAATGATTAATTTGCACATTTTTCTTGCCGCCGCTGCCGTCTCTGCTGCTACTGCTGCTTTATCGCTGAACTAAAGGATAACCGGAATTCAGCTCAAAAAAGGAAATTTACATAAATTCATAATGATTTCATTGTTGAGATTGACATTTCAATTATACAGTTATACAATGCATGCTTGTATATGTATGTAAATGAACACATGTGAATATATGTATGTAAATTTATATTAACATATGTATGTCTGTGTTTGTGTAGTTATGTGGAACTGGTTTAACCCACAAAACTTTCAACAACGGCTAATTTGATAAAATTTTAAACAGACATTTGTCATTCGCTGACATAACTCATAATTCGGAAATAATGAGCTCGAGTGATTTTACTGGCATTCATGCTGTTCATAAATATTACAAGGAAGCTTGTCACGCAATAATTGTCCAGTTTTTGACAAGTTTGCGAAATTGTCATTGGCTCTATTAAATATTCAGGTTTAATTTTTTATAATTATAAAAATAGGATGAAAAAAAAAAACAGTAAAGAGGCCGAATCTCAAATATCCTGCACCACAGAGTGTATGCAACAGTATTAGCGGCAGAATAGATTCTGTGGACTTTACGTAGAAATGGGGAAATTATGAAAATTTTATCGAAATTTCTTGTATTCGCCCACTTAAATTTATTGCTTTAAATAAATTGTGATGTTTTGGTCGGTACCTATTTGATCCCTTTTCCCTCATTTTCACTCTAAGAGTACGAATATCAAAACATGTTTTTAGTTTCCTTTTGAACACAGTCAGATCGACATATACACCGAATTTTATAATTCTAGTTACAGACGTTTAGTTGATATCATTTTTATCCCCTTTCGTTCCATTTTCCTAAAAAGTAAAAAATTCCGAAAAACTACTTTATTTTCACACTACCACAGCCAGAGGAATGTGTAGAGCGAATTTCATTATTCTAGCTACAGTCGTTTGGTTGGTACCATTTTTATCCCCTTTCGCCCCATTTTCCCAAAAAAGTATAAATTAATAAAAATTCCTTTATTTTAGTCTGAAGAATGTGTATAGCGAATTTCATTATTCGCGTGGCAGGTGTTTAGTTAGTACCAAATTTATCCCTTTTTTTCCATTTTGAACTTAAAAGTTCGAATATCACTAGATCTCTTAATTTCGCGTCTACTCAATCAGATAGCGGTTTTTATTAGTCTAGTTACAGCCGTTTGGTTGGTACCATTTTTATAACGTTTTTCACGTCTGCTCGGTCAAAAGAATGTTCGCATCAAATTTTATGAGACTATCTACAACCGATTGGTTGGTACCAATTGTATCCTGTTTTCCCCATTTTCACCCTAAAAGTACGAATGTCGAATGATCTGTTATTCCCCATAAATGAAAGAATTTCCGCTGGCAAAAGAATGTACACACCGAATTTCATGATATTATTTTGAGCTAAAAATAATATAAAAATATTTTCTTATTACAGATTTTCACCATTTCAAGATATTGAAAATCAATAAAACGTGATTTCTTTTGAATTTATCGAACTGTTCCTCATACATTTTTAGACATTTTGCACTCGATTTTTATACCCTACACCACTTCGTGGACTAGGGTATTATAAGTTAGTTTCGCGCCAAATGTTTGTAACACCAAGAAATATTCGAGCTAGACCCACCTTTAAGTATACCGATCGGCTTAGAATCACCAGCTGAGTCGATTTAACGATGTCTGTCTGTCCGTCCGTCTGCTGTCCATCTAAGCTTGTTCGCACTCTACAGGTCGCAATTGTGGTCCGATTGTCCTGAAATTTGGCAGAGGTTACTTTTCTTGGCCAAGGACGATTGGTATTGAATTTGAAGAAAATCGGTTCAGAGTTAGATATAGCCCCCATACAAATGTCGCTCCTGATTTGGCTTTTTCCGCTCTAGAAACCACATATTGTTCCCGATTTTCTTTAAAATTGGCACAACATTTTATAATTGAACTAAAGGGTGTTTTTTATTGGGGTATAGAACTTTAAGTTGGCATCACTTTTTTAACTGGCGGCCATTTTGTCAGCTGTCAAGTGATTAATATTTAGTTTGGTTTGCCATTTCATCATGAACAGGTTGACAAAAGAACAACGTTTGCAAATCGTGCAAATTTATTTCGAAAGTAATGGTTCACTTCGCGAAGTTCACCGCAAGCTCCGTCCATTTTATGGTCGACATAATCGACCATCAGAGCATAATTCGGTTAACCATGGATCGTTTTCGCACTACGTTCACTCTATGTGATAATACGCATCCGCAGAGACGTCGAACAGTGCGCACCGAAGAAACAATTGCCGCTTAGGCAATTAGGGGACTTGGAAGCCAACATTCGTGACGTTATTGCCAACATACGGCCCCATATGCTCGAAAAAGTGGTTGAAAATTGGACCTGTAGAATTGGCTATATTCGAGCCAGCCGCGGCGGCCACATGCCCGAAATCATATTTAAACATTAATGGCATAAAATTATCCTTCCAATAAAGCCAAATTGATGGACATTAAAACGATTTTCTTGTGTTTTATTTCAATTCGAAGTTCTATACCTCAATAAAAAACACCCTTTATAAACACCTATGCTGAAAGTGGGTAAGATCGGTTCAGATTTAGATATAGTCCCCATACAAATGTCGCTCCCGATTTGACTTTTTCCGCTGTAGTAACCGCATATTGTTCCCGATTTTCTTTAAAATTGGCACAACATTTTATAATTGAACTATAAACACCTATGCTGAAAGAGGGCAAGATCGGTTCAGATTTAGATATAGCCCCCATACAAATGTTGATCCCTTTAGATATTATATTTCACCAATAAACATACATGGTGAAAGTGTGTCACATCGTTCCAGGTTTCAAAATACCCCCATACAAATGTCCTTTCCGATTTAACATTTTTTTGTAAAACACATACATTTACAGGATTCAAAAATCCTTCCCGATTTCACTTTTTTACCGAATTGAATTGTAGTGAGATAGAAAGTAGGGTGTATCATATAGTCGGCTCTAGTCCATACTTGTTTGGGAGATGCCCATATGTCCATACTTTGGTATATCCCTACATCTTACATCGGATCTTCATCACATTTTGCAGAGCATTATATGTTTCAACTAGCAATACCTACCTTGAATGAGAAATATATTGGCACATGTTTCGGCACAGGCCTCAATTGTTGTTATAGGCCCCTTTTAAATGTCCGTCCGATTCATCCTATTACCGCTATATAATATGTATTTAACATTGGATCTTGATCAATTTTTCCAGAACATGTTATATTTACTTTACTGGGAATATCTGCTTTAAAATTGGATCAATTACTTTATTATTTACCATATTCATTAAATTTAACTAAAGATGAATTTATAGTAACTGCATAATTTATATGAACTACATAAAATTGCTCCCATGAATTTTAGTGTTGTTTAGTTTAATTTAGTACTCAAAGCGAGGTATATACACAGGTAGTGGTGTAGGGCATTATATAGTCGGCCCGGCCCGACTTTAGCCTTTCCTTACTTGTTTCTAACTTTATTCTGAATTCTAAACTGTGCTTGTGCCAAATATAGTAAGTTTGTAATACATATTACTATGAAACAAAAATAAAACGTTTGTATCCGAGAACTAAAAATTAATTTTTGTGTGTATTATAGAGCATTCTTTAATGATTTATAAAATTAACACAAATTTATTTATGGATAATATTTTTTAATTTTTACAATTTTCATTTACATCGAAGGTACCTTTAATATGTGTACTATCATTTTGACAGTATACGTCCGAGCATGTCTGGTTAACCGTTAAACAGAAGTGCTATAAATCTTCCGAATATTAGCTTCACGTAGTAGCAGAGACTTAGGAACAGCCGCCATTTTATTATATTTTTTTTAATTCCCATAAAAATAGAAACAAATCGAAATATAATATCTTGTTAAAATTTTTAATAGCTAACATTTTAAGAAGAGATAAAAATAATGACCTTCGTTATTAGAAAATAGTAATTTTATTTTTAATTATTTATATATAATTTTTCTGGCACAATAAAATCCTTTAGAACCAGATTTAATTTAATTTAAATTTTCTAATAGGTATCAAAACAAGGACTGGTGAAAGAAAATCTCAGAATAAATGTAGTCCTTAATTGTAAATATAATTAGCCCTTCGCTAGTCGTTCTTAGTCTCCCCATTAGGCATGTACTTTGCCTTGCAACTACATCCCCTTTTGCCACATCTCTGTCTTGCAGTCTCATCTTCAGTTTGCTCTTTATTTTATTTGGGGATTATTTTGTGATTTATGCGGTATTCTAGATGACATGCAGATTAAGATTAGAAATTGTCACAAAGAGAGAGTGAAAGGCCACCACAGCACCACATCAGCGCACACAAGGATAGCAGACACCGCAAATAGCATCTCATCATCGAATCAACGAAACGTTTACAGCCAAACAAAAGAAGACAGATGAAAATGGAAGAAGCTGAACTAAGCAATCGAGGATATCTTACACTCACACATGCACACACACACGCACACACATACAAAGATGCAGACACTAAAGATAGCAATTTAACTAACGCTCATTTCTATTCATTTAGAAAATGTTGCCGAAACATAAAAAATCCAACACGAAATGGAAACTGATGGCAAACGAAGTACGCCTTTGCCGGCAAGACAATGAGCCCCCACTCGCACCACCGCCATGCGGGCAGGTTACACCCACACATCCACCCAAGACAGTGTGGCTGTGTTCGTAGCAAACGGAAGTGTGGAGTGTGTGTGCCGCAATATTGGCTGTGTGTGTATGCATGTCCTTGTGTAGTTATCGTATGTTGAGGTTTGCGGATTTTAGATTTCCAAAGGAATTAAAAGATTTCATTCTCTCTCTCGTCCTTCTCCTATCTGCTGCAAACATTTTAATACTATATATACTGCTGCTCCCGTTTTTGGCTGTTTGTCTTCCTGCCAAAGCTTCCCAGCTTGCGGAGGACAGAGATATACAACATGGATTTTCTATTAGGGAAAATTAAATAAAATCATTGGCAATGACGCTTTTCGGTTAGACGAGGCAACGGCAAAGGCGAAACCGTAACTGAACCATTGAAGCTGCTGTTGTTGTTGTTGGAATGGATGGAGATGCTTCATCTGTTCCGTTTTTTTGTTTTGTTTTGGATTTTGGAAGACGATGATGCCATGTTCGCCGAGTATGTAAGAGAATGTAATTAATTAATTGGATGAAGTTTTGAAAAGGTTTGAGTTGGTATTAGCTGCCGGATTAGTTATTGTCGCATGATATTCGCCGAGAGTAGGAATTGCTATTAATGAAAATGTTTATTAAACTTTGGAATTTTGTTGTGGCGGGCACTTGAGAGGCGGTCTTTATTCAGTGGCATAATTAAATTTACTTCAATCTGTTTTTTTTTCGTTGAATGCTTGATCAGGCAATTCTTTTGAAATTAAGAAAAATAATTGAAAGCGTAATTTTATTTATTTGTGCGGTTGAACAATATAAAAGCATTTTAGTTGAAAGGTCTATAGGGGCATGGGATATAAGTCTCACGGAAGTTTGTGGTGATCCAGGGAATAAATAAGAAAACAACAGAGCGATTTTAGAAGAGGAAAGGACAGAAGTTTAAATTCAATAAAGGATATTATGATATTATCTATAGAATGGGGCATCAGTCCAATTGCGGCTTAGCTGGATGACGTGCAAGCCAGAGGTCCAATATTCGAAGTCTCTGGTGCCGATCGCTTGTGGCGTGGAACTGCGATATATATATACCCCCACAAGAAAGAATCTAACGAAATCTAGTCTCAGCATTCCTCTAAAGACTTCTCAAAAATTGTTCAATGTGGCATTAGCATTATAGAATGTTCGACCCGAAGATGATTTTTTTCACCTTTGGTAGACTCAAAGACTTCTATATTATTTCAATAGAATATTAGCTATTGAATATTAGCTTTTTTCGTGCCAGTGAAAAGTTTTGCTTTTCAAATCAAAATGTTCCCAATCTTTTAGAGTTCGCAAAGTTTTATGTGAAAATTTTTAGCCGTCATAATTATCTTTAATCGAACATATGTCTAAACGGGTGTGATCAGACTAATATTTACAAAATTAGAGTACAAATGTTAAGGTATCTTCGACGAGAATTGGAATTTTAGTATTTTTAATGCATCCATAAAAAATGTGGTATTTTTCGAAAAAAAAAATACTTTTTGCCCAAAAATTGAGTTTTAAAAATATATTTTTTTGCTAAAAAATTATTTTTTTTAAATAAAAAAAAATTTTGAAGGTAACATTGTACTGAAGAAATAGATAAAATGTATGACAATTAAAAAATATATTTTTTAAATGTTTGCATAAAAATAGTTTTTTCACTGAAGGAGATATTATTTATTTAAAAATAAGCCGCAGTGCACACAAACAATAAATGTTTAGGTCTCAGACTCAAAATTTGTATTTTTGGGAGATCATCTTATACGTTAAAGTAATAGAAATTTTGAGGGCCACAACTGTTAACAATTTCACTTTTTCTTACCAGTAATGGGTTAAGAACACTCGCCAAAAAAAATATTTAAAAATTATATTTTATATTTAAAAACTTGATTAAAAAAAATCATAAAAAAATTTTGATTTTTTGAAAAAAATTTTTTTTTTGACAAAAATTGAGTTTTCAAAAAGTATTTTTTTGCCAAAAAATTAATTTTTTACAAAAATTAATAGTTTTCGCCAAAAAAAGATTTTTTAAATAAAATATTTTTTGCCAAAAAAATTGATTTTTTGAAATAAAAAATATTTTGAAGGTAACATTGTAATAAGAAATAGATAATAAAAATATATAAATGTTTAAGTTATGTATGACAATTAAAAAAGATATATTTTGTTTGTATGTATTGTTGGTCTGTTATGTTGTAGTGTTGTCATTTATTTTGGTTTAAGACCAAAGGTTCTGCTGAAGTCTTCAGCAGAACCCAAAATTAGCAAAAAATGCAAAGTGAGACCTTTATTGTTGCAGCTAAAAGTTGACTGCACAGTATCGATGTATGTCTTTGACTTAAATCAGTACAACAACAACCTTTGCATTTCTGCGAGCGATGCGAGCACATGCGTAACATTGAATTGGCAAAGTGCGATTTTTAGTGTGTCGACTTAGTTCGGTGGAATATTTTGTTTATCAGCGCTTCTCATTTGTCGTATGTGACCGCTGGTTCTAATATGAACCCTGATTTAAGTCAAAGACATACATTCGTTGCGAAAGTTCAGACGAGATGGGGTAGCGCTCATCGATACTGTGCAGTCAACTTTTAGCTGCAACAATAAAGATCAAACAAGGCCTATTTGAAGAATATCTACGCATAAATGTAAATGCGCTATGGGTCTTCTTATAGAAAATATTTTTTTGTCCAAAAATTGAGAATTAAAAAAAAAAAAATTTGTCCAAACATTAAGTTAAAAAAAATATTTTTTTACCCAAAAATTGTTTTTTAATTAATATTTTTCGCAAAAAAAAATATTTTTGAAATAAAATATTTTTTTACCAAAAAATTTGATTTTAAAGAATATTTTTGACAACAAAATTGATTTTTTGAAATAACAAATATTTTGAATGTATCATTGTAATGAAGAAATAGATAATAATATATAAATGTATAAGTTATGTATGGCAATTAAAAAATATATTTTTTAAATGCTTGCATAAAAATAGTTTTTTCATTGATAGAAATATTTTACACTAAAATGAAAAATATGTTGCTTTATTTTCTGATAGCTGGAATCTGAGTGAAGAAAACAAGGCCTAGTTGAAGAATGTGTACGCATAAATGTGAATGCTGTGGTCTTCTTATAGAAAATATTTTTTTGCCCAACAATTGAGAATTAAAAAAAAATGTTTTTTTTTTTTAATTAATATTTTTCGGAAAAATTTGATTTTAAAGAATATTTTTGACAAAAAATTTGATTTTTTGAAATAAAAAATATTTTGCTTTATTTTCTAATAGCTGGAATCTGAGCGAAGATAACAAGGCCTATTTGAAGAATTTTTGAAAATATTTTTTTTATGTAATTTTTTTAAATAAGCGCAAATTCGATAACCCGATGATTAAGCCTGAAAATATAAAACTTAAAGAAATAGAATTTTATATTGGCTTATACTCAGCAAAAAGATAGCATCAAAAATGTGAACAAGATGCTAATCTTGCGATTCTGAAGTTGCGAAAATTATGATCTTCATCAATGAATTTAACATGGATTTGTCATAAGAGGAATTTCTTTTATTATGAAAGACTTTTTAAGACTTTAAGATGTGACAAGGGATCCACTTTTCACTACCAGTAATTTCTATTTAAGAAAAACTCTCCGCTACCGGGGGTAGAACAGTGAACCTTCTGGTTGCTACTGCGAAATTCTAACTATCCTCTGTTGTGAGTGTGAACTAAGCAAACAATTTTTTAGGTAGAATATAGGAAATAGGAAAATATTTGTTTAATATGCACTAATATATAATGCAAAAAATATTAAATTAAGTTTTTATTGAATTAATTAATAGCACTTAATGTTATTCATATTATTTAGTACAAATAAAAAATAAAATATTTGAAGTACATTAGTATAACAATAATTTTATAAAATTGTTCAACAAAGTTGTTTAAATTAATAAAATATACAAAATTAGCATTGTTTGCTTATTAGTAATAAAAAGAAACTAAAACAAAAAAAAAATTTTCCAGAGCAACGATTCGAACCAGAAACCTTTTGGATGCAAAGCGGACACTTAACATCTGTGACCTTATACGAAAAATTCGTTCCCATTTACTTGTGATTATATATATTTTTTCCGTGGTTCTTAAGAACATAGGGAAGTTGGGAAAATGTTATTCCTTCCTCACATGTCACGGTATATAAACATTAGAGTGGCTTCTTTTGTGAGGAAGGAAAAAATTTTGTTGATGTTCCCGACTAAAATGAACACGCAAAAGTACGAAACTAAATTATTGAAACATTTACATCCTTTTGAAATTAAAAGTCCTGTAAAAAAGACAGACGACCACGAAATAAAAAAACTTAGTATGAGTTTTCCTATTAGTGACCTTTAGTTTCACTTCTATATAATCTCGTTCTTGGGAGGGAAATCATGTCGCACGGTTTTATTGTAACATCTTATGTGAAGTTTTCCTCCCAATTTATGCATTGAAAGACCAAAATTTCAGATGTTAATTTTCAATAATTAGCTTTTTGTAAGACTAGAATGTGTTTACGTTGCAAATAATCCCATATTTAAGTTTTTACATCACATTTAACCCACTGAGAACCAACAGTAAGAAAAAAATTGTTGGTCCTTAATGGGTTAGGAAGTTCTAAAAATAGGAATTGGTCATCAATACGTCTTCAACGATCCAACAAAAACAGAAATCGAAGTAAAAATATGGAAGTGGTAAGAAAGTTTTTATAAAAAATGCAACAAAAATTGCACAAAAATGTTAAAATTCTACCCTCTATTCTTGATTAAAATGCAATTTTTTTATATGGTTTGATAAGGCTCCGACCAGATTTTAATTTCTAGCAGGTTTTTTCTAAATACAATTCTCACTGTGAATTTTATTCAAGAAAACCCTGATTTATAGAGGTTATTTTGAACGCGTCCAGCTCACGAACGGACAATGATAAAAGCGAAATATTTTGGGAGAACACATAAAACAAACTAATCTTTCATTTTAGTCGGGAACATCCACTACTTTTATTTTGAAGCCACTCTAATAAACATATATTCAACTTTTTTGGAAGTTATTCCAAAGATCGTTCTCAATTGCGGGAAATATGCAAATTGTGATTTTAATGTGAATAAAATGTGTTTTCTATGTAGGTGCGTTAAATAAAATAAAGCAAATATTTTCTTCTTTAGAATGATAGATATGAAAAAATTAAACAAAGCAATTTGATTTTTTCTATTCTTATAGAATAAAAGAGCACGTCAAGTGCATTATTTTTTATTGTTGTTGTCGATTTCCTTTTCATACCGTGGTTTTCCTTGAATTAGTTAAAATTCAGTGTGCTTCATTTTAGTTAATCATATCAGTCATAAAATAAAATATGCAAATTGTGATGTTAATGCGAATAATATGTGTTTTCTATGTAGGTGCGTTAAATAAAATAAAGCAAATATTTTCTTCTTTAGAATGATAGATATGAAAAAATTAAACAAAGCAATTTGATTTTTTCTATTCTTATAGAATAAAAGAGCACGTCAAGTGTATTATTTTTTATTTTTGTTGTCGTTTCCTTTTCATACCATAGTTTTCCTTGAATTAGTTAAAATTAAGTGTACTTCATTTTAGTTAATCATATCAGGCATAAAATAAAATTCTGCCTATTGCTGCAAACTTCGATTTAATTACAGAAATGGGAAAATATGACCTACAATTAGGCTTCATTACTCATTACAGTATATTGAATAATTTTTAAGGCATACTTTACGGATATAATGTTGTTTGACATGTAAATTAAAATTTTTGAAATAAAAATTCTTCGGTTTGGTCACTATATAAGAAAGCTTAATCTACTGCCATTTTGTGCATAATTTGGATAACTTCAAAGAAGTTCAATATGATTTTAGTATATCTTTTACCTATCCTAAAAGTATGCGTTAAAAATTAAGGTTAGATTATTATTAGTATTCCTATTATATAAAGCGAACATGGTTTCAAACTTTTGTTTTTTTCCTTGCTTTTAAATTTCAAACTTTTGTTTCTCAATGGAATTATTTTAAATTTAGATTAAAAAAATTAATTTAAACTGTGTTATTGTCCTGGCTCAAAACCATTATGCATCTATATTCCATAGAATGAAAATTTATTTACAAATGCCATGGCGACATTATTACTTGGCTGTGCTATCATGATTTCCTGCACATGATGACCTTCGCAGCGACTTTTTCAACCAAATATCCGGACTCTTTAAGAAAATTGCTCACTCAATCGAAGAAGGACCACAATTCACTTTCCGAATATCAATCAAAAACATCGCAAGTGACACATTTTTTAGTAAGAGCTAGCAAATAGTAGAATATTCATATTTTAAGAAAATATTTCATACCAATAAAACCTAAACGGCCCGCTTATTACCCGCTCAGTTGTTTATCGGCAAATTTTTATTCTAAAAATATTAATCTAACAAAATTAATTATTTCTTGTGTGATTAGTTCGGTCTTCTATGCAATCAATGACATTTATTAAAAAATCTAAAATCCCAAACACGGCAATTTTGAGAGAAACTAGACACATGCTTTTTTTGGCTGAAAAGGATCCGTGCAAAGAGCAAGTGGTTGTGTGGGATATGGAGGTAGATATGATATCCCTAAATATGTACATGGTGCTGAAGATGTAAGTCATTTGACTAAGTGTATATAAGAAAAAGAGGTATTATACTAACTTTAAGGTTACGGATAAATATCCATAAATTTTCTTTGTAAAGAGTTTGCCAATTTTAAGTTTGCGGCTGAATCTTGATCCTTAGATCTGGCAAATAATAATAAAGTTTTCGCTCTCATTGGGCTTAGACCAATATTCTGTCCCATGTCCTTTGTGTTAATTTCACGTTAGAGATCATCATGACATTAACGAGACGAAAATCTCTAGCAACCATAATTGCATCATGTTGTCACATGAAAACCAAGCTAACTAACCAAACAAGCTAGTATCCACCATCCGCCCATACACTCCCACTCCCATAACACTTTATCCGAAAGTATAAATGCTTTTAATGCAATTACCATTAATTTTCCCCCACACAGCAAAGGAAATCATTGCCTACTTTTAGGCTCTTAGGATAAATACTTCTATGAGAGCAGCAGTGCAGTTAGGAGAAAAAAGCGACAGCTTCTTCTGCTTCCTTTTCTTTCTCGTCTGGGGTATGCGACTAAAACAAGAAACTTAAATTGTTGCTCATTTATTTTACACCTGGTTGTAGGTGTTGTTGCTGTAGCAGACGTTGTTGGACATGTTGTTGTTGTTGCTATTGCCGGCTGGCTGTTTGTACTCTAATCGCCACCTTGTTTAAAAAACATTAAACATAATGACACTATAAAACTACATGTTACCACTTTGTACTTGGGGCTCACCTCGAACACTCACTCCACTCCACTTCTCTTCTCATTGGCGCAACACAACACACCACAGCACACCTATGCCAACCATACGTGCATACATTGGCACTCTTTATGAATTTCTCTTTGGCCGAGTCTCTAGTCTCTGCAATGTTAAAGTAAAGTTTCTCTGTGTAGTGCTAATGCTGTAATGTTGTTGAAACATTTCAATTTAATTCTGCAACATAAGTTGTTGGGTCTTCGGTGTTTTGCCTAGGCTTGCCTGTGCTTTGCTTTGCGCTTTGCTAACAACTTCTTCTACGAGTGGTTGGCTAAACTTTGTTTTTTTGTAGTTCCCCTTTCTCCCACATGTATGTATGTTAGCGCTAGCATGGAGTGTGACGAAAGTGAGTGGCTTGACATTGGCGTCCTATAAATATGCAAAGTGGGCTAGGAAGTGTCCAAACAAAAAGGAAAAAAAAAATTCAAAAAAAAAAATCATAAAAAATAGAAAATAAATGTTTAGTACAATTTTTATTAGAAAACATTTTATCGCAGAAACAATATCTACATATAAAAGATTTATGAATGAATATAAAAGATATGATGCTCTTTGTGGACGTAAAATAATTAAAAAATTATGATTTTTTTTAACTTATTTTTTTTAATTAATTAAAATAACTCTTTACAAATTAATAATTTATTTTATTTTTTAATAATCTTATAATATTTAAATATTATTAATAAAATTGAGAAATTTTTTTATAACTTTTTTGCTGGCATGGAAAAAATCATAAAAAATAGAAAAAATCGAAAATAATTGCTTAGTCCCATTTTTTATCGCAGAAACAATATCTGCATCTAAAAAGATCTATGATGGACATAAAAGATGTGATGCTTTTTGTAGACGAAAGATAATTAAAAAATGATGAGTTTTTATATTATTTTTTTAATAATTTAAAATTAATTATTTTGCAAATTTTTATGATTTTTTAATTAATTAAAAGAATTCTTTAAAAAATAAAAAATAATTTTATTTTATAATAATATTTAAATATTTTATTTTGTAATATCTAGCATCGTAACGTAGAAACTAAGGACAAGATGAATATAATCATGGCTGAAAGTAGAATTTATGAACCTTACTGTAGAAGTACATGTCGTATTCACGTATGACAAAATTAGTATTAGTATTAGTATTAGTATTAGTATTAGTATTAGTATTAGTATTAGTATTAGTATTAGTATTAGTATTAGTATTAGTATTAGTATTAGTATTAGTATTAGTATTAGTATTAGTATTAGTATTAGTATTAGTATTAGTATTAGTATTAGTATTAGTATTAGTATTAGTATTAGTATTAGTATTAGTATTAGTATTAGTATTAGTATTAGTATTAGTATTAGTATTAGTATTAGTATTAGTATTAGTATTAGTATTAGTATTAGTATTAGTATTAGTATTAGTATTAGTATTAGTATTAGTATTAGTATTAGTATTAGTATTAGTATTAGTATTAGTATTAGTATTAGTATTAGTATTAGTATTAGTATTAGTATTAGTATTAGTATTAGTATTAGTATTAGTATTAGTATTAGTATTAGTATTAGTATTAGTATTAGTATTAGTATTAGTATTAGTATTAGTATTAGTATTAGTATTAGTATTAGTATTAGTATTAGTATTAGTATTAGTATTAGTATTAGTATTAGTATTAGTATTAGTATTAGTATTAGTATTAGTATTAGTATTAGTATTAGTATTAGTATTAGTATTAGTATTAGTATTAGTATTAGTATTAGTATTAGTATTAGTATTAGTATTAGTATTAGTATTAGTATTAGTATTAGTATTAGTATTAGTATTAGTATTAGTATTAGTATTAGTATTAGTATTAGTATTAGTATTAGTATTAGTATTAGTATTAGTATTAGTATTAGTATTAGTATTAGTATTAGTATTAGTATTAGTATTAGTATTAGTATTAGTATTAGTATTAGTATTAGTATTAGTATTAGTATTAGTATTAGTATTAGTATTAGTATTAGTATTAGTATTAGTATTAGTATTAGTATTAGTATTAGTATTAGTATTAGTATTAGTATTAGTATTAGTATTAGTATTAGTATTAGTATTAGTATTAGTATTAGTATTAGTATTAGTATTAGTATTAGTATTAGTATTAGTATTAGTATTAGTATTAGTATTAGTATTAGTATTAGTATTAGTATTAGTATTAGTATTAGTATTAGTATTAGTATTAGTATTAGTATTAGTATTAGTATTAGTATTAGTATTAGTATTAGTATTAGTATTAGTATTAGTATTAGTATTAGTATTAGTATTAGTATTAGTATTAGTATTAGTATTAGTATTAGTATTAGTATTAGTATTAGTATTAGTATTAGTATTAGTATTAGTATTAGTATTAGTATTAGTATTAGTATTAGTATTAGTATTAGTATTAGTATTAGTATTAGTATTAGTATTAGTATTAGTATTAGTATTAGTATTAGTATTAGTATTAGTATTAGTATTAGTATTAGTATTAGTATTAGTATTAGTATTAGTATTAGTATTAGTATTAGTATTAGTATTAGTATTAGTATTAGTATTAGTATTAGTATTAGTATTAGTATTAGTATTAGTATTAGTATTAGTATTAGTATTAGTATTAGTATTAGTATTAGTATTAGTATTAGTATTAGTATTAGTATTAGTATTAGTATTAGTATTAGTATTAGTATTAGTATTAGTATTAGTATTAGTATTAGTATTAGTATTAGTATTAGTATTAGTATTAGTATTAGTATTAGTATTAGTATTAGTATTAGTATTAGTATTAGTATTAGTATTAGTATTAGTATTAGTATTAGTATTAGTATTAGTATTAGTATTAGTATTAGTATTAGTATTAGTATTAGTATTAGTATTAGTATTAGTATTAGTATTAGTATTAGTATTAGTATTAGTATTAGTATTAGTATTAGTATTAGTATTAGTATTAGTATTAGTATTAGTATTAGTATTAGTATTAGTATTAGTATTAGTATTAGTATTAGTATTAGTATTAGTATTAGTATTAGTATTAGTATTAGTATTAGTATTAGTATTAGTATTAGTATTAGTATTAGTATTAGTATTAGTATTAGTATTAGTATTAGTATTAGTATTAGTATTAGTATTAGTATTAGTATTAGTATTAGTATTAGTATTAGTATTAGTATTAGTATTAGTATTAGTATTAGTAATTGTTAAAATTAAACATTTATTTTCGAGATTCTCCGAGAAATATAGAAATAGTAAATAAAATTGTAGGCGATATTATTGAGGCTATTGATAAATTAAAAAATGCTAAATCAAAATCGGGGAAATTTGTTTGTTCTAGATGAAGTATTCACTGAATGATTTGTATAATAAAATTCCCATGTTCGTGTTAAATCTGATCCATAAATTTATAAAAAAAAACTAGGTTTAAAAACAAGAAAAGGTAGGTAAAAATTTTATTTTTAATTTTTCTGATGGTGCAAAAAAATTAAAATTGTCATCAACTACTTTTTCTTGAATTTTTATTTTTTTAAACCTTGTGTTAATAAACTACTGAAAAACTTCTGAAGATTTTTCACTGAAATTCTGGTTGATTTTGAAAAAAAAAAATCGAAAAATTCGTGAAAAATAGAAGCCATCGTTTCACCACTTCCAAACTCACACAGCCTTTAAAAAAGGCATCTAAGAAAACTATTTTAAAGTTTCAAAAAAAATGAATGAATCTACACATTTCGAAAATCAAATCAAAAGAAATAAAATTGTAAAAAATTTAAAAAATATAATACAATTCTACTTAATATTTTAAAAGAACTTGAAAATGTCTTGAAAACAAGGTATAGGACATTAAAATCGGTCAAGTATTTCAGGAGTTACAGTTGATTGAATGAACACATCTCTTTGATTTTTTTTATTTTTTTACTGTTAAATTGGTCATAACTCGCGAATTCTTTTTTTTTTCAAAAATATGTATACAACACTTTTATGAGACGAAGACATACACAAACTTTCAAACCAGTCGCAGCTATCGAGTTCAAAAATCGTACCACTTGACATGGAGTGACTCATATATAAAATGTACACAGTCGGTTTTGGGCTTTTATTGGAGCTTTTGTAGGTAAAACCCAAAAGTAAGACAAGGTTTACATGCCAACAATCTCCGACACGACTTTGCTTAGCAGAGGACAAACATTGTCTTACAAGCGATCGTTAGATACGCACGCATGTGACTGTGGTGCACTGGCATGAAGGCTTTTGAATTTTGGAGCTCTAAATGCAGCCATCGACCAAGGCGCCCGCCGTAGAAATGCAATTAAGTTAACAACGATTTTCTAACGCAATGCACTTAAGTGTAATACATCTATCTCATCTACTACTCACGATACGAGTACTTTTGTTGTTGTTTGTGACTGCAGCACAGGCAGCTGTAACAGCTTCCGAACATCGACAATGTGCAAGTGCAAGTGCAACTGCAACATAACTTGTCGAACACACAGGCACACATGTAGCCCGTTTCACAAACACTCAAGTGCATGCACATGAAATTGAGTGCATGTCAAAGTAAGTGAGCATGAGTGGAACCAGTTCCGTTTAGTTAGCTTTTGTTTTGCATGGGAGGCTTGCTTGGATGTAGAGACAAGCTTTAAACTTTTGTGGTTGGTATCTTAACTGGCACGAGACATCACAAGGTATACTCTTAGGCTTAATGATGAGTTCAACAAAATATCATCTGGGGGTAGTAAGATGATAATGAGGTTGAGATAATACAGTCTTGTGTTAATTTTGTGACTTGAGTGCTTTGGTAGGGTTGAGTTTAAGGATTAATGCTACTTAAACCTTAAAATTAACAATTAACCTCGAAAAAAATTGAAGATTCGAAACTGTTTAGCTAAATGGTATTTATTTGCTCTTAATTGTAATCTATGCGGCAATATTAGTTTACGAAGGGATGTGATAACATCGACTAATATATTTTGATGTGCTACACTCGAAAATTAAATTATTTTTTTATGTTTTTTTACTTTGATTTAAATTTCAACTTTCGTCCATAACTACTGCTAATTTTAGGAGCATAACTCCGATCGATTGTAAGTTAAATTAAATAATGAAATATTTAATTTAAATTAAATAGAAACGATTGCAAAAAAATCATTTTGTGCTGGCACTCACAAAAACAGAAGAACAATATTTTATTTTTTCGCAGCTTACAATGTATATTTCAAAAATCTATGGATAAACGTCGAAGTTAAGTTACCATTTTGCAGAATTAAGAGAATTTTATTATTTTTTTACAAAAAAAAAATATATTTTTTCTGAAAAAATATTTTTTGACCACCAAATTGCTACATCTGTTTTCGTCAAAAATGTAGAAGTTCTCCTATGTTTTTACATTTTTATTATTATTTCTGCACTCGAACATACCCCAGAACTAAGAGAATTATTTTTTAATTTTATGTTAATAGTGTTGTTGTGATTTTTTAAAAACGGATATTCATTTCATTTCATCATTTACTTAAATGTATGTTGTTGAAAAGTCGTTGAGAAGCCACTTGAGAAAATCTTTGACAGGGTGGAAATCATGATAGTGGTAGTCTGCAACCAAGTAATAAATGTCACCATGCCATTTGTAAATAAATCTGCAATCTTTTACATAATATATGTAGATCCAAAATGGTCTTGAGCCAGGACAATATCCCAGTTCAAATCAAGTATTTTTTTCGGTTTATAACGAACAATTCTTCTAATTTTTTCATCAATACATGGTATTCCTCTGTTAAAAAATATTTTATTTTTTAATATCTAACGTAGTAAACAATGTCTTTTTAAAAAAACCATGACTATTTTTGCAGAACTAAAACATTTTTTTTTAAATTTTGATTTAAATAATTTTTACAGAAAAACTAAAAAACACATCCAACTTTTATTTCTTTAAAGGCGCAAATATTTTTACTTAAAAATTTTCAAATAATGAAATTAAAAAAAATCCAGCAATTATTTTTTAAAGGGATTTTAAAAAATTTTCAAAAATATTTTTTTATTTTCCTGCGTAAAAAACAATTATTCTGAAACAAGCTATGACCCTATATGCATAATTTTATTTTTTTAATTTTATTTATATAGTGTTTTTTAAGTCCTTTACAAAGGACAACAATTCTGAAACCAAGGTTTTATTTATTACTATTTTTTAAATCGAAAAATTCTGTGTTTGGAAAAATTCAGAAGAAACGTTAGCTTTTACCGAAAGAATAAAATTTTAAATAAAAAATTTACTTATATTTTTTTAATAATTAAATTAAAAAACATTGAAGTTTTTTTCTCGTCCTATGTTCTAAATACTCTGCAAATCTCAGAGTGACCTTTTCCTATATCGTCAAAAATGTAGTGCTCTTATGTTTTAATTTGTTTTACATTTATACTCTCAGAAACTATTGAAAACCCCTCTGAAACTCACTGAGTATTTAGGACATATATGTAGTTGTTTGTCGAGAAAAAAATCAAATGACAGAAAAGGATTATTCGTTAAAAAAAATAATTTTTATTTTATTATAAAAAATGTATTTTTTATTTTTTCGGCTAAAACCAGCAATTCTTCTTATAGAGTTTTTAGAATACAGATGTGCTATTTGGTGTCATAAAACTCAAAAAAGATTTTTTTAAATAATTAATTAGTAATTATTTCGAAATCGTAAAATTTTTTTTCGGAAAAAACAAGACAATTCTCCCGAAACGTTTTTCACAATATCCGTTAAAAAACAAAAGACATTATTAGTTCTCTCTCAACATGTGCATAATTACAAGAGATGGTGTTGTCATAGTTTCCAAATATTTAAAAATGTCTTTGTTCAACTTAATATTTTATAATACTAAACACGTTCACCAATTTTCAACAAATTCTGAAGACCTTTGCAAATTTATTTATTTAATTTTTTCTTTATTTATTTGTGTTGATATATTACCACTGGCATTTATATAAAATAAATAGGATTAAACAAAAATAACTTCAATATATTTATGCATGAAAAAAATAAAAATACTTTTTGGCTAAAAACCAATTATTTAATACGTAATATAATAATAATAATATATCTATATCTCAAAATCCACTTGCAATACCACTCACAAATTTACATAGTGTGAGATGTATACATGATTGTCATGATTTCTAATCTAAAAAAATAAATTTGCATTCTATAAAATATAGATGCAAAATAGTCTTGAGCCAGGAGAATATCCCAGTTCAAATCAAATATTGATTACAGATCAAAATAAAACAAACGAAAAACTAAAAAAATAAATTTTTACTTGATTTTATTTCAGCCAAAAACTATCGATTCTTCTGAAAAAAATTCTTAAAAAATAGAAACCATCATTTCACCACGTCCGAAGTCACACAGTCACTAAAAATTCAAAATATATATATAATTTATTTAATCATTTCGAAAATTAAAATAAAATTGTAAAAACTTATAAAAATTCTACTGCTTCAATGCCATTCAAGAGTATCCTTTTATTATTTTTGATTAGTCAATTGTGCCCTTTGTATTATCCAAAAAATCAGCACATAAATCACTTCTTTGAGGCTGATCCAAAAAATCGATATCATTGCATACTTCTAGGCTTTCCCTGTTTCACATTTCAATGCAATTGCGCTGAATTCACCCAACTCACATTTGTCATGATCGAATAAACGAATTTTTGTTCAACAAAAAAAAATAAGAAAACAACACCATGATTGCTTGAGCACAACAGGGGACAGCCGGAGATCCTCTGTCCAAAATGGCCAAAAATGAGGAAAAGGAGTACAGAAAATAAAAGCGAAAAAATTACACCAATTAAAGTGGCAAATTGTCTGCTGCCAAGTTGTACTCCTTATCTGCTGATTGTGTTTACTTTTGGGTTCTGGCATGTTTCTTCATCTTCTGTTGCCTCGTCCTCGTTCACGGCTAGGCTGTCTGTTCTCAGTTGGAAGGAATACTGGCACTGTCGTGTTGCACCATACCCGCTCTTTACTGGGAGCTGAGTTGTTATTTACATCATCATGATGGCTGTAACAGAGCGAAAGAGTGCGACTACACACAGTGCTGCTGCTGACGATGATGATGCCCCACCAGCAGTGCTGGCCATGGTGCTGCCAAAGCTAAAAGTTGCATGTGTAATGGACCCTTAAATGAGTTCTTGTCACAAAATGACAATACAAACACATTGTTGTTTTGGCAGTGAATGTGAGTGTGTGAGTGTTTTGTGTCTCCCAAGCAAAACAATGACAATGTAATCTTTTTAAGCGCAAAGAGTTTATTTGTTTTGCTCTCCAAAGGATGGCAATATCGTCGGAGAGGGACAGACAGCCAGATGGGTGAATCAAATGAAGTGCTTCCATTAGAAATTGTTTCGTCCTTTTTTGTGCTCTTCTTCATTCTTCCTCGTTGCTGCTATTTATAAAACTGACGTCTTCGGCGAAGCAACTCAGAGGAAAGAGAATATTCGGTCTTCGGTGAGGGAATTAATCATTTTGTTTGAGTTCTCCATACGCATCAAGTATGTGGTGTAAATTTCTATTTCGCATAGAAATTTTGTGCGAATTTCATTTGCATGAGTTAATAGGATACGCTTGCTTTAAGCCGTTTAACGAGTTTAATGAGTTGCGAAAGTGTAAAATTTCTCAATCCACATTGAAAAGTCTCATATAGTTCAAACTTTTCTAAAATTTATTTCTCCTTAACCTCCTATAAATCCTTAGACATGCTATATTCGTTTATCCCTGGCAAATATCAGAGCGCATTTATTTTCGGTAGATTGTCTATTTATTTCACAAATTTATAGATTTTTCTTTGCAAATAAAGGCAGCAACTCGGAACAAATACGACCACATGTGTAGTCGTCTACAACTACAACAATGGTGATATCGTAATAATGCCCAGGATATCTAGGAACACGACCGTGTACATATTCGATTTTCAAATACAACAACTACTAGAAGATATATATTTATTGTTATGTGTTAACACAGTCTAATAGCTATAACACCCGCACCAATAAAACTTCTCAAACATTTGCCTACATGAATTTGACTAGGCATTGTTTGAGGGGTTGTGAACAAATGTTGGTCAAAATGTGAACTAAGTTTGGAGTGTAGAGCAGAGAAGACTATTAGTATATAAGAGAGCCACTGTATACTAGCTGTAAAAGCAAAATTCTGCTTATAGATGCAAACTTCTGTTTAATTATCAAAAAAGATAAAGAAAACATACCAAAGTCAACCTGATATTGTTAATAAATGCTGCAGAAACTATAGTAGTTTTTATACAGCATAACTTCAGGCGTAATATTTTCTTCGGGCATTCAAATATTTATATTCATGTCCACCTAAAAAATGGAAGTACTTTCGTAGAAAGCACATTTTAATCGCTTCCTAAAATCTAAATGTGCAATTTTTCCGCTATTGGGGAGGTTCAACTTTCAAAAAAGGTTGATAAGTAGATAATAGATAATAGCATCTTCACAAGTGAAAAGGAGCGAATTTTTAGTATGGTGTCATAGAGGTAAGATGTCCGCTTTGCATCCAGAAGGTCTCGGGTTCGAATCATGGCTCTGGAAAAAAAACTTTTTCTTTTTTTTTATTACTTTCATAAATAAACAATGTTTAATTTTATATAATTTCGGCATTTTCGACATTTGTGACTAAAAAAAAATTATAGCTTTATTAAATTACTTCAAATATTTTTTTTATTAATTACACAGTACAATACGAAAAAAATACAGGGTTCTGACAATACATTCTGAAAGAGAAGACTAAAAAATATACGTATGTCGGCGTTTTGAAGGATCACATCAGAATTTCATTTTATAGACGATTAAAGTTTCCCAACTCTGGCCGCATATCGGTGTATAAAACTATGTTTTCTCTACATCTGAGGCATAGGGTATGTTCAGCAACTTTGTATATAATGATATGGCGAATATTTTTGTAGAACATATTAACCCTCTAACTACCCCTCATTTTTTGGCTTTATTTTAACAAATTGTAAAAAACAATCGGAAAAGAGGGAAGGGTGTGGATGAAATGTTCTACAAAAATGTTGGCCATTAAATTTTACTGTATATTTTAGAACACACCAAAACTCAAACGCCAAAAATCAATCAAATTCAAGATTGCCCATTGAGGGTTAATTTAGTTATTGTTCAGTAGGGGTGGGATAGTGCACGACTTTTTTGATTTTGATATGCCAGAACCGCCTATTTTGTGAGGTTCGGAAATAAAATTCATGAGCCAAATAATGGTGGTGGTGGGGTGAGTGTAAGTGGGCGCTCATCGGGGTCAAATGTAAGTGGTAAAAATACAGGAAAAGTCCCAAAACTGCCTCGGAGTAGCACACGGAGGGGTTATATGTAAGACCGTCCCCCATTTATTTTCCCTCCCCAACATTTATTCCGAACAGACATACCCTCTATCCCCACTCGTTACGGAGGTTCCCATAAAAAACATATTTATACTCTCCACGAGAGTATTATGTCTTTGTGCATTTGTTTGTAACACCCAAAAGGAAGAGAGATAGACCCATTGTTAATTATACCGATCGACTTAGAATCACTTTTTGAATCGATTTAGCAATGTCCGTCTGTCCGTCTGTCCATCTATTGTTGTAATCAAATTACAGGTCGCAATTAAAGTCCGATCATGCCAAAGTTTTGTGGATCAAGGACGAACGCTATTTAATTTGAACCAAATCGGTTCAGATTTAGATATAGCCCACATACAAATGTCGCTCCCGATTTGCGATTTTCCGCTCTAGAAATGACATATTGTACCCGATTTTCTTTAAATTTGGCACAATATCTTATAATCAAACTAGAAACACCTGTGCAAAAATTGGGTAAGATCGGTTCCGATTTAGATATAGCCCCCATACAAATGTCGCTCCCGATTTGACATTTTCCGCTCTAGAAACGACATATAGTACCCGATTTTCTTTAAATTTGGCAGAACATCTTATAATCCAACTAGAAATAGATATGCAGAAATTAGGTAAGATCGGTTCAGATTTAGATATAGCCCCCATACAAATCTCGCTCCCGATTTGACATTTTCCGTTCCAGAAACGACATATTGTACCCAATTTTCTTTAAATTTGGCACAACATCTTATAATCCAACTAGTAATAGATATGCAGAATATAAGGTAAGATCGGTTCAGATTTAGATATAGCCCCCATACAAATGTCGCTCCCGATTTGACTTTTGCCGCTTTAGAAACCGCATATTGTACTCGATTTTCTTTAAATTTGGCACAGCAGCTTAAAATCCAAGTAATAAAACCTATGGTGAAAGTGGGCAAGATCGGTTCAGATTTATATATAAAATGTCCTTTCCGATTTAACATTTTTTGTCAAACACATACATTTAGAGGATACAAAAATCCTTCTCGTTTTCACTTTTTCGCCGAATTAAATTTTATTCGGATAGAAAGTGTTTTACTTACTTGTTTTTTTTATAAATTTTGTCCCCACCGCTTTTACTGGCCCCAGGAGACCGCTAGTGGGGTCAAATGTAAGACCCACCCCTTATATTTTTTCAGCCCCGATATTTTTTTCAGCCCGATATTTTTTCAGAACACACCTACCCTCCATCTGCAACCCTTAAGGCGGCCCCCAGACATTTGCTAATTATTTATATTTTTTATGAAATAAAGGCCCAAAACTGCCCCACAGTAGACACTAGAGGGGAGATACAAAAATGTGCTATTAATTTCATATTTAAGTAGTATAGAATTTGACAAAATGATATATATGAGTTGTATGAATAAAAATTTCAGTAGATTCTCAGCTCTGATTCTAAGAATCGGATTGAAAAAATAGTTGATCGGGGAGTCGAGAATCGATTCTCGCCCTCGATTAACAATCACTAGTAGAAAACTCTGGGAAGTGATACTCATTTTCAAGATTTTAGGGGTGTCTGGGAGATTTCAAACCGTGATTCTTGTTCTACTCAACAAGACCTACTAGAAAATTAATATCACCTCCCGGAATTGTTGGACTGTCGCACAGTGTAGTCTATCATTTTGCTCAAACCCTTGACCACCCTTACCATCCCGCCCTCATAACTCCGAGTGCGTGCAGTAGTGCTGCAAAAAACCTCAACCATGTCCATAACTTATCAAACAGACAGTGCAAATACATAACATTCTAATGCCGATACGCCGATGCATGGACATGGGCATGGGCATGGGGGTGTCAATAATGTTATTTTATCTCGAAACTTGCATGCATAGTTTTGATTATTGGTAATTTCATTTTTCGACTACTGTCCGTTCATTTGTCTGCTGCTCGCCATCGCTCTCTCTCTCCCACACAAAGCGGAGACGGGCGGAGTTTAGTGGGAGTTGGTTAAAAGCGTTTGTGTGGCTAACTACTGGGACTTGAAATTATGATGCAAATAATTGTAGACAGACAGGCGGCGGTGGTGGATGTGGCCGCCGCAATCCATTGTGGCAGCGGCAGGAGCAGTAGCTTGATGTTGTATTCTACGAATGAGTGCCGTTTGGAATGTTGTTGTGTTGCTGTACGGAAATATTGTTGGACGAGAGCTGCAGATAACGCACAGAATTATTGCATGTTTAATTGGAAAATTGCATTAAACGATCATTAAAATGATTTTGTTCATCCAGCCTATGGATGGACTAAGTGCGAAAGTTATTTGTGGGTGAAAATTAGGAACAAATTTCAATTGTATTTTGTAGCAGCAGTGGAAGGGAGGCAGAGAGGAATTTGTTAATTAGAGCCTAACTTTAGGGACAGAACGGCAGGGATAGGTGAAAACGATGATAGTTGAGAGAAGAGGACTTACAATGCTTTTAACAAAAGTGCGGTCTGATTTGGAGATCATTGGAAGTTGTGCACATTAGTCCTATATTATTGTGGATATTGGGGCTTAGCTTCGAAACATGTGCGTGGAATTGCACTGGATGAGGAAGTGGATTTATTTTAGGGTGATAAAGTGAGGAGACCAGCAATGATTTGAGTTGAATTGTCGAGTTAATAGCTCTCCATGGAAATTGATATCGAATGCTGGTATGACCTGCCTTTATCGGCTTAGGAAGAAGACGTAGAGCATAGAGAAGTAGGATCTTTGAAGTCTTCAATGAGATATATTTTTATGTGAGGATGTAGATGAAGAATGTTGACCGCTCCTGTGTTCTCAACCGTGTCACATCTCTGGGGATTATTGAGAATTTTACAATGAAACCCTATGCCCATTAAATCACGCCAAACGAGCTATAAGTAGGAATTCTTGCAGTATGAATTCCTCAACTCTTGTTATATCCACCACCACAAGATGGGGCATTGAAATATCGACCTGAGGCCCTATAAAGTATATAAGTGCCAGTTAGAATGATAGTGGCGCATGTCAAAAATCCAAGAAATGAGATATCCCAATCTTTCTCTTTAGTTTGATCAGATCTCTAATTAAAGAACTTTTATTTTTTTGAAATTTATAAAAAATGTACCCTTACAATGACATTTCTCACAAACCACACCAAAACTGTCTTTAGTGTTAGTTTAAAAGTGGTCTAAGTCAACCAATATCCACTAATATTGATGTGTGGCGATATAAACAAACATTTTTTATTTATAATATCCATTTCAGGCGATACAGATAATTTGAATAACATATAAAATGAAATTATTTGAAAAGAAAAAAATTATTTTAATATAAATTTTCTAGACGAACAACCCGTAAATATTTATATATATTTTTTAAAATTTGTTTGAAATAAAATGTGTTTGTTTTCTTTCATTTTTGTAAGGAAATATTAATCTTGCGAAAATTTTTGTGTGTTCAATTTTTTCAATTTTGCGAAGAAAGAAAGTGGGCTAAGTCAGTGCGTCCTCTGAAAGTAGTGGTTCCCTTGGAGGTACCAACGTTGTCGATTTGTTTATAAAAGTTCATTATAGTAGTAGGATATTCTAAGAAAAAAAATGTTGTGCTTCGGTGGAAAAATATTTTTCAATTGACTCAAACATTAATCATTGCATATCTCAGAACGTATAAAGTGTGACTTAGACCACTATCATTCTAACTGGCACATCTATTCAAAAATTCTAAGACGATCTAGCCGTCTGTCCGCCAGTCTGTTTAAAGCGTCTTATAGGGTCCGCAAAATAACTTTTTTTTTTGAAAATGCTATAAAAAAACTACTGAATATTTTCTCAAATTTCTTTTTTTATTTGAAAGTACAATCCTTCCGGTTAATAATGGAAAATAATTTCATATAATCGTAGATTTGTTGAGATTGCAACTGGGCGAAATCGGTCTAAAGGGAAGTTTTTTTCCCTCACCAGGACTGAAAATACCCATAATAACCCCTATTATTTAGAGTATTTATGCATATTTTTCAATATGTCTGCTCATATTTATTTGATAATGAGTAAAAATTGTCGATTCATTAAATAAAGTGATTCTTACTTGTAGGGGGTGATATAGGGCACAAAGGGAGAAAAATGGTACAACACGACAACATTTGAAAACACATATGTATATTCCTGTAATTGAGTGGATACATAATATAAAAGTATTTTTTCCAAATTCGTACTTTCAGGGGGTACAATGGGAATAAAGGGATAAAAATAGTACCAACCAAAAGGGGGCAGCTATAGTCATGAAATTCGGTGTAGACGTTACTTTAATTGCATAGACTCGTAATTCATGTCATAAAGTGATTTTTATTCGTAGGGGGTGAAATGGGCCACAAAGGGATAAAAATGGTACCTATCAAACGACAACAGCTGGAAACACGATATGTGTACATCTCTCTAATTGAGAGATAAAATAAAGAGATTTCCTAAAGTCGTACTTTAAAGGGACTAGAATGATAAAAGGGTATACAAATGGTACCATCCAAATAGCCGCAACTAGAGTCAATAAATTCGTAGTATACATTCACGTAAAATAAAAAGGTTTTTCCAAATACTTACTTTCATACAATGGAAACAGAGGGATAAAAATGGTACTAACTAAACGGCTACATTCTAGCTGTAGAAACTGGTGTGCGCATCCTTCTAATTGCGTAGACACGTAAAATAGAGAGATTTCCGAAAGTCGTACTTTTAAGGGACTAGAATGAGAAAAGGGGATTAAAATGGTACCAGCCATTGCCACAAATAATCGATTAATCGATGTTATCAGTTTTGCATTAAAAATACATATACATATAAATTGTTTTAGAATAATGTGTTGGTTCCATTTAAACTTGTTATATAGTTAAGGAAGGAAGTTTGGGTAGGTTTGTATATGTATAAGCAATTAGTTGGATTAAATTATAAATTTGTATGATATATATATATATATATATATATATATATATATATATATATATATATATATATATATATATATATATATATATAATATAACACGCATTATCATTAAATTCGTCTTTAAGAATATCATCTGCTAAATACAATAGGTTTTTATATATACGACACATATTTATTTATGTATATATCTTATTTTTAGTTTTAAATTTAAAACTACTTTTATTATATGAAATTAACGACAATGAGCTACACCGTAGCTGGTCATATGAAAGCGAAATCATACGGAAAAGATTAAAACTATGTTTTTCTTTGAATAGATATATAAAAATAGGTACGTCAGTATTGTTCGTGTCATATACATTTAGAGGCTGGACAACTCTTAATAGATGATTTTGCAGATTTTATTTCGAACTCCGTTATTGAAATAACTGATTTTCAGCATTATAATTCAGTGCAATAAATATAGAAAAATACTGGCTCATATTGAATTTCATATTCTTTATCTATTTAGCTTTAATTAATTATGATTTATTGAGTTGGACAATTGTTCGATTAATCCGATAATCGAATAATTCCTAGGGACTTTATTCCATTAATTGAAATTCTCTGTTTTCGAATAAACGATTAATTGAAAAATGTAAAGGTCCGAATAATTGAATACCCTAATGGAAATACAACAAAACAAACGGCTGTAGCTGAAAATGCTGCCACTATCCCACAATGTTTAGGGCATTAACCTCCTTTTGAATAACGCTGTGCAACACGAAAAAGTATAACCCTATACAGACACCACTACGTGATAAAAGGCCAAAAGAAAAGTCCCGTGTCTTCCAATTTTGCCCAAAGTCATGTACTTTTTTATGGGCCCCCAAAGATTTGGGGTCTCGGTGTAATTTTTGCAAATAAATTATCAATTTCTTAGGCTCATATCTTGCAAACCGTTTGGAATTTCAAGTTCAAAATTGCAAAAAACGTTAAAAAATTCAATTTTTTTAACCTTTTCCCTTGCTCTGGACCACATGTAGCTAACCGTTCAAAATTCAAGGGAACAATCAACTACAACAATGTACCTAAGATCTCAATAAACAACTTTCTAGAACATATGAACTTCCTAGGAATGCTTCTTAACGCCGTTTTGGTAGGAAAAATATATCTTGCAGGACTGTTTCTGTTAATGGTCAGTCCGACTACAGTGCGTATGAGTGATATTATCCGTAATCAACAGCACGTATACGCTACCTACACACACTACAGCCTATACGATTTGTGCGACGACATTTTCGATTTTGATCTTGATGATGAAGTCTTTGTGATTTTATATGTTTCACAATTTCGTTCTTTATGACAAGAGCTACAAATTTGCCACAGAGTGTAAATTAAAATTCCAAACGATTTGCAAGTTATGAGCCTGAGAATATGATCACTTTATTGCAAAAATGACACCGAGGCCCCAAATCTTTGAGGTCCATAAAAAGGTGCATGACTTTGGGCAAAACTGGGAGACACGGGTCTTTTTTGGTCTTTTATCACGTAGTGGTGCACGTATATGGTTATATTTCCATCACTTAAAAATATATATAAAATATTCTCCACTTTATATCTGTTGGTGTAGAGTACCAACGGGTCCCTATAATGTATGTTTATCCAGAATTCACTCTATCGCTTTCCTCTGAGAAGATTTTCAAATTTATTTAATCCAGAATTCACTCTGTCGCTTGCCTCTGAGAAGATTGTAAAATTAGCATGAGATTTTCTTGAATAATTTTTGTAAATCCCAGCAAAAGAATAACAAACCAAAAAATAAACTTTTCCCATTTTCAGTATTTGCTACTAATGATGACAATGAAACTTTTGTTGGTCAAGACAAGGTGGTGAATGTAACGCCCAAAAAAGACTAAGAGATAACCTCAGAGGAGGAAGCGGGAGGGGAAAAAACAAACAACTGAGATATACGCATAGCATAACTTAAAGGACAAATATTCCGAAGTAATCTTTTGAAATTTTTGTGAAAAATCTTTCTTCGTTTCCGCTCACAAACGTTTGACCACTACATACATACATACATATATTAACCTTAAACATAAAAAGGGACAGTTTTTGTGTGAGATTCGAAAGAGTACATACATTCATTTCTTCTCCAGTTTTGTGGAATAACTGAAAAATTTCTTCTTTCTTCATTGCTCTCCTTGGTGTAGATGGAAAGATGGAAGGCAAAAAACCGCACGTTGAAGTGTTTATTTTCCTGGCAAATTATTTAGATTGCTGGTGGTGCTGATGTTGTACTTGGAAAAGAAATCTCTGTACTTTATGTAGTTGAGCAGTACGTGTCTTACATATGAAAGGGTTTATTATAGAATACAGGGGGATATCCCTGGGAAAAAAAGCGGTATGTAGCAAGCGTTGAAGCAAACAAGGTTGTAGTCCGCCATATATCCTTCAAGAGTACAGTACAAAACTTAGGATGAAATATCGAAATGATATTCCTTGAAGGAAAATACAAGTATAGGCAGCACAGCTGCCTGAAAACGTATTCAGGATAGTGAGGGAAAAATGAATAATTGACCAGATAATAGAGTACAGAAGAAAGACAGGGCAATAATTAATACTGACATTTATTTCAACAGCGAAGCTATCAGCAGGTACATAAGACCAGTGAGTCTAAATTCAAAAACAGGCATTCAGATTTTAATTCGATGCTTAGCTTATCTCGGTGCCAGGGCATCGGGATATACCAGAAAAGTTTAGAGCTGGCACAATTCCAGCATAGGTATAACTCTGATAGATGGAACTGGTATCTTAGAGTTACGAAGCTGTTCAAAGTATGAAGAGGTCAATATGAATTGACGAGGTATTGCATTTAATTAAAGGTGTTACGAAAAACCGCCCGAAAACTAAACAAAAAATTGTTCACATGGAAAGTCGTCCAAAAACGGATTCATAAATATTAAGCGACATATCGTCGAAGAAATGCCCGACTAACGGTATCATAGTAAACGTTTACTCTTCTAGCCGAATTTAGGCATATCCTAGGGGAGAACATCTTAAAAGAACCACGCTGGAAACATTTACTCAACATAGAACATATCTAGAGGAGGAATACTTAAGGAACGAGCGAAAAACCTTTTCTTCAGTTCGGGAGCCGGTTTTGCTTCCAAAAGAAGAATATTTTTAAACCATTCTGAAGGCAGAGGATACAATCAATAATTCCGTCAACGCTTGAAATCTTTTCATTTATAACTCCTTTCCTTTAATTAAAAATATACAAAATAAATTGTAATTTTGAAGATTTTTTCATATGATAAATTAAAAGAATATATTTTGGATTTTATTTTGGGTCTAACTTCACTCGTCATTTTGGGTAATTTATTATTTTTGCCTCACTTTCCCGGTCGAATATCGATACCTTTACTTTTGCGGCACTTCCTAGGGGAGATAATCGTTAAGAGGTTACATCACCCCGACAACCCAAAAACCAAACATAAAAATGAACTTTTATGTGCAGCAATTATTAAACTTATGAAAAAATATTTAAATGTACATATCTAGAGGAAAACATTTGAAAAGTTACCAAATGGCGGAGATAAGAGCCGTCAAGCGCGCTGTAGCTTCGGAAATAAATTGAATTTCGTTATGCGTAGACGCTCAAAGTGTTCCTTTAAAGTGTTCCAAAAGATAGAAACTTTAACATGACTACCAATTAACACTAAGTGTGGGTATTGCTGCTTGCTATGGACACGTACAGTAGCTTGTAATCGTCAGACAATTTAGGATATCCACGAAACCCCCTACAACAAATATTTAAGTTTCAGTCGGTTATACCGACTTACTTATAAATAACCTCACTCTCAAATATTTATTTAGTATCAATTAATATATAACGCAAATTAATATTAAATTGAATTAGCATTAAATAAATTAACACTACTTAATATTACTAATATTATGTAGTATTAATAATTTATTTATTTATTCATTGATGTGTCTATGGAGTAACAATCCTTACTGACAAGCCAAACTTAAAAGTAAATTAAATCTAGAGTTTCCTTAAATCTATTTAAATTATATGACAAATCTATATCATGCCTTATTATTAATTAAATTAATTAAAATAAATGAAATATTTGAAGTACATTAATACAGCAATAAATTTGTATTTTTAAGCAACAATTGTTAAATATTTAAAATTATACAAGATTCAAAGTTGTTTATTTCTAAACGTAATAGAAAGAAAAAAAAACAAAAATAAAGTTTTTTCCCGAGCTACGATTCGAACCCGACACCTTCTGGATGCAAAGCGGACAACTTACCTCCGTGACCCCAAACTAAAAATTCACGTGTGAAATTGCTATTTGTAAAATGTTACGGAATATTGACATATTATCAATTTTTTTGAAGTTAAAAGAACTTTCTCAAAAGCGGCAAAAATTTACATTTGGATTTGGAGATGCGATTAAAATGTGCTTCCTACGGAAGAACTTCCGAAATTTTGTAAAATTTATTTTACAAAATTGAAGACGTATATTTATACCCTACACCACAGGGTAACGTAAAGGAAACGAGATAGATACATCGTTTATTATACCGATCGACTTAGAGTCACTTTTTGAGTCGATTTAGCGATGTCCGTCCGTCTGTCCATCTATTCTTGTAATCAAAGTCCATGTCGCAATTGTTGTCAGAACTAAATGAAACTTTGTACAATGAAGTTTTATGGGATAAGGACGAACGGTATTTTATTTGAAGCAAATCGGTTCAGATTTAGATATAGCTCCCATACAAATTTTGCTTCCGATTTTACTTTTTCCGCTCTAGAAACCACATATTTCAACATATTTTCCTCCAATTTAGCAAAACGCCGTATATTTTAACTAGAAACAGCTTTGGTAAAAATGGGATAGATCGGTTCAGATTTATATATAGCTCCGATACAAATGTCTCCTCCGATTTGACTCTTTGAGCTCTAGAAACCACAAACTGTGACAGATTTTCTTCAAATTTGGCAAAACAACTTATATTTCAACTAAAAACAGCTCTGGTGAAAATGGGTCAGATGAGTTCAGATTTATATATATATATATATATTTTTTTTTTCTTCTAATTCGGCACATCAGCTAATGTTTCAAATAGAAATTACTATAGCGAAAGATTCAGATTATATATTGCTCCTGATTTGATTCTTTCACATATTTAACACTCCATAAAATTTGGGAAATCGTCTAATATTTCAACTAGAAACATGGGTCACATCGGTTCAGATTTGTATTCAAAGTTTGTGTTCAAATTTTCTTATTTGAATTTGAATTTGTAGTATATTCTCCTCTTATAAAGGGTGATTTTTTAAGAGCTTGATAACTTTTAAAAAAAAAAAAAACGCATAAAATTTGCAAAATCTCATCGGTTCTTTATTTGAAACGTTAGATTGGTCCATGACATTTACTTTTTGAAGATAATTTCATTTAAATGTTGACCGCGGCTGCGTCTTAGGTGGTCCATTCGGAAAGTCCAATTTTGGGCAACTTTTTCGAGCATTTCGGCCGGAATAGCCCGAATTTCTTCGGAAATGTTGTCTTCCAAAGCTGGAATAGTTGCTGGCTTATTTCTGTAGACTTTAGACTTGACGTAGCCCCACAAAAAATAGTCTAAAGGCGTCAAATCGCATGATCTTGGTGGCCAACTTACCGGTCCATTTCTTGAGATGAATTGTTCTCCGAAGTTTTCCCTCAAAATGGCCATAGAATCGCGAGCTGTGTGGCATGTAGCGCCATCTTGTTGAAACCACATGTCAACCAAGTTCAGTTCTTCCATTTTGGGCAAAAAAAAGTTGGATATCATCTCACGGTAGCGCTCACCATTCACAGTTACGTTACGATTAGCATCATCTTTGAAGAAGTACGGTCCAATGATGCCACCAGCCCATAAACCGCACCAAACTGTGACTTTTTCTGGATGCATTGGTAGCTCTTGCAATGCTTCTGGCTGATATTCACTCCAAAATCGACAATTCTGCCTATTTACGTACCCATTGAGCCAAAAATGAGCTTCGTCGCTGAACACAATTTCTTTCTTTCTGAACTTTCTTAACAGAGCACGCATTTTGATAATAAAATTCAATGATTTGCAAGCGCTGCTCGTTAGTAAGTCTATTCATGATGAAATGTCAAAGCATACTGAGCATCTTTCTCTTTGACACCATGTCTGAAATCCCACGTGATCTGTCAAATACTAATGCATGAAAATCCTAACCTCAAAAAAATCACTCTTTAGCTGCATCGTATATCACCAGTTTCAAATGTAATGACCTTTTTATATCCTACACCATTGGGTATAATGACTAAGTGTAGGGAATCAGATAGTCGGCCACGCCCGACTTTAACTTTCCTTACTTGTTTCGTTTATAAAAAGCAACAAAAAATATATATATTTTAACGATAAAACTAGAAGCGATTTCCTGGAAATTAGAAAAACATATTATATATATTTTCTCAAGGAGAACACTTTTAAGCCAGGCCCGGCAACGCAGGATACGGTTACTCGGAAATTTACCAATAGTTGTTTCACGTGTAAATTAAATAAACTCCAAATAAGATAAAGTAATTCCCAACCCCCAAACAACAGTGAAACTAAATCCAGAAAATGCTTTGAAGATTATGTTTCATTATGAAATTAAACATGAAATAACTCCCGAAAAAATGAAATTATCTCCATTTTACTTTTGTCCCATCTTTTGGGGATTTTTTCATTTTCTCGTTTGGTGGTCAATTCATTGGGAGATGGCTCGTAGCGCCATTAGGCCAATTTTATTACAGAAATCTTTATCGCATTTCCGCTTAATTACTACCTGTATTTTGGGGCTTTTGAGCCAAATTTCGACTTCAGATTAGTGTTTTTGGATCAATCTTACCGATATAGGATAACTTTTCGCTGTGGCCTCTCCACCCATGACTTTGCCTATTTGGCCAATATTTCGCATAAAAGTACCCGAATATATTTTGGACTGAGAATTTGAGTAATATTTCATTTATGTTTGTATATTTTTTTATATTTTTTCAATTTATTTAATTTTTGTCTTGGGTCATTCTTATTTCAGGCGCCATAAAAAATCATCGTATTTTTTGTCGATTATTCATATGATAAAATAGCGGAATATAAAGGGTGATTTTTTAAGAGCTTGATAACTTTTTTTAAAAAAAAAACGCATAAAATTTGCAAAATCTCATCGGTTCTTTATTTGAAACGTTAGATTGGTCCATGACATTTACTTTTTGAAGATAATTTCATTTAAATGTTGACCGCGGCTGCGTCTTAGGTGGTCCATTCGGAAAGTCCAATTTTGGGCAACTTTTTCGAGCATTTCGGCCGGAATAGCCCGAATTTCTTCGGAAATGTTGTCTTCCAAAGCTGGAATAGTTGCTGGCTTATTTCTGTAGACTTTAGACTTGACGTAGCCCCACAAAAAATAGTCTAAAGGCGTCAAATCGCATGATCTTGGTGGCCAACTTACCGGTCCATTTCTTGAGATGAATTGTTCTCCGAAGTTTTCCCTCAAAATGGCCATCGCGAGCTGTGTGGCATGTAGCGCCATCTTGTTGAAACCACATGTCAACCAAGTTCAGTTCTTCCATTTTTGGCAATAAAAAGTTTGTTAGCATCGAACGATAGCGATCGCCATTCACCGTAACGTTGCGTCCAACAGCATCTTTGAAAAAATACGGTCCAATGATTCCACCAGCGTACAAACCACACCAAACAGTGCATTTTTCGGGATGCATGGGCAGTTCTTGAACGGCTTCTGGTTGCTCTTCACTCCAAATGCGGCAATTTTGTTTATTTACGTAGCCATTCAACCAGAAATGAGCCTCATCGCTGAACAAAATTTGTCGATAAAAAATTTCGAACCGAACACTGATTTTGGTAATAAAATTCAATGATTTGCAAGCGTTGCTCGTTAGTAAGTCTATTCATGATGAAATGTCAAAGCATACTGAGCATCTTTCTCTTTGACACCATGTCTGAAATCCCACGTGATCTGTCAAATACTAATGCATGAAAATCCTAACCTCAAAAAAATCACTCTTTATAATGGAATGGATACTTAAATAATTTAAATTTTCAGTTGCCGTAATTTTTATTTATTTGCCCTCTTTTTGCCTTCGGCTATTTTGCATTGTTTTCTTCAACCAATTTATTACTGCGCGATTTTTCATAAGCCCACAGGAAAGTTGTGGACGCCTCTTGTCCTGTCCTTGACAAGTATACGTTGGGACCACTTATTTCACTTTCATTTATAGTCCTTTCGATTTGGCCAGAATTGACGTTGTCAAGATAAAATGTTTCATAAGGCTGTAATGTAATTAAAAATTTAAAAAATTTCAATTAATATTAATTAATTCGGTTAATATTTCAATGTTTTCTGTGTTGTGGATAAAAAAATAAAAAATTCCGCAGAGATAAATAAATTAAATAAAATTTCTGAAAAACCGTCATTAAACATTTTTATTCTTAGGCGTCTGTTTATTTTATAAAGGCATATTTTCGAAATATATTCTGGTACGCTTTCTGGTCAGAGTGTAGAGGAAATATTGGACAGAATCATAGATATTGAAAGCTTTGTAACAAACTGAACATACAACCAGTAATTTAAGTCATCAGATAAAACCACACACAATAGTGAAACTCTAAATATTTAACCACATATGTCTATGGTTTTCCATCTGCCTGCCTTTCCATTGTAGGGCATCTCGTAAGCATTCCATCTATTTCCGTTTCATTTTTTCATTCTGGCCTTCTCTATATGTTGTTCTATAATAATTTCTAAAAGAAAAACATTCGTGTTTTTTCTTCATGTACGTTCCTTTCAGCTCGTGTCTTTGCAGTCTCGTTTTTTTTCTCTCTCTCGAAATTTCTCTCGTTTTTTACCTTCCACACTCGTTAAGGCAATAAATTTCATTCTGTGGTTACGTGTTCTTTTAAGTGTAAATTTCTAAAATTTGAATCACTATATATTATGCTGAGTTTCCTGTCATGGCCTTGCTCAACTAAAGTGAGGGAGATGAAGGGGGGATATCTGAAGATCGTAATTGGTTGCGGGGTGTGAACTAGAGTAAGAATTTATTATCTTAATAATTTTCTGAAGAGCATCCCAATGTAATGACAATTTATGGTGTAGTTTTTGGGCAAAATCGTCTGTAATGATAAGACCAGAATGAATAATAAATTCTGAGAAATAAATTTAAAGATTAGAACAAGTGAAATGCAGAGGGATGTACACACAATGAAATGTTGGAATAAAACATCAGCAAATTCCTATGATTTTCACTTCAGTGCAGACAACACCATTCCACCCCTTGGGCGTATGCTATGGAAATATCTCTTTGTCAGCCAACCCCTTAGCATATGCCCAACATTCTGTTGTTTTCCTCAAATTGGGGGCCACAAATGCCAATAAAGTCCCAATCATAGTTTTAGTTTCATTTTTAATCACAACCGTTCATGCTTGCAAATGAAATTATAATTTCTCTTGATAAGGGGGTGGTTGCGAGAGCATTTCTTTTTAATTCATTTACAATTGAAACTTTTTCAATTTTCTACCACTCACAAAATAACAAAATTCCATTAAAAAGTTTTATTTCATTTCGCTGTCCTCTGTGCAGCGTTTCGTGTTGCCCGATCAATTATCTCAACAAAATTTTAGTGGCATTTTTGCTACAACAACAACCAACACATTAGCAGTGCTTGCTGGCTGGCTGGTTGGCTGGCAGCAACAGGAATGCGCGTAAAAACAAAAATATTATATTTTTCATTAAGCGCAAATTTCGCCCTTCATTTCATTTCATTGTAATTGTCTGCAGTAATAAATTCACGATTAAGGACAGTTTTAGAAAGTTGCGACAAGCAAGCTGAGTTTTCGCCAACAAGTAGGAAGGAGGTTGTAGCAAACAGAGCGTATTTAGAATTTCAAAAATTGAAGTGCATGTTTGTTTATTGGAAAGATGTAAATTTATCAGCGCCGAAAGTTAGGCAAAGGAAACAATTTTTGTGGAAGTTCCTAATAGTAGTCAAAATATTTAGTGGAAACAGAACATGTAGCATTGAATTGAAGTAAAATAATGTGACTGCATAATTGCATTCTGTTCTGTAATTCTGGAAGTCCATTTGCCGCCCCCATTTTTAGTGTTTCGCACAATGCTGTCTTCCAATACAGCCAAAGTTCACGTAAACCAATGACATCACAAAATCCCAGAGAAAATAATCTAAATGCGTTAAATCTCACGATCTCCGTGATCGACGATTGAGAAATGCTCGAATTGTTTTTTCATAAGTCCAATGTTTGTAGCGTTGTGTAGGCAGAATAGCAGTATGGTGGAATTTTTTTCCTTTTAAGCTGTTGCAAAAATTAGAAGGGATACAGCTAGTACCTTGAAATTTCCCACACCTCAAGTTCTCAAATTGTGTAAATCCGTCCACAACTATTTTTCTTAATTTTAATATATACAAATCATTGAGTACACAATTAAATGAAAATTGGAAATGGAATTTTTTCTTTTTTTACGATTTCAAAATCTCAAATAAAATTGTATTTCTTGTCCAATGGCAACCAGCACTTGTCACTAAACTAATAAATAAATTCTAATAAATCAATTCAAGAATTGAAAAAAAAATCAGAGGATAATCAGATAATCAGAGGCTTGCCTTTTTTGTAATTTAATAAATTATTCCAAATACCCTCGCAAATCAAAATGATCGAGTGCATTATGTGTGTGTTTCTTCATGCATACTTTTAGGTTTAGAATACATTTACTATTGAAATCTTTGATATTTATATACAAACCAAAAAGAAAGCCGAAAGAAAATTGGGATCTTCACCAATGATTTTAACATGGAGTTGTCAGAAGAAGAATGTCCTTTATTTTAAAAGACCTAAAAGTTATTTTAAAGTGTTGGAAGGGAACCACTTTTTTTCCAAGTTTCCATTTCTGTTTCAAAAAATCAGCCGCTATCTGGGTTGCTACTACCTTCTCGGACCTTCTGGTTGCTACTACCATCTCATCTATCCGCTGTTGTGAATGCTGAATACCTAAAGCAAACCATTTTGTTCGTTAATAATAATTAAAAATTGCAATATGAAGTACATTAATAAAAATAAATAAATTTTTATTTTTTTAAGCAAAAAAAAATTAAATGGTTATAATTATACAAAATTAAACATTGTTTATATATAAATGTATTAAAAAAGTAATAAATTTTTATAAAGGGTGATTTTTTAGTTATTATCTTTTTGGCAACACTGGTTTAAACAGCTGACACACGTTTCGTGTTTTCTTTCACTGTCAAACATCTTCAGTTCGGTCTACAATTTAACCATGAATCGTCTTACAAACGAACAACGCTTGCAAATTATTGAATTTTATTATCAAAATGCGTGCCCTGTTAAGAAAGTTCATCGCGCGCTTCCATTTTATGGCCAGTTTATCGACCCGGCGGCTATTCGGGCTATTGTGACTAAATTTCGCACCAAAATTACATTGTTGGACATTAAACCACCAACATGCTTACGTAGAGTGCGAGCTGAAGAAAATATCGCAGCTGTATCGGCCAGTGTTAATGATGACCATCAATTATCGATTCGTCGCCGTTCGCAGCAATTAGGCCTCTGTTACTCAAAAACGTGGAAATGCCAAAATTGGACTAAGCGGATGGATCATTTGAGGCGCAGTCAAGGTCAACATTTGCATGAAATAATCTTCACACATTAAGTTATGTGGGCCGTATTATCGATTCAAATAAAGATTTCATGCATTTTTCTGAATTTTATGTGTTTTTTTTTTTTGAAAAAGCTATAGGAAGAATCGCCCTTTAGAACAGACGACCTTCTGGTTATTACTACGACACTTTAACCTGCTCAGCTATCCTCTGTTGTGAGTGATGAATAGCTAATAATATAATTTATAATGCAAATAAAGATATTGAACATTTCCCGACAAACAATTCCGAAGCTACGATTCAAACCCGAGACCTTCTGGGTGCAAAGCGGACACCTTACCCCTGTGACATCATACTAAAAATTCGTTTCCATTCACTTGTGAAAATGCTATTCGTAAAATGTTACGAGATATTTTTGGAAGTTGTTTAAAAGAACTTCCTCAAAAGCAAAAATAATGTAAATTTGGACTTTGAGATGCGGTTAAAATGTACTTCCATTTTTTTGATATTTTACATTTAGATAATACAATGCAGTCTTTGTTTTAGTACATAATATATTTTTGTTTGTTAGTGTTTAAGATTAGCTTAGATTTAATCTCTTCTTGAATGCCACAATAAATATTGACCCTAAAGGTATGCTTTACAAATAAAATCAACATACTGTAAATATGATTAATTTGGCATTTTGTTTTACCTTTATTGTAATTGAATCGAATTTTCTTTTTTCAATGTTTAACAAAGACACAAGTGTATCATTATTTGTAAATATCGGCTTCGTGCTTATAATTGTTTATTGGAGAAATTGAAACACTCTGAGTAAGAACAACTTTCAGCTAAACTACAAAGGGACGAAACTAAAACTGTATTATTGTTTAATGCAAAATAACACTTCAAGTATGAACTAAACGAAATTCCAATGCGATACATAACCTCCAAAATAATGAATATTTTAACCATTCGAACATTTATAAACTTTGAATACATTATAGTTTTCCAAAATCTTTTACGCTTGATTGCAGAATTCAGTCAACAAAATCGAGATTGGGATGCATACAATTTTGAAGCTTTGTCTGTGATAATACACCCTGCGCCTTCCTATAGGAAAAATATGTCTTCAGTCAATATATCGCGAAATAATCGAAAATTGTCGCTCGCCTTGCTCATTTTTAGAAAAGTAAGGGCCTATGATTCCATTGGTCTATAAAGCACAATAAACAGTGAGTTTTTTGGATTTGGGGCAATCTCGTGGATTTGTCGTGGATTGTCCTCATTTTGCCGAATTTGGAGGCAAGTTTGCTCATCGACATGTCCATTGATCCCAAATTTTAAACTAATCACTGAACAGAGTATTAAACCATGGTTTTCGAAATAAGTGAGCAAGCGTTGTGTAAAAGCAATTCTGAAAAAAATGTGCAAGTTATTAGTTATAGGACTAAAATCTTAACAAATCCAAATATTTTTGGAAAACACATACAACAAACCAACAATTAATTTTAGTCTGAAACATCAGTATTTATACCCTACACCACAGTGTATAATGTCTTTGTGCATTCGTTTGTAACACCCAAAAGGAAACGATTTATTATACCGATCGACTTAGAATCACTTTTTGAGTCGATTTAGCGATGTTCGTCCGTCCGTCCGTCTGCCCATCTATTCTTGTAATCAAAGTCCAATTGTCGCAATTGTCGTTAGAACTAAATGAAACTTTGCACAACAAAGTTTTATGGGCTAAGGACGAACGCTATTTAATTGAAGCAAATCGGTTCATATTTATATATAGCTCCCATACAAATGTCTCCTCCGATTTGACTCTTTCCGCTCTAGAAAACACAAACTTTGACAGATTTTCTTCAAATTTGGCAACACAGCTTATATTTCAACTAGAAACAGCTCTGGTAAAATTAGGATAGATCGGTTCAGATTTATATATAGCTCCCATTCACAGTTTGTGTTCAAATTTTTAAATATATACCAGGTTCAAATGTAACGACCATCTTATACCCTACACCAGAGGGTATATTGACAAGGTGTAGGGTTCATATAGTCGGCCACGCCCGACTTTAACCTTCCTTACTTTTTTTTTTGAATCTAGCTTAAAATAAGTTGTGTTAATTATTTGTATTAAATATTTCGACTGCGATAAAGTTAATAATTTTTGTAGAGTACGTACCAGGAACTCCATAATGAAATTTATGGTGGTTTTTACTAATACTATAGGATGGACCATTTTTTCAAATTTCTTGTTTTATTGGAAAGGTTGAACTTTGTCATATAATAATGGAACACAATATCATGAATATGATTACCAAGACTGGCTCGGCAATACCTCATCCGATCAACCCAACTTTTCAGTACAGCCCAAAATCCACACCAAACACTGACAGTTGTGTATGCATTGGCTTCTCAATAGTCACGTGTGGGTTCTCTGGAACCTATATGCGGCAATTTTGCTTATTGACATAGCCTCCGAGATGAAAATGAGCTTAATGAAGGTTGAACTGAAGGCAGATCTCTTCTCGAAAATTTTCCACGTAAATTTCTTACAGTTTGCATTAAAGACTCACTACTTTGGAAGTAAGTTTTTAATATTTTCCAATTTTGTTCGTGCGTATAGCGTCCCATTTTACAAAGGTCAGACATAAACTTGAAAATAAAAATGTATGCCATATTACCTTTCAAAGTCAAAGTAATCGGTAGTTCAGTTTTAAATGCAAAACGAAAAGTTACTTTTTTATTTGTTAAAAAATTACAGGGAAATAAGAAAAAATGAAAATATATTTTTTAAGATTTGAAAATATTCAGTTTGATCTGGGGAATTGTCCTGGCTCTAGACTTTTTGCATCTATATTTTATAGAATGTAAATTTATTTACAAACGACATGGAGTCATTTATTACTACCACTGTCAATACAGTATCAATATATCAAATATGGATTACAGACCGAAATAAAACAAACGAAAAATTGATAATTTTCTCTAAGCCTAGAAGCTAATTGCAGTAACTTAGCCAACAAAATTATATTTCTATATCCTACCATTGTAGAATTTAAAAGTTGCATCATGACAAAATAATTATTTTCCATCCACACTATTATCTACAATTTCATATTTTTTGAAATTAGGGAAATCCAGCTGTATGCCCCCTTTAGAAAAGTACAATTTGCAAACTTTCATTAAAATCGAAGAATCCAAGTAAAAATTCTGTTCCGTTTCACATGGTATTAGTCCCTAATATCATTAAAAAATATTGCCTACTTTTAAATTGATTATCTAGCCAAAATATATTCCCTACTTTAAGGTCCCTTTTTTAAATTGTCAAATCTTTCGTTGGTATGACTCTCCGCATAGTCCATAAAATAATCACAATTCTTCATTTTCTTCATTTAATATGACAGGCCACAAAAAATTCTGTCCCATCTCCACAAACAACGCAGCCGAACATTAAATAAAAAACTTTTCTGCACTTCAGCGAGACTACGTATATATAAGTATGTTTGTATGTGTGTGTGAGTAGGCCTTTTTAAGTTAAAAACCCGTTTAAGGCTCATATTTCAACAGCACCAACTATTTGCTGCCAACAACAAGAGTCAAAATGTTTGTAAAATCACACAATCGCATTTTTGGAGATTTAAAAACATAAAACACTGCATACTTTTTGGGGGAATCCTGATTTATTCCGAAGTTTACTATGCCTATGTGTGTGTGTTTGTGTATGCAGTGAAGTTTTTGGTAGTTATAACTGGGATAAAGCAACAGAGTTATGACAATTTACATTGTGCGTGGGTGGCGAGCAAAAGAGTGGGTGGACGGATGAGAGTTGGTAGTGGTATTGGTCGAATTTTGTAGCGCCCTATGTTGTGGGGAATATTGTCACATTTTTTATTTTTTTTTTATTTTTATTTTTATTTTTATTTTTATTTTTATTTTTATTTTTATTTTTATTTTTATTTTTATTTTTATTTTTATTTTTATTTTTATTTTTATTTTTATTTTTATTTTTATTTTTATTTTTATTTTTATTTTTATTTTTATTTTTATTTTTATTTTTATTTTTATTTTTATTTTTATTTTTATTTTTATTTTTATTTTTATTTTTATTTTTATTTTTATTTTTATTTTTATTTTTATTTTTATTTTTATTTTTATTTTTATTTTTATTTTTATTTTTATTTTTATTTTTATTTTTATTTTTATTTTTATTTTTATTTTTATTTTTATTTTTATTTTTATTTTTATTTTTATTTTTATTTTTATTTTTATTTTTATTTTTATTTTTATTTTTATTTTTATTTTTATTTTTATTTTTATTTTTATTTTTATTTTTATTTTTATTTTTATTTTTATTTTTATTTTTATTTTTATTTTTATTTTTATTTTTATTTTTATTTTTATTTTTATTTTTATTTTTATTTTTATTTTTATTTTTATTTTTATTTTTATTTTTATTTTTATTTTTATTTTTATTTTTATTTTTATTTTTATTTTTATTTTTATTTTTATTTTTATTTTTATTTTTATTTTTATTTTTATTTTTATTTTTATTTTTATTTTTATTTTTATTTTTATTTTTATTTTTATTTTTATTTTTATTTTTATTTTTATTTTTATTTTTATTTTTATTTTTATTTTTATTTTTATTTTTATTTTTATTTTTATTTTTATTTTTATTTTTATTTTTATTTTTATTTTTATTTTTATTTTTATTTTTATTTTTATTTTTATTTTTATTTTTATTTTTATTTTTATTTTTATTTTTATTTTTATTTTTATTTTTATTTTTATTTTTATTTTTATTTTTATTTTTATTTTTATTTTTATTTTTATTTTTATTTTTATTTTTATTTTTATTTTTATTTTTATTTTTATTTTTATTTTTATTTTTATTTTTATTTTTATTTTTATTTTTATTTTTATTTTTATTTTTATTTTTATTTTTATTTTTATTTTTATTTTTATTTTTATTTTTATTTTTATTTTTATTTTTATTTTTATTTTTATTTTTATTTTTATTTTTATTTTTATTTTTATTTTTATTTTTATTTTTATTTTTATTTTTATTTTTATTTTTATTTTTATTTTTATTTTTATTTTTATTTTTATTTTTATTTTTATTTTTATTTTTATTTTTATTTTTATTTTTATTTTTATTTTTATTTTTATTTTTATTTTTATTTTTATTTTTATTTTTATTTTTCTTGTAGTTCGAAATTGTTTATTGTTCTTATTTTTATTGGATTTCTTCGATTACAAGAAAAATTGTCTTTGTTATTCGAAGAGATTTTTTTGTTTAACCGATATTTGCATGTCCTGTATGAATCAGAACCCCAAGACTCTGTAGAAATCATATTTAGACCCATACCTCATCAAAAAGCATATTAAGTTTTATATTTGTTTAAGAAGAAAATTCGGGCATGAGAGGGTTAAAGATCACATCACCCTTCTGCTCTTACTGTGTTCCGATTAGGTATAATTTGTAAAGAAAGCCTGTCTGATCTGATTGTATCATAGCGATAGTCTCGATCAACAAATTCCTGCCCCAAAAGATCTGATAACTTTCTATAAACCCTGTTAGTAATAGGTATTAACCATGTCAAGAACCGAAATAAAACGGAGTCATATACAACAGAAAACTTTGTTGTTGTCCTTTAACTTTGGGTGATTGAATGAAATCTTTTTTCCCATTTCTTCTGATGCTGCTGTGGCTGTACATGTGTCGGTATGTGTGTGTGTCGGTGTGTGGAAGAGTGTAAAACTCAGAAAATGTTTGCGTGCCACACATGACACCACCAAAAAAATGCAGCCAAAAGGAGAAGAGTTGGAACAAACTGTAAAACAAATACCATTTTAACCAAATGGACACATACATACACACACTGGCAAGTCCATATTTTCACACACACACACTCACACCCAAGTACACCCTGCCAGGCAGAGAGACAAACGTTTATATCAAACATAGTTTTTAATCTATGGCTGTATTTCATTGTGAGAGTGTGCGTACAAACATACAAACACGCACACCATGTATATGATGCTGAAGGATGTTTTGGCCATGTTTCCTGTTTTATTTTTCGCCTGGAATCTATGCGGCATCTCAGTGTTACTTTGCTTGTGTGTGTGGATTTCACTGACTAAATGTAAAACATCCTAGAGTTCCGGGCTATCCGTGAACACGTCTACGTGTGTGTGTGTGTCTGCGTGAAAGTTTGTAACTTTGTGAGTGAGCGTGTGTGTGTGCGTTTTGCTTTGTTGTTTGCTGTGGATCACCTGTGTTAAGTCAAAAGTTAAATGACTGTTAGCTAAATCCCCCCACAAAAAACAAGAACAACATTGTTGTTAAAACATTGTTATATTTATGCTGTTGCCTTTTTGTGGTGTCCGGAAGCGGGGGACCCTGTTGTCTTTCTCAACACCAAGACCACCAACATTGCCAAACGCCTCCCGCCATCATCCACCTCAAAATGTTGCACAGCATGTCAGAGTTGTTCGTTCGTTCGTTCGTTGGCTGGCTGGCTGAAGCATGTTTTACCTTTAGGTCACTTTTGGCCTAATAACTTTGTTTTTAATATCACCACAGTCTCACATTGACACAGATAGGCAGACACGCATCCTCACACACACATACACATACTGACACTCACACACATATTTAATATAGGTCTATATACTCTGGTCGTTTGTTGCTAAAACAAAATGGGTTTTAATACAATGTTTTATTACTACAGCAAAATGCTGGCAGATTGATTGATGGTCGTACTTTAATGAAATGCTACAGTTTTGTCTGTCTGACGCAAACACTTGTAAACGTGGCAATGGATGATTTCGCAGCGATGGAGTTAACGTCAGGTTGTCAGAGGTGAAACGCGAACACATTGACAGCCGAAAGGTCAGACGGACGCTGCACAGTGTCGCAGCAGAATAGAAAAGGGCTTCGAAAATAAGATATGAAATATATATCTTATGGTCTTAGTCACCCCGGCTCAATCCCCGGACCCAAAATTAGAATATAAATTTACTTTGTATTGTAATTCATAATAAATAACTAAAAGAATATACGCTTATCGGCGTTTTGAAAGTTTACTTTGGCGGTCATTTTAAAGGCGGGTTCAAATTTTCCCCTTTCGCACATTCTTATGATAAATCGGAATAGGAATCCTCATGATCCTTACAGTTTCAGTGTAAGTTATGTTCAGCAATATTGCCTAAAACACTAGGAGAAACATTTTCGTGGAACATTTTAATCCGCTAACTCCTTAATGTAGGAGTTTTTTGGTTCCTTTTGTGAAAAGCGCAAATAACACCCCTAAAGTAGGGGTTTAACGGACCATAATGTTCTACAAAAAAATGTCATAAAATTATACTATAAGTCTCTGAATAAATCCAAATTCAAAACTTAATTTAAGTCTCAGAAATAAGTCGAAATTTAAAATACATTTTTGGGTTAATTTCATATTTTTTAAGAATTGGTGCTAAACTGTCCCACAAAACTGAATTTTAGAGGGGTGGTGTGAATGGAAAAAATATTCTACATCAAACTTCAATATAAGTCTCCGAACAAAAGAAAGCTGCAGATGTTATATATATGACTAAAATATCAGTAGCATTTTGGGTATTTAAACAAGAAATTATTTATTAAATTTTTCTTTCTTTCTTTTAGTTCTTGGTAATTCTATACCGTTATCAAACAATGTCGAGCATGTGTCAGCTATAAGAGAATGAATGCCCTTGCCTTTATAGCGTTCTTCAATAGGCGCACATTTTGACGATTTGATTTTAACTAACTTTTTTGCAAAAATACGAGTTTTAGTTTCATTCCAGTTCACATCACTCAAAGTTTTACGAATTTGGGGTCCAGCAAAAATACCTAAAATGCATCAAAACAAATAAAAATGTTGACAAAATTTATAGATTTTACAGGTTTGCCTCTAAAAAAGTGAAATTCAAAAATTTGAAATTTTTGACTAAATTTGTCCCCATAACTTCAATTATCGAGTTTTCTGAGAGAAGTTACAGACATCTAAGTGCGCAACGGTACTCAAAAACAATTTTTTTACTCATAGGCTCTTGGGGCAGAGTTACAAGCCGACCCAGAATTATCGGCGACGGCGGCTTTCAACTGATTTGCCGGCTCGTTCTGTCATTCGATCACCGCTATTTATTTGACAATTTTGGGAAAATGGAATGAGCAATTTGTTTTGGTTTTTAATAACTTTTCTCTTATTTTTCGGCAATTAGTTCAATATTCGTTAATATTAGCCAATGTTCCCACAATTTCAAATTATTACCCAAACAAATATTTTTTGGGAGAGGGAATCAATTCCCAAAAGTTATAAAATGGATGAATTTTATAAATATTTTTGAAACTACAGCTTTTCATATGAGGCATATTTGACCAGAAATCTTGAATATTATAATCCTTCCAAAGAATGGTCAACCTACTTTGACACACTAAAGGACCACAATAGAGGAGCTGTTGTTTATTGTTTTTTATAGGAACACATGGCCACGCATACTGGAATTGACTTATATAACTTCGCCTTTCAAATCAAAATACAATCATTCAACTTTCTATAGACGTCGTCATATAGTGGGATACCAAATTCAAAGAAATAGCCATAAATTTGTCAGTAGTACGTTGTCTAAGTGGGCAGTTATATTTTCTTTGTAATTTTAAGTAGGTTGTCTATTTTGGTAGTAAGATTAGACGGAGTTAGAACTCCGTCTAATGAAAATGAAGTCGGCGTCGGCGCAGCTCGTGCAAAAACATGCGGCGGCTTGTCGGCTTAAAATCGGTTGGCTTGTATCTCTGTCTTGGGGTGTCTGGAAAATTTCACAAAGAGATTCTAAATTTGCTCGACAATGAAGAGACATTTAATCTATCCTAGGTAGAAATAAATACTTTATAATTTCTATAATGGTGTCTGAAATCCACTATGACTAGACATTTAATTATATTTTTAAAATTGTTTTAATTTTGTAAAAAAAAAATAAAATTTCGTAAAAATATAACTAAATAAATTTTAATTATTTATTTTAATTTCGACAGCAATTACGTTTATAATTGTTTTAGAGTAAGTACCAGGAAAACTATCATGAAACTTAGGAAACGTTCTTGTGACACTATTAGCTATTAATATAAATAATTTTACAAAAATCGTGGATATATTTTGTGTTTATAAAAAAAGAAAGAAAATATGAGACAAAAATAACAAATGACATATGATAAATACACTTTATATTCGAACCACCCCATATTATTTTATGAAAATCTGGAAATGCAGCTTTATTCGCCATGTAGAAAAGCATATTTGGAAAAGATCATCAAAATCTGAAAAAAGAGAAAAAAATGTGTGATCGCTTCGCATAAAATTACTATAATTAAATGGCCTTAAATGAAAGTCGATACAGACTTTATTCGAGAGCTAAGGTATATATAGGTTGTGCCATTTAAAATTTTAAATCTGAAACTTTGAAAGGTAGAACAACATTCATTTTTATTTTCAGGTTTATATTTGACATTTGCAAAATGGGACTCGAACAAAATTGGGAAATATTAAAAACTTGCTTCGAAAGTGGTGAGTCTTTAACGTAGAAATTTCTCGAGAAGAGATCGGCTTTTAGTTCAGTCTTCATGAAGCTCATTTTCATGTCGGTGGGTATGTCAATAAGCAAAATTGCTGCATATCGGGTTCAGAGTGACTCACACGTGACTATTGAGAAGCCAACGCAACCACAACGAGTCACTGGTTGGTGGGGATTTTGGGCTGTACTGAAAAATTGAGTTGATCGGATGAGATGGAATGATAATGTGTTCAATTATTAAATGACAAAGTTCAACCTTGCCAATAAAACCAGAAATTTGAAAGATAATCAGTACTTTTTTATAGCCGATTCTAATTTAAAGTTTTAAATGGCCCACCCTATAATAGTAGAAAAAGTAGCAATTTTGTTTGTCTATCCAGAATTTTGTTCTGTAAAAGACATTGAGACAATTTTTTGCAAGAGAATTTGCTTTTCATTTGATATGTTGTAATCAAATGAAAAGAAGAAAATTATTTGATATTTGATATTTTTTAAGAAATCTGTATGTATTTGCCCACCAAACAAACACTTTTTTCGGCAGTTTTCAACTTTGGCAATGTTTAAATTATTTTTGTAAGGCAACTGTATACTTTGTGTAATTATTTAAAATACGTTTGTAGGGAATGAAAATGGACTTTGATGCTAAAATTCCGTCAGTTATATACTGCCTTATTATATTTTTACTAAATTTTTGCCATAAATAAAAGTTTAATTTTCATTTCAGTTCAAAATTTTACAAATTTGAGGTGCAACAAAAATACCTAAAATTAATTAATAAAATTTTGTTTTTTGTTTTCCAAAAAAACCCTGATAATTCCCAAAGTGGGGAAATATGTTTTAAAATTTGTATTTTTTTTACTAAATTTTTCACCATAACTTCTTTTATCGTTTTTATGTATTTTTTTGGTCCACATAGTCGTAAACGTTTGAGAGATGTAAGCTGGGATCGTTTGCTAATTAACTAATGTATGAGTCATTCCATGTCAAGCGGTACAAATTTTGACATCGATAGCTGCGATTGTTTTGAAAGTTTGTGTAAGTATTCTACTCATATAAATGTTGTATAGATGTTTTTGGAAAGAAATAGATTTTTTTCACGAGTTATGATCATTTTAATTTTTTTCAAAAGGCTTGTTGATTCAATCGCTTGTACCTCCTGAAATACTTGACCGATTATATACGATATCTTTTTTTGACGCCAATTTCATTCAATTATTTTTATTGTTTTTTTTTAAGTTTTTGCAATTTTATTTTTTAATTTTCGAAATGTTTACATTAATTAATTTTTTGAAACTTTAAAGTAGATGTCTTAGTGACTCTTTGGGTTTGGAAGTGGTGAAACGATTGCTTCTATTTTTTACGATTTTTTCAAATTTATTTTTGCAAAATCGTCCAAATTTTCAGTGAAAAATCATCAGAATGTTACATAGTATATTAACACAAGGTATAAGAACAGTAAAAAAATCAAAAAAAAAAAGTCGATAATGGAAAAATATTTGTTTTCTATATTTCTGATGGTGCAATTGGTTACTACTAAAAAATTCAATCATTCATTACATTTTCTATTGATTGATACCGTCTGTTAATAAACTAATGAAGAAGGAATCAGTCCGACGATTTTCCACTGAAAATTTGGTCGATTTTCTGAAAATAAATATATAAAGTCGTGAAAAATAGAAGCCAATATTTCAACACTTCCAAACTCACACAGTCGCTAAAAACAATATTTAAAAAGTTCAAAAAATCAATTCACTATCATTTCGAAAATCAAAAAAAAAATTGTAAAAACTTTAACAAATCTAACGCGCACCTTCTAAACAAGGTACAGAAAAAAAATTGTAAAAACTTTAACAAATCTAACGCGCACCTTCTAAACAAGGTACAGTGGATTAAAATCAATCAAGCATGTCAAGAGTTACAGGCGATTGATTGAAGAAACCTTTTTGAAAAAAATCATAGTTTCACTACTCTTAATTTTTTGTCAGAACTCATGAAAACATTTTTCTTTTTTTTTTCGAAAAATACGTATAAAATATTTTTATGCGAAGAATACATACACAAAGTTTCGAAACAATCCGAACTATCGAGGTCAAAAATCATAACGCTTGACATGGAATGATTCATAGTTCTCTTCAATTAATAAATAATTTTAAAAAAGTACTAATTTCTAAGCTGACCACTGTGTCATAAATTCCATGCAGAGACAAATAACTCACAGGTATAGACTCTGCAAAGAGGATGTCGATGCTACGCTGATTTATGATCGAGCGTGTGAGTGTAATATTTAACTTGATGATTTTCGACGTATAAAATCATATCAGTCCTAATTATAAATCATACCCACATCAACACACACACACAACAACACCTCATCATTCTAACTTTTCACACCAAAAAGTAAATGAACTTTTTACGCAGTTGTTTTTTGTGAAAATGTATTTAAATTTCAATTTAATTCAGACCCTCTTTTGCGTAGCCACGAAACTTGTAAGTCTTGTCCAGTCTTTGGAGCTTTTCTTTATATTGCGTTGTTGTGCAATTTTCTTTGGGTTTTCCAACAACAGCGCCAGCTTCACTTTAAGTTTCAGTTTCATTTTTCGTTTTGGTTTGTTTGCTGGTTATTTATGTTAGCACTTCATATATCAATTTCATTAAGGCGGCGCAAAGCATTTTTCTTTAACGCGCGCGCTCGCTCTCCTTTTTTCCGTTGCCTTCAAATGGTGCAATGCGTTGGAAACGGGTTTTGTTTTTCCCCAACGTTGTTGGTCATTCGATTTTAGTTCAATAAACTGGCGACGTTTGGTGATTGTGTCAATATTATTATGACAATGTTTTCGCTTGTAAAAAGGAAATTAAAAACAATTTGGGAAAAATCGAAAAGAAATGTGTTTTATGTAAAGTTAATGTTTTGTTAACGCAATTAAATGTTGGTGGTCAATGAAACTGAAATGTGGCCAAGGTGATGGAATATTTTTTTTTTTTGTTTTTAGATGAAAATTTAATAAATGAATAGATTGCAGTACCAAAGATTAGAATTTTGATTTTAGAAGGAACTTTCATAAATGAATCGAATGAAGACCAAAAGATTGGTGATGACGAAAATATATCTAAATTTCAAATTTGAGGAAAGACAAATCTCTAGGGTCCATTTCGAAAATGAAAATGGATTTCAACGAAAAATCGACCCAAAATATGAAATTAGCCCCAAAGAGTTATTCCATGGGAAGCAATTGTTTTGATTAAATTTTCCAAAGTGTACTTTTCTATATTGCAAAAAAGTTGAATTTTCTTATTTTCAACAATTATGAAATTTTTGACACTAGGTTGGAAAATATTGTATTTTTTGTAGTTTTTGTGTCATAACAGATACCTTTAATTGAACATATAAGCGGGTAGTCTTGCGAGGTACATTTTTCCTTGTCCCCAAAATTGTTATAAAAAATTCCCAATTATCCCCAAAGAATTCGACAATTTATGAATGATTTCAAGAACCATGGAATATTTTGATCATCTTTGTTCATGGAATATTATAATATCATCTTAGCTATGGAAAATTCCCATTATAAAAAAGTTTTTTTTTATATTTCAACCATAACAAAAATAATTTATGAATGATTTGTTGATTCATCAACAATCTGTGAATATTTTGATTCTCCTTATTTAAAATTGCAGTAATTTCGTTCTAGACAATGAAACAGTGGTCTATTGTTGCAATACGTTATTTTTTAAATTTAGATTAATATTAAGTCTAAAAATTTTACTCTGTTTTACTCTGTAATGAGTAAATAAAAGTACTTTTGAGTAAATTTTATATGAGTTGAGAGAGTACATTAATTTTTGTAAATTTTCTATTAAAAAAAAATTGGGTGTGTGTGTTTGGCTATGAATACTGTAATTTGTATATACAATATTTTCGAATAATTGGTAATAGGAAAAATATTTGACCAGTCGAAGAAGGTCGTCTCCTACACATGATACATCTAGTGAGCAGCCAAGTAATAAATTTGTAGACATTAATAGATAAATTTGCGTCCCCAGTTAAAATCAAATACTCAATATTAAGATGGGCCAGGAAAATAAATAGCAGCGCTCACACCCTAAAAATGAAGATTGGATTGTTTAAATTCTGCAAAATATGTCGTTGCTGGGTTAAGCCGTCTGTGGGTAAAATGTTTTTCAAATGCTTTCAAGGGAATATTATTTCAGGAAAAAATACAAAAATGCAACACAAAAAGTTCACGGGAAAAACAACTTTTTAGCAGTGTTTTCATTTTTACAAAAAGTTATCATTTTCTCAGGCTCATATCAGGCAAATCGTTTGGAATTTTGATTTACTCTCTGAAACAAAGCTGTAGCTCTTGTCATAAAGAATATATAAAATCAAAAACTACATCTTCAAGGTCAAAAACAGTCTAAAAAAAAGAAAAAAAAAAGATTTTTTAACATTTCCCCCTGTTCAGGTCCATAGGTAGCAAACCGTGCAAAATTCGAGGAAACAATCAACTACAAAAATGTACCTAAGATCTCATTGAACAACTTTCTAGAATATATGAACTTCCTAGGAATAATTCTTAATAATAATTCTTATAGGTAGGAGAAATATATCTTGCCGGACTGTTTCTGTTAATGGTCAGTCCGACTACGGTGCGTATGAGTGATAGTACCCTTAATCAACAACACGTATACGCTACCTACACACGGGCGGGTTGATCTGTTGGTGATTTTTATACCCTACACCACTTCGTGGACTAGGGTATTATAAGTTAGTTTCGCCCCAAATGTTTGTAACACCAAGAAATAATCGAGCTAGACCCACCTTTAAGTATACCGATCGGCTTAGAATCACCAGCTGAGTCGATTTAACGATGTCTGTCTGTCCGTCCGTCTGTCCGTCTGTCCGTCTGTCCGTCTGTCCGTCTGTCCGTCTGCTGTCCATCTAAGCTTGTTCGCACTCTACAGGTCGCAATTGTTGTCCGATTGTCATGAAACTTGACAGAAGTTATTTTTTCTGGTCAATGACCATCGGTATTGAATTTGGAGGAAATCGGTTCAGATTTAGATATAGCCCCCATACAAATGTCGCTCCCGATTTGACTTTTTCCGCCCTATAAAGCACATATAGTACCCGATTTTCTTTAAAGTTGGCACAATATCTTATAATCCAACTAGAAACACCTATGCAAAAATTGGGTAAGATCGGTTCAGATTTAGATATAGCCCCCATACAAATGTCGCTCCCGATTTGACATTTTCCGCTCTAGAAACAACATATTGTACCCAATTATCTTTAAATTTGGCAGAACATCTTATAATCTGACTAGAAACACGTATGCAAAAATTGGGTAATATCGGTTCAGATTTAGATATAGCCCCCATACAAATGTCGCTCCCGATTTGACATTTTCCGCTCTAGAAACGACATATTGTACCCGATTTTCTTTAAATTTGGCAGAACATCTTATAATCCAACTAGAAACACGTATGCAAAAATTGGGTAAGATCGGTTCAGATTTAGATATAGACCCCATACAAATGTCGCTCCCGATTTGCCATTTTTCGCTCTAGAAACGACATATTGTACCCGATTTTCTTTAAATTTTGCAGAACATCTTATAATCCAACTAGAAATACGTGTGCAAAAATTGGGTAAGATCGGTTCAGATTTAGATATAGCCCCCATACAAATGTCGCCCCCGATTTGACATTTTCCGCTCTAGAAAAGACATATTAAACCCGATTTTCTTTAAATTTTGCAGAATATCTTATAATCCAACTAGAAACACGTATGCAAAAATTGGGTAAGATCGGTTCAGATTTAGATATAGCCCCCATACAAATGTCGCTCCCGATTTGACATTTTCCGCTCTAGAAACGACATATTGTACCCGATTTTCTTTAAATTTTGCAGAACATCTTATAATCCAACTAGAAATACGTGTGCAAAAATTGGGTAAGATCGGTTCAGATTTAGGTATAGCCCCCATACAAATGTCGCTCCCGATTTGACATTTTCCGCTCTAGAAAAGACATCTTGTACCCGATTTTCTTTAAATTTTGCAGAACATCTTATAATCCAACTAGAAACACGTATGCAAAAATACAAATGCCGACCCGATTTCACTTTTTTCGATCTAAAATCCACACATTGGCCCTTTAAAATTGGCCCAACATCTTATAATCGAACTAGAAACATCTATGGTGAAAGTGGGTAAGATAGGTTCAGATTTAGATAGAGCCCTCATACAAATGTTGCTCCCGAATGTTTAACCGATTTTGGCCAAACTTTACATATTATATTTCACCAATAAATATACATGTTGAAAGCGGGTCATATTGTTCCAGGTTTCAATATACCCCCATACAAATGTCCTTTCCGATTTAACATTTTTTGTCAAACACATACATTTACAGGATGCAAAAATCCTTCCCGATTTCATTTTTTTGCCGAATTGAATTGTAATGAGAATTGTTTGGGTAATGCCCATATGTCCATACTTTGTATAACCCAAATGGGGCCCTTTCTGAGCTATTACAGCTCTAGAAACTACATCATCGGATCTTCATCATCATTATATTGTTTTAAACTAGGAATACCTTCGGTGAATGAGAAATATATAGGCCCATGTTTTGGACCAGGCCCAGAATGTTGTTATAGGCCCCCTTTTGAAATGTCGGTCCTATTACTGCTGTATAATTTATATTTGTCTGTCGGAAAATTGGATCAATTACCATATTATTAACCATATTCGTTAAATATGACTAAAGATGAATTTATAGTAACTGCATAATTTATATGAACTACATAAAATTGGTCCCATGAAAAACCTGGGTTTGTAATCAAAGCGAGGTACATACGCAGGGAGTGGTGTAGGGTATTATATAGTCGGCCCCGTCCGACTTTAGCCTTTCCTTACTTGTTTTAGCTATTATCTTTTTGGCAACACTGGTTTAAACAGCTGACGCACGTTTCGTGTTTTGTTTCACTGTCAAACATCTTCAGTTTGGTCTATAATTTAACCATGAATTTTATTATTAAAATGCATGCTCTGTTAAGAAAATTCATCGCGCGCTTCTTCCATTTTATGGCCAGTTTAATCGACCCACTGAAACGGCTCAATGGGTACGTTAATAGGCAGAATTGTCGATTTTGAAGTGAATATCAGCCAGAAGCATTGCAAGAGCTACCAATGCACCCAGAAAAAGTCACAGTTTGGTGCAGTTTATGGGCTGGTGGCATCATTGGACCGTACTTCTTCAAAGATGATGCGAATCGTTACGTAACTGTGAATGGTGAGCGCTACCGTGAGATGATATCCACGGTAGCGGTGTGATGCCACACAGCACGCGCAACAATGGACTTATTGATTGATATTTCACGTTCGGGACCGGTCAATTGGCCGCCTAGATCGTGCGATTTAACGCATTTAGACTATTTTTTGTGGGGCTATGTTAAAGCTCATGTATATACAGACAAGCCCGCTTCAATTGACGCATTGGAAGACAACATTGAAGCATTTATTCGTGAGATACGGGCCGAAATGCTGGAAAGAGTATGCCAAAATTGGACTAAGCGGATTGATCATTTGAGGCGCAGTCAAGGTCAACATTTGCATGAAATAATCTTCAAACATTAAATTATATGGACCGTACTATCGATTCAAATAAAGATTTCATGCATTTTTCTGAATTTTATGTGTTTTTTTTTTTTGAAAAACTTTAAATTCTAAGAAAATTCTCCGAAGAAATCATGGGTCTAAAATAAAATCCTTACCCGCGCCTCTCAACTTGAAAATTTATATGCCCTCCTTTGCCAAAAAAAAAAAATCTTAAAAAAATAGCTTTTTCCAAAAACAAATAGAATTTTCTGAATAAAATTGTTTAGCAACGTAGTTCTTTTGCGCTTTATATTTTTTATACACTCAAAATTTTTTTCAGTAAAAAATATTCACCAAAGCATATAAATTTTCAAGTCGAGAGGCGCGGATTAGGATTTTATTTTAGATACATGGTTTCTTAGAATTTTCTGTAGTTTACGTTTTTGCTATACGATTAAAAAATCAACCCGCCCTACTACACACACTACAGCCCATAAGATTTGTTCGACGACATTTGCGATTTTGACCTTGAAGGTGAAGTTTTTATACCCTCCACCTCCAGGATGGGGGTATATTCACTTTGTTATTCCGTTTGTAACACCTTAAAATATTCATCGGAGACCCCATAAAGTATATATATTCTGGGCCGTGGTAAAATTCTAAGACGATATAGCCATGTCCGTCTATTTGTCTGTCTGTTGAAAGCACGATAGCTTTCGAACGGAATGAGCTACGAGGTTCAAATTTTCCCTAAATGTGTCTTATGGTTGCAGATCGGTTGTGATTGAAAGTGGGCGAAATCGGCCCAGAGGGAAACATTTTTCTCTCACAAGGACTGAAAATAACCCTAATATAATACCCCTGTTTTTTGTATATGTCTGCTTGTATTTACTTGATATTTGGAATGAACATTCCCCATATAGCATAAAAGCGCACCATAAAGTGATTCTTATTCGTAGGGGAAGAATGGGGCAAAAAGGGATACAAATGTACCTTTCAAACGGCAACAGCTAGAAATGCGAAATTTGATGTGTACAATAGAGCGTACCAGGTTACAAGTAAAAAAAAAAAGTTCGCCGTACACCTTCGAATATGAAGTATTATTGAAAGGTAGTTTCAAAAAAATTTTTTTTATTTTTTTATGCCGAACGTAGGGGTCGCGCTTTTACATTTTTCTATATAACTTCTGCATTTATAAACGGATTTTAAAGTGTGATACATCGATGTTTTTGTCCGATTTTTTTGTCTTTGAAGTCATTGAGCTCAAACATGATTCATGATTTTATGCGAGCTTTAATTTTCGATTATTAGAGTGGTACATTAGGGTAGTAGCAACTGAGAAATGATGGGTAAGTACCAGAAGGGGGTGCTTGAGCTCAATGACTTCAAAGACAAAAAAATCGGCCTCGTCGAGACAAAAACATCGATGTATCACACTTTAAAATCCGTTTATAAATACAAGTTATATAGAAAAATGTAAAAGCGCGACCCCTACGTTCGGCATAAAAAAATAAAAAATTTTTTTTTTGAAACTACCTTTCAATAATACTTCATATTCGAAGGTGTACGGCGAACTTTTTTTTTGAGGTACGCCCTAGTGTACAATCCTCTAACTGAGTGGATACACAATATAAAAGTATTTTTTCCAAATTCGTACTTTTAAGGGGTAAAATGGGAATAGAGGGATAAAAATTCTACCATCCAAACGGCTGCATCTAGAATAATGTAATACATTCGTCTGATTGCGTAGACACGTAAAATAAACCGATTTTTGGAAATTCGTACTTTTTGGGGTTAAAATGAAAAAGGGGATAAAAATAGTACTAACCAAATGACAACAGCTAGAGTCGTGAAATTCAGAGTATACATTCCTCTGACTGCGTAGACACGAAAAATAAAAGTTTTTTCAAATTCGTACTTTCAAGAGATATAATGGGTACAGAGGGATAAAAATAGTACCAACTGAACGGCTACAGATAGAATGGTGAAATTCGATGTGTACATTCCTTCAATTGCTTAGACACGTAAAATAAAGAGATTTTAAAAAGTCGTACTCATAAGGGGGTAAAATTGGAAAAAGGGGATAAAAACGGTACCAACCAAATGACTGCAGCTAGAATCATGGAATTTAGTGTATACATTCCTCTGACTGCATAGACACGCTGAATAAAAAGATTTTTCCAAATTCGTACTTTTTACTTTTACGACAAAAATGGTTAAATCATGAAGTTAGGTTATTTTGTACTATGTACGTGAGATAATAGATTTTTCAAAATTTTTACTTTTGTAATTAAAATAGAATCCAAATACAACCAACTGTAGCACCCACTATCTACCAATATTTGTGGTATTTAAGCTTTTTTGAAAATATAAATATTTGTAAGAATATTTACTTTTTGAATTGACTTGAAGTATTATTTCGATATATAAACGTATTGATAGCCTTGTTATTAGTAAAATTATTTTGCTGTAATATTACTGCACTTCTACGAAACTTGACAGCCTCTGTGGAATGCAATCCATGGTGGAGGGTATATAAAGTTCGGCCCGGCCGAACTTAACGCCGTTTTAACTTGTTTGATTTTATATGTTCACAATTTTTGTTCTTTATGACAAGATCTAAAACTGTGCCTCAGAGAGTAAATGAAAATTACACACGGTTTGCAAGCTATGAGCCTGGTTTCAATAAAACTAAAATTTAAAAAAATAATCAGTACTTTTTTATAGCCGATTCTAATTTAAAATTTTGAATGACCCATATTTTACATAAATCAATTAAAAAATATAAATCCTTAAAAAATTTTTGGTGTTGATTTAATGAAAAAATATATATAAATTTTAAGATTAATTTTTAAAATTAATTTTTTTATTATTTTTTTTGGTACAAAAACAATTTTCAAAGTTTGAACATTTCTAAGGAAAATATTTTTTTCGACAAATTTTTTATGTAATTGTTTAAAGGCACCCAAAACTAAATTTTTCTTTTGTTTCAAAAATTTTTACATTTTTTAAATGAGAAAAATTGCCAACTTTGGACTGAAATATTCCAAAATCTATATTACTGTCTCTTTCTACAGAACTCACAAATGATTACAATGTCGAAAATTAAATTATCTTGGCCAGTGGATTGATCAGAACCAATTAAAAAATTATATGTCCATAAAAAATTGTTGGTGTTTATTTAAGGAAATAAAAAATAGGTCTCGGAAACATTTTTTAGCGTGAAAAATATTATTTAATTATATTTCTTTGTCAAATGTTTATGTAACTGCTTATACGCGCCCAAAACTATATATTCCTTTTAAAACTCTAATTTTTTTAGAGCGTTTTAAAATGAGAAAAATTGTCAACTCTAGACTGATTTCTAAAATATTCCCAACTCTATATTACTGTCTCGTTGTATAGAACTCACAAATGTTTACTACATCTAAAGTTAAAGAATTTTGGCCAGTTAAAATTGATTCAGCATCGTTATTTTTACAACAGCTCGAATATGAGGTCTTGCTGAAGTCTAGTTTTGAAAAAACCAATTCTGTTAGCTACTCGGAAATATTCGCGTCTGAATTTGTTGGCTGTAATTTGGAGAAAAATAAAATGTTAATTTCATAACTTCCACAAAAATCTCCCTGAGGTATTTTTTGACTTCAAAAATTGTTTGAAATAAAATTCCCATTCCTTAATTTAGCTTCAAATTCCAATCTCCAAGAAACTAAACTTTACAACCACTAAAAAACTAAAATCCCTCCAGATTAGCTCTACAGCTCAACCACAATTGTTTCCCCCTAAAAAAGATTTCTGATTTCCCAAGCTTTAATCCTCCCACAAGTAGGCCATAAGTGCCGTCAAGTTTGGATGTTGTGCCCCCTTTTGTTTGAGCGCCATATTTGCTAAAATCCCCGAAAATATGCTACGAACTTTAACAATTAACATTAATCGGTTATCATCAGCAAGCGAAGTCTTCACTTTAATATATATATAGCTTGTGAAACACAAGGCAAACAAAAAGCAATATGATGAGAAAACGAAACCATCGAAAACAGACTAAACAACAATAATAACCTACAGTATCAATAGCACAACGCACAGGGGCCAGGGCAAACGACAATGCGGCGTCTAGGAGAGGAGGCTCAAGCAAATGAGACAGTCAATATAAATTGCCTGCTTTTAGGCATCTTTGGGTTTTCCCGCTATACCGACGGCACGCATACACCAATAATTGACGAAGTTAATTAATTTTGTACCCTTTCCCCCCGCAACTTCCCTATACAAGCGATTGTATTTATAAATGTGTGCATCATTATTTACAAACATTTGCCAATTAACAATATGTAATCTCACACAGCAACACATGTACAGTGGTGTTGGAGAGTGTGAGAGAGAGAGCGAGATGGAGATGGAGAGAGCGAGAGTGTTTGAGCTTCTAAAAGCAGACAAAGCAAAATGTTAATTTTACTTTGAACGCCCGCCAAACATACAAAGACTGACAGAATGAATTGGTGGGACGGTCGGTGTGGCGAGGATGGGGTAGGGTACTACGTACGGTATTATGTAAATTCATTATCAGCCTAAACACACGCTATATGTTTTAAAATTTTCACAAAAAACATTTGCATAATTTCAGGAAAGCCTTCTATGACGCAGTAATGCGGTGGAGACACGCTGCCAACCCTTTTGGTCTAACTTAAACTTTCATAATAAGCAATGCTAAGGACCGTCCTAAAATTTTTGTAATGACTTGCAAGACAGGTCTAAAGATATTTCTTTAAATAATATCGACTGAAATTGGAATTTATTTTCTCTCAAAAAACTTTAAATTTTCATAATAAGCAAAGCTAAGGACTGTCCCAAAAATTTTATAAAAAATATAGATCGTTGAAGAAGAAAAGAATTTTCATCATTATTTTTTCCTAAATTTTACGCTCAACATCTCAGTTTAAACCAAGTGAGAAGAAATTCATTTAAATAATTTTAAATATCGGCTGCAATTGGATTTTTTCTCTCAAGAAAGCTTTGAAATTGTCTTTCCGGGTTCGTCCTTACTTGCCACCATTCGCTTTCGTATCGGCTTTTTAAAGAGTCAAAGCCATAAAAAGGGTTCCCAATGAAATGTTTTCTTCCATTTGTGTGTGCTTTCTCTCTCTTTCTGTTGGTTATTCTTAACTCGTGTGAAATGGTGGGTAAAAAGTAACAATGTTGAGAAGGCAGCAGCTATGCTTTAAGATTTATTTGACAGCTAATAAATTTAACACATACTTAGTCTTACACATACAAATGTGCCCTCGCCTACATACATAGATAGAAAGCTAGTATCCACGTACTGCCGCCACATATACACATACGCACATGTAGATTCACACTCACATGCACACACACACACCCAAACACTCGCCATTAGCTTTCACACATCACATTAGCACGTTTCACATTTTAGTTTAAATACTTATCGAACCTTGATATTTTCATACCAGCCGCTACGCGTGGCAGGATATTATAGAAATATGCACGATTTGGTAACATAAAGAAATATATATGGCATATGTAAATTAAAAAAATTTAGAATATATAAATTAAAAAATATAAAATATGTAAAAAAGTAACTATAAAAAATGTAAAATAATATGTTTTATATTATATTTAAAAATATTAAATAATATTTTATTTTATATTAAAAAATTTATGTAGATGCGACTGATAAATAAAAAAATTTTAAATTATATTTTTTTTTATTTTATATTAAAAAATATAAAATAATAATATTTTTATTTTATTTTTAAAAATATTAAAAAATATAAAAAAATTAAAATATATAAATTAAAAAATATAAAAATTATATGTTATATAATGTAAAAAATTTATAAATTAAAAAATATAAAAAATATATTTAGATATGACTGATAAATATAAAAAAATATTAAATAATATTTTTTATTTGATATTAAAAAAACTACCATATTTGGACGCAGTACTAATCAGACAAGGAAATCGGCTTAAATTAGATTGGTATCAAAAACCAACATCATCAGGACGAATTTCACATCTAAACATCCCAGAAGAATTATTATCAACACCGCGACTAATTTTATAAACAGGGTCTTAGATATAAGCGATGGAGAATTCCATTATGCTAATTTAAGTAAAATCAGAAAATTTTTAAAGAAAAATGACTTTCCAAGAAAAAATATAGAGGACTTAATAATACGCAGGAATAAAAAGGCAACAATAGACGAGATTGACAGGACACAGAAAATATACAAATCTATGAAATACACTCCTGGTTTCTCAGAAAGACTTAAACATTCAGATTTGTATGACAAAGATAAATAAATATAACTTAGCATTTAAGACTGACAATACTGTTAACCACTTATTTGGTAGGACGAAGACAATATTAGAAAATGGGGAAAAATCTAATGTGGTCTACAAAATCAAATGTAATGGGGACAAAACCAACGTATGCCAGAAGGTATATGTTGGTACTACTAAGACAAAATTAAAGACTAGAATATCATCTCAAAAATCTGACCATAAAGCTAATAACAGACCATTAGAGCAGAAGACTGCTCTTGCAGCGCACTGTACCATCAAAGGCCATACGCCAAATTTTGACAATATAGAGATACTGACAGAGGAGAGATATTATAATAGAAGATACACTCTTGAGATGTTACATATTATTGACGTTCCTACTAACAAAAGAGTTAACTACAAAACTGACACAGATAAATGCGCCAAAAATCTGTCGTTACACAGTAGACAAATACAGACAATCAAAACTGGCATCAGAAGACGAAAGCACGCAAAGCCGTTCGGACTGCAGTTATTAAAATATATATAAATGTAATTATCCATAAATTTGTTTAACTTTTTGAGAAAATTTGTAATGTATATTTGTATTTCTTATTTGAGTATAGACTCCCCTGAAGATGATTGAAGATTTCAATCGAAATATTGGGAACAAATAAATTATCAAAAACAACAACACCTGTTTTTTAAATAAAGCCTACAGCCAAACAAAACAAAAAGAAAATTAAAAACAGCATAGGCACACCATACACACATACAACATAATAATATTTTTATTTTAATTTTAAAAATATAAAAAAAATAAAACATAAATTAAAAAATATATAAAAAATTAAATGTAAAAAATATATACGACTGATAACATCATGGTAACTCCAATCACTCTATACAGATGCGCCACTGATGAGTTATCCCCACACAGGATATACAAACAATTTTTTTAAAGATATATAAATTAACAAAATATAAAATATATAAAAAAATAAACATAAAAAATATAAAATATTAAAAAATTATAAAATGATATTATATATAAAAATTATATATTATAAAATTATAAAAAATTAAAAATATAAAAATTAAATCTATATAGGACTGATAACATAATGGTAACACCACTTACTCTATACGGAAGCGCCACTCATGAGTTATCCCTACTCAGGATATGTGAATTAAATTTTTTTAAAAATATAAATTAAAAAAATATAAAATATATAAAAATTAAGCATAACTAGTAAATCAAAAAAAAAATTTTTTCAAATCCATGCTTTATGCAAGCAGAATTCTATTGGGCCTAGAAATTCTTTTTTAGTTATCTTTTGTAGAAGGAAAAATTACTGCGTTATCAGGAGCAGAAATAATAGATTTTTAATTTGTGGTTTGTATGGGAGGTACCACGCCCCTTTGTCCATTCCCGCTCATATTTGCAGCAGCACTTAAAAAATGCACACCAAACCGACGTACCAAATTTTGTTCAAATACCGTTATCAGGAGCAGAAATAATAGATTTTTAATTTGTGGTTTGTATGGGAGGTACCACGCCCCTTTGTACAATCCCGCCCATATTTGCAGCAGCACTTAAAAAATCCACACCAAACCGACGTACCAAATTTTGTTCAAATTCCGTTATCAGGAGCAGAATTAATAGATTTTTAATTGTGGTTTGTATGGGAGGTACCACGCCCCTTTGTACAATCCCGCCCATATTTGCAGCAGCACTTTTCCGTTCTAGAAACGACATACTGCACCCGGTTTTCTTTAAATTTTGCAGAACATCTTATAATCCAACTAGAAACTCCTATGCAAAAATTGGGTAAGATCGGTTCAGATTTAGATATAGCCCCCATACAAATGTCGCTCCCGAATTCACTTTTTCCGCTTTAGAAACCACATATTGTACCCGATTTTCTTTAAAATTGGCACAACATTTTATAATCCAACTAGAAACATCTATGCTGAAAGTGGGTATGATCGGTTCAGATTTAGATATAGCCCCCATACAAATGTCGCTGCCGATTTGACTTTTTCCGCTCTAAAATCCACATATTGTACCCGTTTTTCTTTAAAATAGGCACAACATCTTATAATTCAACTAAAAAAACCTATGGTGAAAGTGGGTAAGATCGGTTCAGATTTAGATATAGCCCTCATACAAATGTTGCTCACGAATGTTTATCCGATTTGGGCCAAACTTTGCATATTATATTTCACCAATAAACAGCGGGTCACATCGTTCCAGCTTTCAATATAACCCCACACAAATGTCCTTCCGATTTAACATTTTTTGTCAAATACATTAATTTACAGAATACAAAAATTCTTCCTTTTTTACCGAATTGAATTGTAATGACATAGAAAGTCCGTCCGTCTTTAACCATTCCTTACTTGTTTGGGAGATGCCCATATGTCCATACTTTGGTATAACCCAAATGGGGCCCATTCTGATCTATTAAAGCTCCAGAAACTACATCTTACATCGGATATTCATCAAATTTTGCAGATCATTATATGTTGCAACTACGAATACCTACAGTGAATGAGAAATATATAGGCCCATGTTTTGGACCAGGCCCAAAATGTTGTTATAGGCCCCCTTTTGAAATGTCGGTCCAATTCATCCTATTACTACTTTATAATTTGTATTTGTCTGTCGGATAATTGGATCAATTTCCATATTATTAACCATATACGTTAAATATGACTAAAGATGAATTTATAGTAACTGTATAATTTATATGAACTACATAAAATTGCTCCCATAAAATACCTGGGTTTAGTAATCAAAGCGTGGTACATACGCATGGAGTGGTGTAGGGTATTATATAGTCGGTCCCGCCCGACTTTAGCCTTTCCTTACTTGTTTATAAATAAAACAATATTTAATTTGTATAATTTTATTAATTTAAACAATATTGTTCAACAATTTTAAAAATTTATTGTTTTACTAATGTACAGCAAATATTTAATTTTTTTATTATTCACACTGTGAATCACAAAAGAAAAAATAACCATATTCTGACAACGGATTTTGATAGAGAGGGTAAGAAAAAAACCCCAAATCACAAAAAGTTGATAATATGTTGAAACGTATTTTTAGTTTGGGGTCACAGAGGTAATGTATCCGCCTTGCACCCAGATGTACTCGTGTTCGAATCGTGGCTTCTTCACATACTTTGCATTAGTTATTCGCCACACACAATCCAAACACAATTTCCGTGGAAATTATTATACACTCCACGAGAGTATTATGTCTTTGTGCATTTGTTTGTAACACCCAAATGGAAGGGAGATAGACCCAATGTTAGGTATACCGATCGACTAAGAATCACTTTCTGTCTGTCTGTCCATCTATTATTGTAATCACGATACATGTCGCAATTGTTGACAGAACCAAATGAAACTTTGCACAACGAAGTTTTTCGGGATAAGGGCGAACGCTATTTAATTTGAAGAAAATCGGTTCAGTTTTAGATATAGCCCCCATTCGAATTTCACTCCCGATTTGACTCTTTTCACTTTCATATGTGGTATATTACAACAGATTTTCTTCAAAATTGGCAAACCATCTTTTATTTCAACTAGAAACACCTGTGGTAAAAATGTGTTAGATCGGTTCAGATTTATATATAGCTTCCATACAAATTTCGCTCCCGATTTGAATTTTTCCGCCCTAGAAACCACATTTTGTATCAGATTGTCTTCAGATTTGGCAAAACATCGTATATTTAAACTAGGAATACCTATGGAGCAAATGGGTCAAATCGGTTCAGATTTATATATAGCTCCCATTCAAATTTCGCTCCCTATTTGACTTTTTCCGCTCTAGAAACCACATATTGTATCATATTGTCTTCAGATTTGACAAAACATCTTATATTTAAACTAGGAACATCTATGGTGACAATTGGTCAGATCGGTTCAGATTTATATATAGTTGCCATACAAATTTCGCTCCCGGCTTGACTTTTCCGCCCCAAAAACCACGTATTTTCACCGAATTTCTTCAATTTGAGCATAACACGTTATACTTGAACAGGAAGAACCTATTGTGTAAGTGGGTCACATTATTCCATGTTTGCATATAGCCCCGAGACAAATATTCTTTTTGATTTGACAATTTGGACCAGGTCATATTAGCATATGATTAGGAAACATACAAAAATTCTTCCCGTTTTCACTTTTTTACCGAATTGAATTGTATTCGGATAGGAAGTGGAGTGTATCACATAGTCTGAGCCACCCGACTTTAGCCTTTCCTTACTTGTTTTTTAATTGTGGAATATTTTTAATTTCATTGACATGACGTGAAATTCGTATTTTTCGAGGCAAAATGGTGGAAAAGATGTAAAAATGAAAGTCATCATACACCTAAATATATCAAATTTACCGAGTTTCATGTCCTTTATGCGATCATCACACAACAACATTTTAATAGTTTTGTTTTTACGTCTTCCTGTCTGTTCGTACAACAAACAAAAAAAAAATAAATAAAAAATTACCAAATCTGCAAAAATGACAGCCTTCTCAGGGATATTCGATAGACAGTATTTTTGCGTAAATTATAAATGAACTAGAAAATCACCTGCGACGGCTGGTGAAAATGCTAATGGGAAAATGCAATTCCGAAAAAGTCTATAAATATGGGCTACGTGCAAGGCCATTTGACCATATTTAAACTTTCAGCTCAGAAACAGCCACAACACGGAGAAATAATGCAGGGAATTGCCTTTAAAATGTTGCTGATCTTCCAACTATTCCCGATGGTAAGCATTCACTTACTTATTCATCATCCACATACATGTATGCTCGTCTGTTTCGATTGCATTTCTTCTTTTCTAGCTTTTAGCCTTACTAACCATGGAAAAGTCTGTTTGCTCTGCCATCGATCCCGATTTCTTACAGATCGAAGTTTGTGAAGTAAGGCGCACTAATCGAAACATTCCGGCCTTCTATTTATTTGCATCTACATCTGCTGCAGGGGCCCCTAACAAACTGTCACTTCAACGTCCAACTGTATTACATGCGAAATAGGAATCCACAAATGTTGTTTAACTCCTCCTGGGATTTGTGCAAAGTGATGAAAAATAGCCAGAAATATCCATCGTTTAAGATCACCTACGATTTGTTTACCCAATATTCGAATATCAATCATACGTGTCCCTTCGGCGTAAGTTATCGGTTATCACCAAGCCACCAAGTTTGTGAGAGTATTGAATGGGTTTTCTCTTCATTGCCAGCATGACATCATTATAAATAATTTTGTTGTGGCCAAATTTGCTATGCCAGTGCTAAAAGGAGCTTATCTCATCAAAACCAATTACCAAAATGATGGACAGAAACGTCTATCGGTGGATCTGTATATGAAAAGCGATTAACCCCAGTTGTATTGATTATTAGGTGTCTATTTGTGTATGTTCGTAGTAATGGTGTCTAATAAAAACAAACATTGCAACCTAACTGGGGGAGAATTTTTTTATTTATCAGTTCATCATCATGGGCACTAAATCATTCAATTCATTTCAGCGCTTCCCCAATAACCTCTGGGATAATTGTTTTATTAAAGTCAAGATAAAAAAAAACAAAAAAGTGAAACGCATGACATTGTTTAGGTTGTCCATAACATCGAAGATCCGTTTTACACAACACCGGGTACCGGTTTAACACAATTTTAAACGCTTAAAAAAATAATGAATTTTTTTTAACAATTTCATTGCAACAAAAGTTTTTGTTGGCATTGAGCCAAACAAATCCACACAAACATTTTCTTATTTCATATTATCAAATATTTAATTTTTTGTCGAATGTACAATTAAATTTTAAATTATAATCGGCTATAAAAAAGTACTGATTAATTTCTCAAATTTATCATTTAATAACACAGTGCAACATGAAAAAATATAACCATATACGGACTCCACTATATGGTAAAATACCAAAAAGATCCGTGTCTACCATTGTTGTCCAAAGTAATGCACTTTTTTATGGGCCCCCAAAGATATGAATCTCGGTGTCATTTTGGCAAAAAGTGATCATTTTCTCAGACTCGTATCTTGCAATTCGTTTGGAATTTTTGATTTACTCTCTGAGGCAACGTTGTAGCTCTTATCATAAAGAACAAAAATTGTGAACATATAAAATCAAAAAAACTTAATCTTCAAAAAATCGAATTTTTAACCTTTTTCCCGTGTTCAGGTCCATAGGTAGCAAACCGTTCAAAATTCAAGGAAACAATCAATTACAAAAATATACCTAAGATATCAATAAATAACTTTCTAGAACATGTGAACTTCCTAGGAATGATTCTTAACAATGTTTAGGTAGGAAAAATATATCTTGCAGGACTGTTTCTGTTACTGGTCAGTCCGACTACAGTGCGTATGAGTGATATTATCCTTAATCAACAGCACGTATACGCTACCTACACACACTACAGCCTATACGATTTGTGCGACGACATTTGCGATTTTGATCTTGATGATGAAGTTTTTGTGATTTTATATGTTAACAATTTTTGTTCTTTATGACAAGAGCTACAACTTTGCCTGAGAGAGTAAATCAAAATTACCATCATTTAGATGCATGCTTGATATTTGAAGGTGCTACAAAGGGAATGACAAACTTAGTATACCCCCATCCAGGAGGTGGAGGGTATACAAATTATTTGTATTGCATATGAGCATTATCAAATTCAGTGTTTGCAGTTTTCCTTGAAAAAAAAAAGAAGTTGGCTCTGCCGACCTCCGACTACTATAGGATAGAGCGGCAGAATCTATTCTTTAATGAATAGATTTTAATGAAATTTTCAGAACATATTTAATTTATAAATTGTAAACACTGTGCAAAATCTCAAAACTAAAATTGTTGTATGAAAAAATTCATTTTAAGTTGTATGTGATAAGCGTGGCGTGGCTGATTTTAATGAATCTTTTCTCCATATTTTTATTAATTTTGCTCAGAAAATGCTCGGTGCCAGGTTGCATCACTCTACGAGCACTCCTTTTATATTTGCACTCAAATAAATCTATTGCACTGTGTGGCGATCCATGCCTTATCGATCTTAAGTTCCGCAATCGTGTTATCAGCCGTTTCTGCGATGTTAATTGCCAACTTGGAACTGCGATTTGAGTTAGGAGTTTTTTCTGAGGTGCCGAGAAAGGCCGATATTATGCGAAAAAATCCATTGATTCAGGCCCACAAGGCGAGCAAAAAATTCGTATGATAGGCTCAAAAATCGAAAAATTGTGTTGACAAGACCCGCTATCGTGAAGCCACCAGAGGCGGCGACATGAAATATCACCCACTGAAATAAATTAAAAATCGCCAAAAAATAAAAAAAGAGCATTGCGCTTAAAAATAAATGCAGAATCACCAAAATAAGAAATCACCCAATAATTTGGACGTTTTTTCATAGGTAAAATAGTCCAAAAATTTGGGTAATTTTTCATTTAAAACAAGTAAGGAAAGGCTAAAGTCGGGCGGGGCCGACTCTATGATACACTCCACTTTCTATCCGAATACAATTTAATTCGGTGAAAATGTGTAAATGTAAATGTGTGTGTTTGACAAAAAATGTTAAATCGTAAAGGACATTTGTATGGGGGTATATAGAAATCTGGAACGAAATAGGTGAAATATAATATGTATAGTTTGGCCAAAATTGGTTAAACATTTGGGAACAACATTTGTATTTGCGCTATATCTAAATCTGAACCGATCTTAGCCACTTTCACCATAGGTTTTTTACTTGGATTATAAGCTGTCGTGCCAAATTTAAAGAAAATCGAGTACAATGTGTGGTTTCTAAAGCGGCAAAAGTCAAATCGGGAGCTACATTTGTTTGGGGGCTATATCTAAATCTGAACCGATCTTACCCAATTTTTGCACAGGAGTTTATAGGCGGATTATAAGATGTTGTGTTAATTTTAAAGAAAATCGGGTGCAATATGTCGTGTCTAGAGCGGAAAATGTCAAATCGGGAGCGACATTTGTATGGGAGCTATATCTAAATCTGAACCGATCTTACCCAATTTTTGCACATGTGTTTATAGGCGGATTATAAGATGTTGTGTTAATTTTAAAGAAAATCGGGTGCAATATGTCGTGTCTAGAGCGGAAAATGTCAAATCGGGAGCGACATTTGTATGGGAGCTATATCTAAATCTGAACCGATCTTACCCAATTTTTGCATAGGTGTTTATAGTTGGATTATAAGATGTTGTGCCAAATTTAAAGAAAATCGAGTATAATATGTGGTTTCTAGAGCGGAAAATGTCAAATCGGGAGCGACATTTGTATGGGGGCTATATCTAAATCTGAACCGATTTGTCTCAAATTAAATAGCGTTCGTCCTTGATCCACAAAACTTACTTGTGCCAATTTTTGTTAAGATCGGACTATAATTGCGACCTGTAGTTTGATTACAACAATAGATGGACAGACAGAGAGACAGACGGACAGACAGACGGACAGACGGACATTGCTAAATCGACTCAGAAAGTGATTCTAAGTCGATCGGTATACTTAACAATGGGTCTATCCCGCTTCCTTTTGGGTGTTACAAACAAATGCACAAAGCCATAATACTCTCGTGGAGTGTATAAAAACGCCAAAATATTGGGGCATTTGTTACATAAAAAACGCTCATAAAGAGGGTATTTTTAATTTTTCGATTTAAAGATTATCAGATTTAAAGATTATCTACTCTGGGGTATGCCCAAAGCCGGCTAAGGGGAGTAAAGGTTATCCGTGTTGCAAGGCTACGGCCGGACTTAAAAATGTTCTGCTCTGGGGTACGTCCAAAGCCGTCTACGAGGAGACAGAGTTTGTTGTGTTGTCGACTTTTGGCCGGGCTTAAGGATTTTATACTGTGCGTTATTCTAAAACCGGCCTTCTGCCGGCGATATTTCATATTTGAAATTTGAATGACTTTTTGTAATCCAAATATCGCCCAAACCCAAATTTGAAATATTGCCCATATTTTTATGAAAAATCGCCAACTTTTTTCGGGTAATTATTATATTAACCAAAATAAATGACAACACATACAACATAACAGACCAACTATACATACAAACAACAACAATACACACGAGGTACAGTGGGACAGACGAGACATACCGTACAACAACAACCTTTGCATTGTTGCGAGCGATGCGAGCACATGCATAACATTGAAATGGCAAAGTGAGATTTTTAGTGTGTCGACTTAGTTCGGTGGAATATTTTGTTTATCAGCGCTTCTCATTTGTCATATGTGACCGCTGGTACTAATATGAAGCCTGATTTAAGTCAAAGACATACATTCGTTGCGAAAGTTCTGACGAGATGGGGTTGCGCCCATCGAAACTGCGCAGTCAACTTTTAGCTGCAACAATAAAGGTCTCATTTTGCCTTTTTGCTAATTTTGGACTCTGCTGAAGACTTCAGCACAACCTTTGGTCTTAAACCAAAAATAAATGGCAACACTTACAACATAATAGACCAACTAAACATACAAACAACAGTAATTTCGAATTTTCATAATTTTTATTGGGTCATTTTTCAGCCACATGAATGCCGAAAAATAATTATTGTTATTTTTTAATTTTTTTAAAAATAGACTTGGATTTGAACCAACCTTTATAATCTTCGAACAGAACTTCCCACACGTATTTTATGCGAAAATCAAAATTAGTAAAATGTTCACTCCTCTCCAATTTTGAAAACTTTATGTATTAAAAATTCAGATTTTTAGATTTCAGATTTTTTAGTCCTACAACGGAAATAAGAGTTGTTTCATGTGAAATATGGAAATAGTGCATGTGGGTGATTCCATTGTGACCGGTGTGATACTTTTGCTTAAATCTGTTTAAATATCTCCCATATTCATTGACTGAGACTTGTACGATATTGCCAATTGAAAATGTCAGGTTAATCGGAATATGATTACAAATACACAATTAACTAGAGCGTCACGGATATGACCTTGGCTTTGAAGTAAATCGTGAGGTTTTACTTATTTTCTTCAATTCTGTAATGTTCTTCCATTACATGACTTTTTTAATTTTTTCTAATCAAAAGAGTAGTTCACACACTTTCATCTTAAGTAAAGGGTGATTTTTTAGCTATTATCTTTTTGGCAACACTGGTTTAAACAGCTGACGCACGTTTCGTGTTTTCTTTCACTGTCAAACATCTTCAGTTTGGTCTATAATTTAACCATGAATCGTCTTACAAACGAACAACGCTTGCAAATTATTGAATTTTATTATCAAACCGCGTGCTCTGTTAAGAAAGTTCATCGCGCGATTCCATTTTATGGTCAGTTTAAGCGACCCACTGAAGCGGCTATTCGGGCTATTGTGACTAAATTTCGCACCAAATTTACATTGTTGGACATTAAACCACCAACACGCTTCCGTAGAGTGCGAACTGAAGAAAATATCGCAGCTGTATCGGCCAGTGTTAATGATGACCATCAGTTGTCGATTCGTAGCCGTTCGCAGCAATTGGTCCTCTGTTACTCAAAAACGTGGAAATGCTAAAATTGGACTAAGCGGATGGACCATTTGAGGCGCATTCAAAGTCAACATTTGCATGAAATAATCTTCAAACATTAAATTATATGGACCGTACTATCGATTCAAATAAAGATTTCATGCATTTTATCTGAATTTTATGTGTTTTTTTTTTGAAAAACTTTCCTATAGCTTTTAAAAAATCACCCTTTATATGTTGCCGACATCTCGTTATGAATATAGGAAGTATAGGATATTTAAATTGTAATGGTCGTGACATTTTGACGGATATTCTGTTACGACACCAGCCTATATCTGGAAAAGGAAATGATCAGATATATGGTTGTCCTTATCCTTAGCATCTAAACGAAAGGAGCTAGAAGGTTCAAATTTTCCATAAATACGTCTTATAGTCGTAGATCGGTTGGGATTGATACGGGGCAAAATCGGCCCAAAGGGAAAAATTTTTCCCTCACAAGGACTAATAATACCCATAATAATCCCTAATATTTTAGCGTATTTAAGTATGTTTTTTTGAATATGTCTGTTTACATTTGCTTGATATTTGGTATGCGCATTCCCCTTATAGCAAAAACGTGTATCATAAAGTGATTCTTATTTGTAGGGGGTAAAATGGGGCAAAAAGGGGATAAAAATGATACATATTAAACGACAACAGCTAGAAACACGATAAAAGTATTTTTTCCAAATTCGTACTTTTAAGGGGTAAATGGGAATAAAAATAGTACCAACCAAACGGCTGTACCTAGAATAATGAAATTCGGTGTATACATTCCTCTGACTATGTAGACACGGAAAATAAACTGATTTTTCGAAATTCGTAATTTTTGGGGTCAAAATAGAAAAAGGGGATACAAATAGTACCAACCAAATGACCGCAGCTCGAGTTATGCAATTCGGAGTATACATTCCTGTGCCTGCGCAGACACGGAAAATAAACAGATTTTTCGAAATTCGTACTTTCAAGGGATACAATGGCACAGAGGGATAAAAATAGTACCAACTAAACGGCTACAGCTAGAATGATGACATTCTAATTGCGTAGAAATTGGAATTCCTCTGACAGCATAGACACGCAAAATAAAAAGTTTTTTTCCAAATTCGTGCTTTTTCTTTTACGACAAAAATTGGTTGAATCATGAAGTTAGGTTATTTTGCACTATGTACGTCTGATAAAGTATTTTCATAATTTGTACTTTTGGAATTTAGCACCCACTATCTACCAATATTTATGGTATTAAAGCTTTTGGAAAATATAAATATAAGAATATTTATTTTTTGAATTGACGTATTGGTAGCCTTGCCTTATAAGGGTGGTTTGAAATAATTAAAATATAATATTTATTTATAAAATTATTTTTTCAATATTTGTATTTGTTTTGGTATGGCTATATTAAAAAAATTTATATTTTCCTGTAATATTACTGCACTTCTACGAAAATCGACATCCTCTGTGGAATGCAGTTCATGGTGGTGGGTATATAAAGTAACGCCGTAACGCCGTTTTTACTTGTTTAATTAAAAATTGATTTTTAAATTTTGTCGAAAAAGGGTCATGTTACGTGGAATCGCCCTTGTGTTCTCCAATTTAAATGAAACTTTGCAAATTTGCAAACATTTCTCGATTTTCAAAAATATGAAATTGGGTGGAGCGCAGAAAAAATATTTTTTTTCCATAATTAATGAAAAATTGACGATTTTTGTGGCATGAGAACAATTATATTTTTTGGCCTTATTTCCAGCAAATTGCTTCTAGTTTTATAGAAATTTTTCAAAACCTAAAAAATATATATTTTTTGGATTCATAGTTTGTATTTCTTCGTCATTAGAGCTATCAACTCCAGGGTATTTTCAGTTCGGTCTTGCCAATTGCTTCTACCACTGCCGACTTGTTACTTTTTGGCTACATTTGACTTTTCTGCATTTCAACTGTGTGGTGGCCTGCCTGGGTGGCCCTGGTTATGTTTGTGCCACAGAGTATCTGGGCGGGTAACGGTGTGTGTGGGTGGTCGTGGCTTTGGGTTCGTTTATTTTTTTTCGTTTGGCTGGTTGGGAAGATATTCGAATGTTTGGTGGGTTTGTTATGTGTTAAAATAAAATTGGTAAATAGGAAAATTTATTTTGTATACACGTATGAGTGTGTCTGTCTGTTTGTATGACTGGCTGCTTGTTTGCCATTTTCACGTATCACAGTATGCGTCCCCGCGCGTATCTCTATATATTTATCCATGTGTGTGCGTTTTGCACAGCTTAGTGGCATAAAAATCTTGCCAACGTTTGCAAATGACATTTGATTTCTTTTGTATTTTACGTGCTACATCGTCGTTTATGCTCTCGTCGCCTCCTCTATTTTCACAAGACTCGACAACGCTGCAACATTGGATTCATCTGTTGTGGCCGGTGGGTGTGTAGGACTAGGGGTATGATATAAAACGAAACGTAACGATACGACAAGAAGATATTCACACATTTCACGTTTAGTTAAAAGTAACGAACACATGTTGACGCGTGATAATGTTTGTGCAGCAGCAAAGGGAGAAAAAAGGAAGCAACATCAACAAAAAATATGGCGTATACAAATGATATTTCCTTTTGATTATCTACGACAGCGGGTAGGGTATATTGTAGGTAGTTAGAACAGTTTGAGAAGTGTGTGTATGTTTGTATTAAATATGTGTTTAGTACAAGATGTTACAATGCTCGGAAAGCCGATATAATTCTGGAGATACTTTGGCTCTAATGACTTTCGGAACAGGCCGTTGCTGTTGTCAGCAAAAGGGACGAATAATAAATTATCTCTAATTTACATTTGATCCTTTCTCGATGTACACCTAACCTCCTTACCTCACAATTTTGTGACTCATTTTTCTCGGTGATTTTGGAATTGCAACTACTAATATTCTTGCAGAGCATTACTAAGGCCAGCATTTCGGAGAGACAATATATACTTAGGGCCTTTACAGTGACTTCACTTGTAAATTTCTGAACTGTTAACAATATTTTGTTGCCGATGGTCCGTTTATAACTTTTTCTGAATTATTGTGGTGATCTGCACTCGAAAACATTATTGACATTTTTAAGGACACTTTTTTACAAAAATTAAAAATTTCGTCGAAGGTACCTGTAATATTGATACTATAAAGGTAAATATAAGGGCTAAAAATATGAATTAAACTTTCACGTAGTATCATTAATTTAGGAAATGTCGCCAAAAATTGATAAATATTTTTTGAGAGGAAAAAAATATTTTTTTACTGGCATTAAAAAACATAAAAAATCGAATAAAATATATTGTTTTTAATAGCTAGATTTCTAGAAAATAAAATGTCTACATGAAATCATATTTTTTAAACTATACCTTTTAAAACGGGGTTTATTTTGCCTTAAAAAAGAAAACACCCTATTTTTAATAGGAGTAATAAATTCCATGTGAAACGGAACAGAAATTATTCTTGTGATCTCAAATTTAACTGAAAGCATTGGTGTTTATCTATATGAAATTTTATACACTAATTTTGATAGAAAATAATTATTTTTGTCATAATTTTTTTTGTCTACTTTCCAGCAAATTGCTTCTAGTTTTATATAACGTTGTCAAATATTTTAGGAACAATAAATAATGACAAATAGCGAGCAGCACCTTTCCAACGAGCCGTTGAATACACGTCCGAAAAGTTTTGAGGATTTTGTAAAAAGTGCATTGAAAATGGAACTAAAATCGTACCTCCAAACGTAAGCCGAAATATTTTAGGACAACGCATTAAACGCATCCATCGAGCTTTAAGTATGTTGTTTATTTATTTCTATTAAATATTTTCAATTTCGACTGCAATCACGTTTATAATAGTTGTACATTAAGCACTATGAAACTCCATCATAAAACTTATTGAATATCTTACTAACAATATTAGCTGTTAATAAAGAAATTATTTGACTAACGAGTCAAAATTTAAATGTAAAAATAGAATCGAAATCGAACAGATTAAATTTAAAAAATATATTATAATAAAATGTTTTTTCTTGAACTTAGATATTGGTAATTTTTCAAATATTCACCTTTAAAATTTAAATATATGTATAAGAAATTAAAAATAATATTTTTAAGATTTATGAAAAAAAATCAAAATTCGTACCACTCTTCAGATATGTATCAGCATTTTCAATTTCTTCTAATTTTATTTTAATAAATATTTTCCTTCAACTAACCACAACCTTTGTAGTTTTGGTCGTGGTTAGTTGAAGGAAAATATAAAACATAATTTATTTTTAATATAATTTGGCCCATGCGACGCTTCCATTTTAACTATTTTTGACCTCTTTTACCCACTAATAATAAGAATTTCAGAAAAAGTTGTCGGACCTCACCGCCATGTTTCACAATCGTTTTTTATAGTAGATTAATTTTTGAGCTAAATTATTATGAAACAAATGACCAAATTTAATGATGTCTAAAATTTTAATATACAAAAAAATTAAAAATAAAATCTTATGATTTAGAAAAAATCTATATTCGTAGCATTCGTCAACTACAATTTACAATTTTCAATTTCGTTTAAAAATTTATTTTTGAAAAATATTTCAACTACCCACGACCAAAACTAAAAAATCAATTTTAATTACATACAATTCAATCATTTTCTGGAACCTCAAAAAACTGTTTCTATTGAAAAATCTTAGCTTTAACCTATTGGCCTTTGTCAAGGCAGTCAGTAGGGTGGTTCTTATAATACTGCGCTACAAAAAACAATGAAGTAGAAAACTCTGGGAAGTGATATTATTATTTTGGGTATTGTTGAGTAGCACCATAATATGTATTTGGAATTTGCCAGACACCGCCAAAATCTTAAGTTACGGGTACAATTTATTTAAATTACACATTTAGTATGGAGTAAAACGCCGTTTTGTTTTTTTTTTAAATCCATCAATAATTGACTGAGTTATTGAAGATGTTTCCGATGTTTTTTAACCGTTACTCAAGATTTCGGGGGTGTCTGGCAAATTTCAAATACAGCTTCTTCTTCTACTCGATAATACCTACAAGAAAAATAATATCACTTCCCAGAGTTTTTGGACTGTCGCCCAGTTGTCACAAATGAGAATTCTTCGAAAGACTACTGATTGTGATGAAATTTGGTGAATGTAATTGGTAATGCCAGACGATTTTGAAAACTAGGGATCTTATGAACTCGGTTTTTGATTTGATGACGTTTTTTCGTCTTGGCAGAACTTTTAATTCCTTTAATAATTTGTTTTCGTACTTTTTCGATTCATACAAAGGCGATATCAAATGAAACAGAATATATATCTGTTAAAAGTACTTTAAATTTCATAAATTTGTTTGTATTATTTTTTTATTAACTACCATGAATAAACTAAACTAACTACGATAAAAGCATGAAATGTAAGGTGTTTTTAGCAGATACTCCTCTCTTTCATTTGATGTCCATATCTTTGTATGGCTTGCAAAAGTACGAAAATAAATTATTATATCATCTATATCCTTCGTAAATTAAAAGTCTTTTAAAAAGGAGAAGATTTATTAACATGTTCTAATTTGTCTAATGGAACCTAGAGTAATCAAATCATTCGTCGGTTTTGCGGTTTGTTCGAAAATTATAACTTTTAGAAACCCGGTTTTCGGTTTAAACCGGTTCAAATTGGTTTCGTTTTTTAATTAATCGCAATTTGATTTATTAGCACTGTAGAAGCAACATATTAACTATTTTTGTCAAATTATAGAAACATCTACAATGAAAATCGACAAAATTGGTCAATGGCGTCCACATAAGTGGCTTCCCGAATCGATCCCTTACCGCTCAAAAGCCACCGATTTAAAATTATTTTGACAAAATTCACTACAATGCGTTCGACACAAAGTAATCTGGAACATAAATGGTATTTGGAAATTGGCTCCATAAAATAGCTAAACCGTTTTTGGATGCTTCATATGTCTTCAATTAAATTTAAGAGATCCATGCTGAACTGGTTCCACCCAGTATAATGGCCCTGTTGATCTCCCCTAAACGGAGTCTAGAGGAGACAATTTATTAAAACAAAACAAATTAGGTTTTTATACCCTCCAACTCCAGGATGGGGGTATACTAACTTTGTCATTCCGTTTGTAACACCTCGGAATATCGACCTGAGACCCTATAAAGTATATATATTCTTGATCGTCATAATATTCTAAGACGATCTAGCCATGTCCGTGCGTCTGTTGAAAGCACTCTAGCATCTAAACGAAAGGAGGTAATACGTTCAAGTTTTCCATAAATGCGTCTTATAGTCGTAGATCGGTTGGGATTTAAACGGGGCGAAATCAGCACAAAGGGAAAAATTTTTCACTCACAAGGACTAAAAATTCCCATAATAATCCCTAATATTTTAGCGTATTAGCGTATAATAGGGCAAAAAAGGATAAGAATGGTACATATTAAACGACAACAGCTAGAAACATGAAATTCGGTGTGTACATTCCTCTAATTGAGTAGATACATAATACAAACGTATTTTTTCCAAAATCGTAATTTTAAGGGGTAAAATGGTAATAGAGGGATAAAAATGGTACCAACCAAACGGCTGTACCCAGAATAATGAAATTCGGTGTATACATTCCTCTGATTGCATAGACACGTAAAATACACGGATTTTTCAAAATTCGTACTTTTTGGGTAAAAAAGAAAAAAGGAGACAAAAATAGTACCAATCAAATGACCGCAGCTAGAGTCATGAAATTCGGCGTATACATTCCTCTGACACCGTAGACATGAAAAATAAAAGGTTTTTTCCAAATTCGTACTTTCGAGGGATACAATAGATACGGAGAGATAAAAATATTACCAACCAAACGGCTACACCAAGAATAATGAAATTTGGTGTATACATTCCTGTGATTGCATAGACACATAAAATAAACGAATTTTCGAAATTCAGTACCAATCAAATGAATGGAAAAAGGGGATAAAAATAGTACCAACCAAATGACCGCAGCTAGAGTCATGAAATTCGGAGTATACATTCCTCTGACTGCGTAGACACGGAAAATAAGCGGATTTTTCGATATTCGTATTTTTCATTTACGGCAAAAATTGGTTGAATCATGAAGTTAGGTTATTTTGCACTATGTACGTCAGATAATGGATTTTCAAAATTTTTACTTTTGGAATTAAAATAGAATGGAAATACAACCAACTGTAGCACCCACTATCTACCAATATTTATGGCATTTAAGCTTTTTGAAAATATAAATATAAGAATATTTATTTTTTGATTTGAAATAAATACCATTATAATTATACCATTATACCATTTGAAATTATTAAAATATTATATTTATTTACAAAATTATTTTTTCAATATTTGTATTTGTTTTGGTTTGGCTATTAAAAAATTTATATTTTCCTGTAATATTACTGCACTTCTACGAAAAGCGACATCCTCTGTGGAATGCAATCCATGGTGGTGGTTATATAAAGTTCGGCCCGGCCGAACTTAACGCCGTTTTTACTTGTTTAATATTTTATTTGAGCAAGGGTTGCCACGTCTATACTTGTATTTTATAGCGTTGCCGTAAACGCATCAGTTGAGATCGACCATATGGTTGATATGCACAGGCTTTGTATTCAAGCCCTTGTAAAAAACGATCTTGCCTGACTTGACCCTTACTTAGACACAAAGAAAAACTTTTTCCAAATTTATAAGTGTGACATGTCACTATTTGATACTCACCTCACTCTGGCTCTCTTAGAATAGTGCTCTTTTGAAACCTTAATTCCGCATTGTACATATTACCTACCTGACATGTAGAGGGAACCTTTGGGTTTTGTTTCGATGATCTGAAACCATAAACACTGCGACTAACATCGGAAAACAGTATATAACAATAAGTATATAACAATTTGATACTCTCCTCACTCTGGCTCTCTTCGGTTATTACTCTTTTGATTTCAAACCTTAATTGTGCAATTTACCTATCTTCTACCGAAATGTCATGTCCAAGACTTGACATGTAGAGGGAGCCTACTGTTTCGATGACCTGAAACCATAAACACTGTGAATGACATCAGAAAATAGGCATCTGGCACGACATCTTTTATGGCTGAACATTCCAATACGACTTTTACGATATCATTTATTTTAACTTTTCCTTCTACTCAATTTATACTAAGCCTTTCCTTAATTACCCTTAGCTTTCAATTGAAAATGCACAATTTTTTACTCAGTGTTGTGTTTTATTAAATAAATAACTAAACGAAAGAAAAAATTGCGTTAAGTGGTTTGGCACGACTTTGATTAAAAATTAAAAACTGAAAATTCGCATTAAATCTAAAAATAATTTATATAGTTCTTAAAAATGCACCAACATAGTCTTCGATAACTGCGGCATGTAGACATTTTCTGCAAATCGGCTTTCACCCAGCGGTACTGCTCTCCTTCTCTATCCCTCTCCTCTCAAATACTGATCGAATATTTGAAAACGATTTTCCTTGGTTCACCCTATACATTATCTTAGTACTTCACTCTTACTACGAGTACTTATCACTCGTCTCTTCCTTTGGTCAAATCCGCTGCTGCCTTCAGAGGCATGCCTTTGTCATCGATTTCCACTGATGGCACCAGTGGTGGCTTAAACCCATATTCCATGTGCAGATTCATGCCAAATTCGGGACTTCGTTTCAAACTGTGACCATTGCGCCATCTCTGAAACTCATCGAAGTTCGTCTTGTGACCGGGAGCTGGGCGTTCGACTTGTTTGCCGACGCTAATCGAGGAAGACCCCGACATATCCAGGGGCAATGTATTGTAATCGTATTGATAACGTGCGCCCACATCCCAACTGGGCCCCAGCGCAGGTGGTGGCGGTGGTTTCAAGTCGTAGCGCATATCGGTTATTTTTGGGGTATGCTTCAGGGAAGGCTTGGGTGTGAACTTAGTCACCGTCTTGGGTTTACTAGCCAAAGGTGATGTCTTGTAGGCTTGTGTCATTTGGGGCACCAGCTTTTTGAGCATTTTGGTGTAGTAGGCTTGCAAAATTTTGGTGGGTATGCGGGTCAGAGTGGTGGACTGAGCCGCCCAGGGATGTACATTGGAGTAACCACTGCCACCACTATAAGTGAGAGGATATTGACCGTGCAGGGCTGAATATTGGGCATTGTTGTTGGGTAAATGTAAAGCTACGGGTATTTTGATGGGTATAGCAACTGGTCGGTCAATATACTTCTCGACTATTTTCTCCACAGGCTTCTCCACGATTCGTTCTACTTCTATGGGGACATGTTTTTCCACCACTTTCTCGACCACCGTTGCGACGGGATAGGGAACGGGTTTTTCAACTATTGTCTCTACAGGTACCGGGCGATCGATGAAATGGTTTACATGCACCGGAACTGGAACCTGCTCGTGTACCGCGTACGGTATGTGGACGTGTTTCTCAATGACTTCCTGTAAAATCAAGGGGTGCTGGTGGTGTTGTGGGTGATGATGCTGATGGTGCTCCGGAGGCAGAGCATAGGGGATTTGTACGGCAAATTCGTGAGGATCTTGCTGCTCCTCATGATGTTGTTGCTCTTGTTCATGATGTTCCTCGACATGATGTTGCTCCTCTCCTGCCTGATGTTGCACTTCTTGCACGTATTGTCCCTCCTGTGTCGGAGTCTCGATGATATGGCTCTCTTGCACCAGGTTGGACTGTTGAATGGGTCCTATATCCACCAGAGATTGTTGAGGTTCCAGAACATGTTGTTCTTGTATCAGAGAGGCAGCCGGCTCATACTGCTCCGAGTTATACTCGTCCTGCGGTACGTGTATAGGATTCTGCGACAACGAAACATACTCATGAGGCACCTGAGGCTGCTGTGGCTCCTGATATGCCGGCTGTTCAGGTTGCAGCTGGTGGAGATACTTCTCTTGGGGATAAATAGTTTCATGCTGCTCGATGAGACGACCATCCTTTTCGGTGATCAGCTTATTGTGGATGTTAATGGATTTTTGAACCTCAACAAAGGTGTAGCCTCCTCCACCACCTCCTCCATCGTTGCCACTGGGCTTGGGACTATTTTCGCTCTCTTCGGGCTGATGATCTGCTACGGCTTCTGGCTCTCGTTCTTGCTGTGGTTCTGGTTGGGCATTCAAGGCTTCGTAGACAAAGTCTTGGGGAGTTTTATGCGGCCTGGGAGCTCCCAGCTGGGGAATCTCTTCCTCTGTGCTGCGCGGAGTATTTATGGTAACAAACACCAAATTGTAGGGCGACTGGGTAACCGACTCCGGTTCATTGTGATACGAATCAACAGTCTCGTAAGCATCCTTGTCATTTGCATGGCTACTGTGCGAGATTGTGGTGTGCAAATTGGAGGTCTCCTGAGAAGATCCATACTGAGATTGAGGATCGGTTGGTTGGAAAAGTTGGACTTGATGTTCGGCTTGTTGCAGCTGCTGCTGTTGGGGTCTCTCAATGCCCACATATTGCAACTGAGCGGCCGGAGGCACGGTTTGTATATGACTTTCGGGTATCTGTTCATAGTGGAAGTTGCCCTTCTCCACTGGCGACGTGTTGGATGTTTCCGACAGGGTGGGATTAAAATTCTTCAGAAATTGGCGGGACGGAGCCTTCTTTAAGGATTTCTGCAATTGCTTGGCCTGTTCGATGAAGGACTGATACGACTGGAAGTTACGTTGTTGCTCTTGTATATTCGCCTGCTGTCGATTTCTCTTTTGCAACGCTTCATCCTGGGTCTTTCTCAAGTTGTCATCGTGGACTATGTGGACATTAATCTCATGCGTCGGTCCTTGCTGGTAACTTATGCTTTGTGGCGGGTCATGGTAGACTCTTTGCGCAAAATTTTGCGATTCGGCAATTTGATTGTCGTCCTGCGGAGCATCAACAAAGTCGTCGTTGTTATTTTCATTTAGTATGACGATAGGACCATTCGCTTGCGAGTTATAGCTGCCGTTGGTAGTTGGATAATCCTGAGGATTTACCAAGAGACTGGGCAAGACAGAAGCCTCCTTGGCCGCTCGATTTATACGCAATAGCTCCTCTTTGCTTATGGAATTGCTGCCATCGCGGAAATCTTCTCCAGATTTACTGAGAGCCGGGTCATTCATAAATTTCTCCACCACTATTTCCACGTGACCGGGACTAGTTTCCCTCCTATGCTCCCGCGTAAAGGTGGTGAAAGTTGAGAGTATGGTGGCATTGTTAAGACTGGCTTCTTTGGTTTTGGGGTTTTCGGTGGTCAGTTTCGGAGTAGAAGTGTTAGGTGCTTCAGTTGTGGTCTTATCTTTGGCAATTTCCTCTTGGCGCTTTGTCGCTTTCTCGGTGGGCATCGGTTTGAAGGGTATGGGAGTCTTTACTGCTTCAATTGTTAATTTTTCTTTTCGGCTTTCCTCAGTTGGCATTGCTTTGAAGGGCATGGGAGTAGATTTGACCACGAATATCGGTCTTTGAGTTGGTTTGGGCGTACTTTCTGGTGTGATGGTGGCCGCATTTGGCTCGGTTTCTGGTTCTGGATCGGCCGCGTAGCTAAAGCGGAAGATATCGGAGAAACCTTTGGGAAATAGATTCGACAGCACCTCATTTATGGTGGTCTGCTTACTGGCTTCCGGTGGCCGGGACTTTTCTTCCGTTGGATCATTGTAATCCAAATCGAATGGTATGTAGGCATGTGTGGTGGTTGGCATGGGAGTGATCAGTTCAACTCGAGCAGCAACTTCTTCGTCATTCTGAAAGGAGTTTGACGAAACATAAAATACGGAATTATTAAATGAATGTAGTATTTCAATATTTTTGGTAAATAATTCGACTATTTTTTCACAATCTGGCCATGGCCATGCTGATATACATATACAAAAGTCGTTTGTTTTGTGTGTTCTTGTTTAAGTGTAGGCAAATGAAATCTTTCAAGAGAACGAAGTCAGCTCAACCTCTCCAAGCTTCAAGTAAGGTGATGCGTATCAAATAATGCAGAAAAGGTAGGTAGTATCAGACTTTAGGCAGATTTCTGAAATATGTCCGATTGCCCGATTGTTAATATCTCAAAATAATCCTTGGATCCTTGTATAATTTAGATTTTACCGAACTTAAAAATGTCTACTAGAACAAAAGTTATTGAATTTTGGCCGATGCATTTTCCAGAGAAATCGACGATATTGTTGGATCTGTGAATTACTTGTGAGATAGTAATGAGCAATGGGTCTTACGTGAATTAAAATTTGCTCATTTAATCGATCCCATTCGGAAATGGCCAGTAAATCCTGGCTAAGTCCTCAATTTCTTGAAGACTTTACATATGATCTAATGAGTATAAATGAAAGAGATTACTATCATCCGCGAAAGAGTAGATTCTAATCAAAGTCCAATCCAAGAAGTCATCAATGAAAACAAGATTAAGTGAGGGGAGAGAGCTCTCTACTACTACTTCGGTCAACCTATGCTCGTCGGAAGAGAGAACCCATCCGCAACAACTCTGATAGTGCGATCTCTGAGGAAACGCGATTTACCGCGAATGAGTATATTGGATTCAAACTGCGACCAAGAGTTCATCGATGAAAATAGGATGAAGTGAGGGGGAAAGAGCTTTTTCGGTCAACCTATGCTCGTCGGTAGAGAGAACCCATCCGCAACAACTCTGATAGTGCGATCTCTGAGGAAGCTCAATATAAATCGAGAGAAGTCGCTACAAACACCAAAAGTGATGAACTCTGATATGAGTGTGACGTGCTAGACTCTATTAAATGCCTTGGAGATAGAGCAACCAACTTACTCTCAACAAACTGGTGGATGGATCGATTTCACTTTTTGAATTGCAGCGTTATCAGGTCTGGCGTAGATCGGTTCCTACGGAAGCCATGCTTTCGATCATTAAATAAGTCATTGGTTTCTCATTACCTCACAAGATGGTAGTTAACCATACTCTCCACTATACTACTTTACCGAATTTTATAAAATGCCTTAGAGATATCTAGAACAATGACCTTACTCTCACCAAATTGTTGGATGGATGCATCGACTCCACTATTCTGACAGAATCGTTACCTGGTTCCTCGGTCATCAATTTCTGCGGAATCTATACTCTCGATCAATAAATAAGATATTGGTCTCTAAATATCTGCACTATATATTGCATATTGAAATTAGAATGTTCCTATACCCTGGCACCCAAATAAAGGTGAATATCTCAAGATCCAAGGCAATCAATCGAATTTAGAGCCGCAAATTTTGTGGATCTTACGACAGGTTGACTATTCTATTAGATTTTGATGCAAGGGCGCACAGTGTATTGTCAGCGGCAAATACTCCCAAATTGTATGTACCAAAATCTCGACTTTACTGAATACTGATTACTGATTTTCCAGAGAACATTCATTAAGTATATTCTAAAAAAAGACTTTGCCAATATCGTGGCAAACTTTAGCTGTGAATGCATTTAAAGTTCATAAATGCTAAAATAGTTCAAAATTTCATCATAATAGAGGTTATTTTATTGGGATGTATCTCGGAAACTATTTCAGACATTGTGTTACCTGAAGATTGAATTTATTTAGTACGGTTACTTTGTACAGTATAAAACTATACTCGCGACGCCGACTTCTCGGCATTTATAAATATTGTTAATCTATTGTCTTTTTTATTCATTTTAAAAAGAATATTCTGCCTAAAGCTGCCAACATCGATTTAATTGCAGAAATGGTAAAAGCTTCTAAGCCAAAAATGAAGCAATACTTCTTTCGTTGTTTTCTGTAAACGTATTTTGGAAAATTTATTTAAAGCATACTTTAGGGATGTAAGGTTTTACATCATGCGAGCGGATGTAATTATTGGGCCGATATTAATCTTAAGTTATTTATAAATTTATAATAGCCGTTTGTCATCGATTAAAAATTAAAAATATCGAAATAAAAATTTTGAAAATCGTATTTTTTTTTGGTCGTTGGGCGTGCACTGACAATTTCCGTTTAATTGTGGACACAAATTAAATCACTGGTAATGGTATATAAAGAGTGATTTTTTTGAGGTTAGGATTTTCATGCATTAGTATTTGACAGATCACGTGGGATTTCAGACATGGTGTCAAAGAGAAAGATGGTCAGTATGCTTTGAGATTTCATCATGAATCGTCTTACAAACGAACAACGCTTGCAAATTATTGAATTTTATTATCAAAATGCGTGCTCTGTTAAGAAAGTTCATTGCGCGCTTCCATTTTATGGTCAGTTTAATCGACCCACTGAAGCGGCTATTCGGGCTATTGTGACTAAATTTCGCACCAAATTTACATTGTTGGACATTAAACCACCAACACGCTTACGTAGAGTGCGAACTGAAGAAAATATCGCAGCTGTATCGGCCAGTGTTAATGATGACCACCAATTTTCGATTCGTCGCCGTTCGCACCAATTGGGTCTCTGTTACTCAAAAACGTGGAAATGCCAAAATTGTACTAAGCGGATGGACCACCTAAGACGCAGCCGCGGTCAACATTTAAATGAAATTATCTTCAAAAAGTAAATGTCATGGACCAATCTAACGTTTCAAATAAAGAACCGATGAGATTTTGCAAATTTTATGCGTTTTTTTTTTTTTAAAAATGTTATCAAGCTCTTAAAAAATCACCCTTTAGATATTCTCCTCCTTAATTTGGCACTAATACCGATATTATAGAGTGCGTACAAGTATATAAAATAATTTTTTGAAACAATTGTATCCTTTGCAAATTTGTAGTCCTGTGAAGGGGCAACATGATGAGGAAATGAAAAACTAAAAACGCCAAGTAATTCCATTTTGACTATAGTTTCATATGTATATCATCCGGTTCAAGTGTAACGACTTTTTTTTTTAAATTGTTGTACGGTGTTATATGGATCATAGGGACCAGTCTTGAAGAATGCTAGAGATTAATTAAAATTCCTCAGCTCTCCAAATTCCAAGTAAATATGTTATCTGATGTCAATATATCCCCAAATCCCCAGCCCTCTGTTGACATCATCCCCTCAACAGCTTAGTATTTGGCTAATATAGCAAATCTCTAATTATCCTTTCCAATCCAATTGCAAATATTTCCACTAACGGACCTCAAGATTCAATTCCGAAGTGTTAAATAACCCTTAGCAAGGAGCCAACAACATTTCACCACTACTAACAAGCCACAAACAACCCTTTCAACCCCCCACCAACGCCTGTCATGTCAGTTATCCCTTCAAGCCTTACACTGCGTGTGCTGCCTGCCTTGCTCGGCCACCTGTTTCGATGTTTCTGTGTCAGGCGTCAAATTGAAATTCTTACCTTTTTCAGATTTTCTTTGCTGCTGCCGCTGTCGTTGCCATTCGGAACATTTATTAAATGTTTTTGAGATTGTTGCGTTTCGCCAACATCTTGTTGGGGTTGTCGATTTTGACGTTGTTGTTGCTGCCGCTGTCGTTGTTGTACTTGTAGTTGTAGTTGTTTCACTTTATTCTGTTGTTGTCGTTGTTCCGGCTCCTTCTGCTGTTGTGGGCTCTTCTGTTGAGGATTTGGTGAGGGCTGTTGCTGCTGCTGTTGTTGTTGTTGCTGCTGCCGTTGTTTCTTCTGCTGTTGTTGTCGTTGCTGATTTAATATAAAACTTGCCAAAGTTGTTGATGTCACATTTAAAGGTGGCTGTAAGGGCAACAACGATGTTGTTGTTTCTTCTGCATTATTTAACAGTTTCTTGTTAACAACTTTGTTGCTCGTGCTACCGCTGCCACTGCCACTGCTGCTGTTGCTGTTTGTGCTACTTCCTCCCTTTGTGCGTTGGATAACCGTTGTTTCGGTTGGTTCTGCAGCTGATGCTTCGATTATTATAACAGGTCGTCGTGGCGTGGTTGTTGCCGCTTTTGTTGTCTTCGCTATTGTCACGGCTTGCGTTGGTGTTGTCGGTGTAACGACAGCTGTTGTTTCCGTCTTCGCTAGCGTTATTAAGGTGGTTAGTAATAGTAAAATACTGACAACAACAGTTGGCATTAGAAATTTTCGTAACATTGCCACTCTGCAAATAAACAAACAGAAAAAAGTGGAAGAGAAAGAATAGAGATGCAAAAATATACTCGTATCGGGGAAGTAGTGGCAAAATAATCATCAGATAGTAAATGGAAATCAAAGTTATGTAAATTGAATTTGATTTGCTTTTACACTTGCTCAATCAAATCATACTCTTCACATGTCTCTTCACATATATTGTATTTTAAATCATTGTGGTCTGTGTATATTTCAATTGATTACACTATACAACAACTATGATCTTATTCATAAAATTTAAATTCTCGACAGTTTTTGTAATTGGATGACCATAATACATCCTAATAATGGCCCTCCAATTACAAAAACTGTTGAAAATTTAAATTTTATGTATAAGATTATCTTTAAGTAAAATTATCGATTTTTGGCATATATTGACAAAGCTCGAGAGCGATTGGTCCAATGTTATTTACAAAAATTAAAAAAAATCAGAAATTGAATTCTTTCTAAAGTTGGTGATATTTTAAAAATCGTTCAAAAAAATTTTCCAGTCGAAATTTAAGGAATAAAAATATTAGAGGTCTGAAGAACTGTGGAAGAATAGTTGTAAATGAAACTGAAAAGTTCCACAGAAAATCGATTGATAAATGTTGATATAAATCACATTTTTGTAGAGGTATATCATTTCAAAATCAAATATTTGTTGGAGTTACATTATATACTATATACAATATTCCAGATAGGAAATATAGAGTGAATAGATTAGCAGTCATAGTCGGAGATATTTAAAAAATGATTGCCGAAAAATTTTTTCCAGCCAAAATTAATGACTAAAAATTAAAAGAAAAATCATGAATATTAGATAACTGTAGAAACATTCCGCTTCAGCTCTTTAGCCGTAAAGTTGTGAAAGAAAATAAATATTTCCGCTGAAAATCAATTGGTAAATGTTTATATCATTCCCAATTTTGAAGAGGTATCTCATATCTAAAAAATCATTTAACGGTAACGTAACGGATATTACGAAATACACATTTAATTATTCTAAAGGATAAAACAAAGTATTCAATTAAAAGATTTATGGATAAATGTAATGTAATGACCCTTTGTAGACACAAAAGATTTTTAAATATGCATTTTTTAATGTGTGGTTAAATAGCCTTTACAAATAGATAACAGAATAGTATATTTTATTCTGTAAAATATAGAGTTTTAACGAAGAAATCAAGGCCTGTTTGAGGAAAATCTAAAAATTTAGAAGTTATCTACCAATTTTCATACATTTAAAATATTTTTGTGGGCTACAAGAGTTGCACAAATAAACAGTGATTTAGTGACAATCGTTAAAAATTGATACAAAATGTTTTAAAAAAATCATTTTCCAATCGAAAAATTTTTAATAGCAGGCACCGAAACGAAAAATCAAGGCCTGTTTGAGGAAAATATAGAAGTTATGGCCCGAGAAGTTAAGACTTTTCTATTACCTACATTTAACCCTGTTTTCTTCATTAGGATACCATATATTAATGTTTTATTGTTTTTTGCGTGTTATCAACGATATTTAGGATAGTTAAAACAAAAAAAAAACAACAAACGAAAAAGTCAAAGGCTAAAGTCGGGCGGGGTCGACTATATGATACCGTCCACTTTCTACTCAATTACTATTGAAGTCGGGAAAAAAGCGACACGATCGGGAACGATTTTTTAACGGGTTCTATATATGTGGTCACTAGAGCGAAATAGTCAAATCAAGAGCGAAATTTATATGGGAGCTATATATCTGAATCGATCTGAACCACTCTGAACCTATCTGACTCACCATAGATGTTCCTAGTTCAATAATAAGGCGTTGTGGCAAATTTGAAGAAAGTCGTTTCAAATATCTGGTTTCTAGAGCGAAAAAGTCAAATCCGGAGAGACATTTTTTATGGGAGCTATATGTAAATCTGAACCGATTTGACTCACTTTCACCACAAATGTTTCTAGGTGAAATATAAGGCTTTGTACCAAATTTGAAGGAAGTAGGTTAAAATATGTGATCTTTAGAGCGCAAAAAGTAAAATGGAGAAAAAATATGGGAGCTATATCTAAATCTGAACCGATCTGGCCCAATGTCTACATAGATGTTTCTACTTGAATTATAAATTAAGGTACTGTACCAAATTTGATGCAAATCGAGTAAAATATATGGTTTGTAGAGCAGAAAAAGTCAAACTCACGTGTGGCAATTATTGTAAGGACAATAATTGCGACCGGTAGTTTGATTACAAGGGTAGATGGACGGACGGACATTGCTTATTCGATTCAAAAAGTGATTCTAAGTCGATCGATATACTTAGCAATGGGTCTATCTCGTTTCCTTGTGGGTGCTACAAACAAATGCTCAAAAGATAGTGTAGGATATACAAATTTTTACAAATAAGGGTCATAATTTCTACATGTATCCACAGATTACATTTAATTTTTTTTGCGTTAGAATAAAATATTTTTCCCCCGAATTATAGTCCAAATTCTAAAGGTACTTTCAATGAAAATTGGATAAAAATAAATTTTCAAAGCACTCTATTGACATCTTTCGTGTTGCATATGCACCATATTTCTGGATTGTTTATGACTGTTATTCGAAAAGTGAGTTGTGGTTCTCATTCTGATTTCGTGTATTTTGTTGAAAAAATGATATTTAAACAAGTAAGGAAAGGAAAAGTCGGGCGGGCCGACTGTGTGATACACTCCACTTTCTATCCGAATACAATTCAATTCGTTAAAAAAATTGAAAACGGGAAGGATTTTTGTATGCTTCCTAATCAAGTATAATTCCAGTTCAAGTATAAAGTGTTATGCTCAATATGAAGAAATTCTCTGAAAACACGTGGTTTCTAGGGGGAAAAGTCAAGCTTGGAGCGAACATAAATATAACCCATTTTCACCATGGGTGTTTCTAGTGGAAACATTAGATATTTTGCCAAATTTGAAGAAGATCTGTTAAAATATGTGGTATCTAGAGCACTAAAAGTCAAATCGGGAGCGAAATTTGATTGGGAGCTGTATATAAATCTGAACCGATCTGACCTATTTTCACCAGCGGTGTTCCTAGTTTAAATATAAGATGTTTTGTCAAATTTGAAATCTGAACCGATTTAACACATTTTCACCACAGGTGTTTCTAGATGAAATATAATATGTTTTGCCAATTTTGAAAACAATCTGATAAATATGTGGTTTCTAGAACGGAAAAGGTGATATTGGGAGCCAAATTAGTATCGGAGCTATATATAAATCTGAACCGATCTGATCCATTTTCACCACAGGTGTTTCTAGTGGAAACATAAGACATTTTGCCAATTTTGAAGAAAATCTGTTAAAATAAGTCAAATCGAGAGCGAAATTTGAATGGGAGCTATATATAATTCCGAACCGATCTTACCTATTTTCACCACAGGTGTTCCTAGTTTAATTATAAGATGTTTTGAAAACAATCTGATAAAATATATGGTTTCTAGAGCGGAAAAAGTCAAATTGGGAACGAAATTTGTATGTGGGCTATATATAAATCTGAACCGATCTGACCTATTTTTATTTTTTATAAAAATTTTTTATAAATAAGATGTTATATCAAATGTGAACCAAATCTGTTGAAATATGTGGTATCCAGCGTGAAAAGAGTCAAATCGGGAGTGAAATTCGTATGGGGGCTATATCTAAATCTGAACCGATTGTCTTCAAATTAAATAGCGTTCGTCCTTATCCCGAAAAACTTCGTTGTGCAAAGTTTCGTTTGGTTTTGGCTACAATTGCGACCTGTATCGTGATTACAAGAATAGATGGACAGACGGACGGACATTGCTAAATCGACTCAGAAAGAGATTATAAGCCGATCGGTATAATTAACAATGGGTCTATCTCGTTTCCTTTTGGGTGTTACAAACAAATGCACAAAGACATAATATTCTTCTGGAGTGTATAAAAATTGGCATAAATCTTTGCGTTTATTTACTTTTGTTACAATTTTCAAAAATCGGTCTATGGTATGGAATTGTGTTAATTTGTTATATAAAAATGTTGTTTAATATATAAAAAAAATGTTGCGGTTTACGAAATTCAAAAAGTAACAAATAGCTATCAGTCTTTAAAAACCACATAGAGGCGAAGCAAAAATTAAAAACAATTAAAAAATTACTGTAATTATTTCGAAGTACTCCTGTACTCGAAGTACTCAAGGCATAGAACTTCAAAATCAGTTAATCAGGATTTGAAGCTATTCTTGGCAGCAGGATTTTCAATTTTTGTGGAAATAAAATTTTAATATTATTTCAGAAAATCGCAGACATGTGAAAATTTTGCAGTCCATTCTGAGACTGGTAGTATAGAACAGACATCAGACATGCCCAATTCAAACTATGTAAAAGGACCTTCCTCCACCATATATTTGCGTTAGAGCTTAGACCGGTCCCTACACACCAAGGTAGGGCAGCAAGAAATCGAAAAAAATATACGAAAAATTGTATTTATCGAGCAGGCCCAAATGCATGAATAATTGACGCACTTTGATGATAAAATGCCTGTAAATTAGTACAATTATTATTTTTCAGCTTCTTTTCTATTCTACACTGAAAATATTAGGTGTTTCATAGCGAGGTTTTATGTTCAATGGTTAAATGTTTCTAATTTTTAAATTCAAAGTGGGCTTCTGTTTTTTTCTGTATAGCGAAAACGTTCTCTTACGCCAAACTGTAAATTCTGTATATCTGTGGGCCCGGCCCCTTCGTACGTCCCTGCTGCAGGGTAATTAAGATTCTGTCCAGCCAACTTGGAAATCCTTATGTAATAATTCCTGCTGAGTTATGGCTGCTTCAGTCAAAAGTCAGATGTGTTGTTTTGTCTTTTCGTGTCCAAAAACCGGGCTTAAACACTGACGGTGCCAAACTAGACCCTCTTACTTTCCACTAAAGCGTTTAGTTAACAGCAGCACCAACAACAACAACAAAAGGAGTGGAAAAAACACGTGTAGTTGATATCTTGAATGAAAACAAAGCGAAACCAGAGTGTGGCCTTTTCATAACTTTCCTTGTTTTATCTGTTGGCTGAGATCATAAACTAAATTTTGCAGCAGCAGCAGAAAGTTGACATCTGCCGCCGTGGCTGCTTTGGCGTGGCGCAATGCTCATATGACAGCGGCATGCAGACAGGCATGTGTGGCAAGTTTCCATTTCTTGTTGCAATCATTTAGGTAATGAATGAAAAGCAGGCAGCAGACATTATGTTGTGTTGCTGATATCTTTGGCTGCTGCTGCCATTGATTGTTTTTATTTTTTGAGTTTTTTTATGGGTTCGTTAATCGCTGCTGCCAGAGCTGCTGCTGTTGCTGATGCTATGTGAGACCATGTTGGGTGAGCGTATGTGTACGTGTGCACTGTTTGTTTGTTTGTTTTGGCTGTGATTGTTTTTAGTCACTGTCTGGTGTCACTGACCGTAAAGTGTCATAAGAGTTGTCTTGCCAGTCTTTCGGTGACGGCCTTTCCTATCCCTCGCGAGCTCTAACGCTCGCTCTCTCTCTTCTTCTCTCTGGTTCACTTCCCAACTCATTGGCATCTTGAATTATGAAAACGCCGCGTATTTATGTCTGACTAGCATTACATAATCGCATGTGAGTATGGTTGAGTGTACGAGTGTGTGTTGGTTTGTGGCATTTTTGGCAATGTTAAGGCCATGAATGCCATATGAAATACTTGTCGGATGGAAAGTCGGAAAGTCATGCATTTGTAATTGAAATCTACAATTGTAATTTATGTTTGCAATATTAATGTTTGTGTGCGCGTGTGTGTATGTATGTTTGTATGCATTCGTAAGTGTTTTTGGAGATTTCAGATATGACGATTCAGGCTGGTGACACCTCTCGTCTTAAACTTTCTATCAAAGGGAAATTTTAATTAAATGTAATCATGCTTTCGTTATAGGCTATTGATAATGCCATCATTAGCGTAGTAAATGATGGTTTTCACTATTGACATCGAAGGGTTTTGCTGTTACAGTCTAGTCATGCTAGTCATTAGACCATACGTGTAGGTCTAATCACTAAGATTCACTTCATAAAGAAAATTGGAAAAGCTTGAAGATATGCGCAGGCGCAAATGAATGTTTATTAGACAAGGTGTCGAAAATCTAGATAAAAAATAAAAATACCAAAAAAGCCACGTTTTCTCGGATTTTTATTGTTTCTATACCTTGTGTTACTACTACTACTAAATTTAAGAAGAAATTATCGTTCTGATGATTTTATACTGAAAATTTGAAAAAAAATCTACCATTTCACCACTTCCAAACAGTAGCTAACAAGACATATAAATATATATATATTTTTATACACTCCACGAGAGTATTATGTCGTTGTGCATTTGTTTGTAACACCCAAAAGGAAGGGAGATAGACTCATTGTTAATTATACCGATCGGCTTAGAATCGATTTAGCAATGTCCGTCTGTCCATCTATTTTTGTAATCAGTTCGCAATTGTCGCCAGAACCAAACGAAACTTTACACAACGAAGTTTTTCGGGACAAGGACGAACGCTATTTAATTTGAAGAAAATCGGTTCAGATTTAGATATAGCCCCCATACGAATTTCACTCCCGATTAGACCCTTTTCACTCTAGAAACCACATATTTCAACAGATTTTCTTCAAAATTCGCAAAACACCTTATATTTCAACTGGAAACACCTGTGGTAAGAATGTGTTAGATCGGTTCAGATTTATATATAGCTCCCATACAAATTTCGATCCCAATTTGAATTTTTCCGCTATAGAATCCACATATTTTAACTGATTTTCTTCAAAATTCGCAAAACACCTTATATTTCAACTGGAAACACCTGTGGTAAAAATGTGTTAGATCGGTTCAGATTTATATATAGCTCCCATACAAATTTTGCTCCCAATTTGAATTTTTCCGCTCTAGAATCCATATATTTCAACAGATTTTCTTCAAAACTCGCAAAACACATTATATTTCAACTGGAAACACCTGCGGTAAAAATGTGTTAGATCGGTTCAGATTTATATATAGCTCCCATACAAATTTCGCTCCCAATTTGAATTTATCCGCTTTAGAATCCATATATTTTAACAGATTTTCCTCTAAATTCGGAAAGCACCTTATATTTCAACTGGAAACACCTGTGGTAAAAATGTGTTAGATCGGTTCAGATTTGTATATAGCTCCCATACAAATTTCGCTCCCAATTTGAATTTTTCCGCTCTAGAATCCACATATTTAAACAGATTTTCTTCAAAATTGGCAAAACATCTTATATTTAATGTAAGAACACCTATGGTGAAAATAGGTCACATCTGTTGAGATTTACATATAGCTCTCATACAAATTTCGTTTCCCCAGAAACCGCGTATTCTCAGAGAATTTCTTAAAATTGAGCATAACACGTTATACTTCAACTAGAAGAACTTATTGTGAAAGTTAGTCACTTCATTCCATGTTTGGATATAGCCCCGATACAAATATTATTTGGACCAAGTCATATTACCCTGTGATTAGAAAACATACAAAAAATTATCCCGTTTTCATTTTTTACTGAATTGAATTGTATTGCTATATAAAGTGGAGTGTATCATATAGTCGGCGCCGCCCGACTTTAGCCTTTCCTTACTTGTTTTAATTTCATAAAAAACAAATGAAAATTCGAAAATCAAAATAAAATAAATAAAATTAAAAAAATCCATCTTGACGATAACATACCACATATACATTTTAAAGAAATTTAAATTATCTTCAAAACAAGGTAAAGTAAATTAAAATCAGACATGTAGTTCAGAACTTACAAGCGATTCAATGAACACAGCTTTATGAAAAAGTCAAAGTAATCATAAATCATACTTGTCTTAATAATTTATTTTCATACATTCAAAATTCATACACAGCTGACATGGCTATCAAATGAAAGAGAAGAATATCTGTTGAAAATACTAAAAAATGCATGCCTCTATCGGTATTAGTTTAGCATTAACAACCATTTCAAATTTTCTACCTTAACTAGTAAAAGATGAATAAATTAAATAAATAAGGGTAGAAGATTTAAATGGTTATTAATAAGCTAATATAGATTGGAACATTATACATAAAGTATTTTTAACAAATATTCTTCTCTTTCACTTGATACCCATATCGCCTTTGTATGACTCGACAAAGTATGAAAATAAATTATTTGAACATCTATATCTTTTTGAAATTAAATGTACTGTAAAAAGGAGAAAGGATCGTCAAATAAAAAATTGAGTACACAGTTTTTCTACATACGATCTCTAGTTTCACATATATATTGTCTTGCCAAGGTCCAATAAAATGAATGTAAAATTGTCGCACGGTGTAATGTTTAGAAGGTAAAATTTGAATTGAAGTTTACAGAGTTAGTTAAATTTTGTGAAAAAGTTGTTAAAAACAATATGGAAACGTATAATGCTCAATCTGTATATCCTGCCTCATAGGATAGAGGGTTTGTAATTCCGTTATGCAGCATTCCTAGGCTATATAAAATGTATTTTCTTGAACGTCATACAATTCTAACACGTTTGTCTATACGTCTGTTGAAAACACTACATCATCCCGCGGAAAAAAATAATTTGGAGATAATTGTACAATTGGGATTACAAATGGCCTAAATTAGTGGTAATTTTTTCTGCACATAAGGTCTCAAAGAACTTCCCAAAAAATCTTGTTTATTTTGTAGTACTCCACATATTCGCTCTATGGAAATAATAAAAAATATTTTTTATAGTTTTTTTTTTTTTTAATTTCGACTATTCATGTATTTTTCGTACATTCAGTTATTTTAAAAAATACCTAAACATTATGGGTTATTGGGGACATTTCAGTACTTGTTAGGGAAAAACTTTTTCCGTCTCGACCAATGTTTCTCATTTGCCATCACGGCCATTTGTAATCGTAATGCTTCAGCCTCACCATTTTTTAACACTTTTTCCCATTTTGAGCCATTAAGTACGAATTTAGAAAAATCATTTCGTATTGCGCTCTACACAGTCAGAGGAATGAACACACATGATTCTAGCTGCAGCCGTTAGTGTGGGACCATTTTTATACCTTTTCGCCCACGACATTTTCGAAAATTTTCACTTTTAGGGGGAAATAAAAGTGAAATTTTCCATTGTTTTGTCCATCTATACGGCCATGGGTAGATAAATAAATTTCATGATTGGTTTACTTTTTATACGTCTTTTCCTATTCCTTAAGATATATAAATATATATTTTAGGTGTCTACGCAGTTAGAGGGATATACATTCCAAATTTCATGCTTCTAGCGTTTGTCGCTTGTTTCGTACCATTTTACGTCTATTTGGTCTATTTTAAGCTTTACAAAAATTCGAGTGAATATAAGAAGAAATTTGTAAAAAATACTTCAAACACTAGGACATAATTTCAGTTTTCTCTCTGTGACGATTTCACCCATTTTCAATACCATCCAATGGTTAACCATTGTACAAGTTTGTGGAAAATTAGATCTCCCCAGCTCATTTCGCAAGCTAGAGTGCTTTCATCTGACCATCACATAGTGGTTCAGAATCAAAATCCATCGGCCAAAATTCAATAACTTTGTTCTAGAAAATATTTTTTGAGTTCTGTAAAAATTTAAATTAGAAAAGGGCCAAAGCATTATTTTCATATAATAATATTGAAAATCGAGCAATTGAATATATTTTAGAAATTAATACAAAGTTGATTACTTTATAAGAAACTAGCAGTACCAGCTGCTTCGCACGCGAAAAAGCCAGGTATTTGTTATTATCCGTCTCTGTTTTAGGATAGTATTTATTTGATTTTTTTTTCTAAAATAATAAATTGGAAACATAGCACTCATATAAAGTCAAAGGAATGTGCTTGTCGATGTGCACTGTTTTAGCTGAACTCCCTTCTTATATATATATTTTTATCAATTTTTACCCAGTTTTTAACAAAAAATTACAACCGCAGAGCCTTTTATTCGAAAAATAATACATTTTGATGGCGCTTCTAAAGAGTGATTTTTTTGAGGTTAGGATTTTCATGCATTAGTATTTGACAGATCACGTGGGATTTCAGACATGGTGTCAAAGAGAAAGATGCTCAGTATGCTTTGACATTTCATCATGAATCGTCTTACAAACGAACAACGCTTGCAAATTATTGAATTTTATTATCAAAATGCGTGCTCTGTTAAGAAAGTTCATTGCGCGCTTCCATTTTATGGTCAGTTTAATCGACCCACTGAAGCGGCTATTCGGGCTATTGTGACTAAATTTCGCACCAAATTTACATTGTTGGACATTAAACCACCAACACGCTTACGTAGAGTGCGAACTGAAGAAAATATCGCAGCTGTATCGGCCAGTGTTAATGATGACCACCAATTTTCGATTCGTCGCCGTTCGCACCAATTGGGTCTCTGTTACTCAAAAACGTGGAAATGCCAAAATTGGACTAAGCGGATGGACAACCTAAGACGCAGCCGCGGTCAACATTTAAATGAAATTATCTTCAAAAAGTAAATGTCATGGACCAATCTAACGTTTCAAATAAAGAACCGATGAGATTTTGCAAATTTTATGCGTTTTTTTTAAAAAAAAAGTTATCAAGCTCTTAAAAAATCACCCGTTACATGGTCAGAGGAATTTACATACTAAATTTCATGATACTAGCAGTAATCCTAATGTTGGTACCATTTTTATCCTTTTTGGTCCCGATCTCCCCTTAAAAGTACAAATTTAAAAAAATCCATTTATGTTGCAAGTCTACGTTGTCAGAGGAATTTACGCACCAAATTTCACGACTATAGCAGCAATATTTTAGTTGGTACTATTTTTATCCCCTTTTGTCCCGCTTACACCTTATAGATATACATTTTCAAAAAATCCATTAGGATTTGCGCTTCTACCTTGACAGAGGAATTTACACACCAAATTTCACGACTATAGCTGCACTACTTAAATAAATACCATTAGCTTCTAATGGGCAGAATAACTTACATACCAATTTTCACGACTATAGCTGCAATACTTTAGTTGGTACAATTTGTATCCTTTTTGTTCCGTTAACGTCTTATAACTATAAATTTCGAAGAATCCAATTTTACTGCGCTTCTACATGGTCAGAAGAACTTACTCATCAAATTTCAAGATTCTAGCTGCAATACTTTAGTTGGTACCATTTTGATCCCTTTTTGTCCCGCTCATTTCTTATAAGTACAAATTTCGAAAAATCCAATTTTATTGCGCTTCTACATGGTCAGAAGAACTTACACATCAAATTTCAAGATTCTATCTGCAATACTTAAATTAGTACCATTTTCATCCCTTTTTTCCCTCGCAACCCTTAAAAGTAAAAATTTTGAAAAATCCAATCTTAACGCACTTCTACATGGTCAGAGGAATTTACATACCAAATTTCACGATTCTAGCTACAATACTTTAGTTGGTACCATTTTTATCCCTTTTTGTCCCGGTCGAACCAGAATATGTCTAAATATGTATGAATATTTCAATGTTTATCCTATGGTGGAGAGTATAAAATTAGCACCACTTAAATAAATTTAACTTTTACTATCTCCATCGTCTAAGGATATCTTTCTTTGTTATCTGCCTGCGAGGCAATTGACGGACTAATGGATAGACGAGATAGAGGGATCCATTAGTCGTTCAATTGCGTTAGATTTTAATTTAGATAAGGACAGACCAATTTAAATCTACATTTGGATCTGACTTCCTTTCAAATGTTTCATACATTCTAGCTTTTCTTACAGTCGATCTTAGTCAAATGTGTCACATAACTTTACGTTTTTTTCCTAGAAAAAACTCGACTGGAAATGGACCACATCGGTCCATGCTTTTATACCTGATCCACTGAAACTTGATACATGGCCCATTATATGTCTACAATGAAAGCCTAGATTTATGATTGTTTAGGATTAATTCGCTTGTTTTTGGCTCTAAAGATAAACGACATTTTATTGACATTAAAACCTTCTAATGGTATAGAGATTGATGGAAGATATCGAATAGTCGGTCTATCCTGGCTTCATCCTCCCTTGCCTGTTATTCAACTCTACTTTAGTGTATAATGCTCCCCATGATGGAGGACACATAATATTTTGCCCCTCCGCACTAACCACAATTTTACTTGTTGTCAAAAAACCCATTCACACTCTTCAATCATTTAAAGTGAGAGGGAAATCTGTGAAATGATGAGTGATACAAACTTTTAAATTGTCTGTGAAATAATTAAAACAATATAGCACTCTGTCTTGTTACTGATGGTGCTCCGTATATCGATCAGGCGAATAGACAACAAAGAGTTTACCACAAACCGCAGTTGGAATTTGGTTGCACTGTATATACCTGTGTTTTTGTATAATTTCATATCACAGGTTAGTAGGCTACATGCGGTTTGACCCGGGAAACATTGTAACATAGAGAAGGTGTGAACTAATACTAAATCAATTTCACTTCTGGTTTACACGATAAGTTTATAAACCCTGCACGTAGAATTGTAAATAGTTTTCTATTGGAAATGGTTAAGTTATTAAATCCTTACAAGTTGAATTTTGACAGTGCTTTAGCACACGCTCTCTCCGTATTTTAAAATTGTTTTCTGTTTGTTTTGTTTCGTTTATTTTTTGTATAGGACATATGAGTCTTTCCATGTCAGCGGTACGATTTTTTTACCTCGATAGCTGGGATTGTTTTAAAAAGTTTGCGTGTCTAGTCTTCTCATAAAAATATTGTATACAATTTTTGGAAAAAATAAAATTTTTTTCACGATTTATGACCCATTTTAACTGTTAAAAAATACAATTTTTTTCAAAAAGGTCTGTGGATTCAATCGCCTTTGACTCCGAAACAGTTAGTTTAAAATATTGCAGTGGAAACAATTTTATTTTTTTATATTATATTTTATATTATTATTTTGATTTTCGAAATGGTTACATTAATTATTTTTTACACTTTAAAGTAATGTCCTTATATTTTTAGTGACTGTGAGTTTGAAAATGGTGATGGCTTCTATTTCTTACGATTAACCAGAATTTCTGTAAAAAGCCTTCAGAATGATGTGTCAGTAGTTTATTAACAAAAGGCTTAAAAACAATAAAAAATCTAAGAAAAAGTAGTTAATGCAAATAAATATATATTTTTCCATTACCTACTTTTTCTTGGATTTTTTCGTTGTTTTTAAATTGTGTTACTAAACTACTGACATTATTATCAAGCATTAAAAAATCGTAAAAAATAGAAGCCGTCATTTCACCAATTTCAAACTCACACAGTCGCTAAAAAAGTAAGAACACTGTTTTAAAATTAATTAATGTAATTTCGAAAATAAAAATAAAAGAAATTAAAAAATATATAATGCGGCTGTACCATTCCATTTATATTTTAAAAGTAGTTGAAATTGTCTTCAAAACAAGGTTTAGTACATTAAAATAGGCCAAGTACTTCAGGAGTTACAGGCTATTGAATGAACACACCTTTTTGAAAAAAAAAAAATATTTTTTCACCTGTAAATTGGTCATAACTCATGAATAAAGTTTCTATTTTTTCCAAAAATACGTATACAACACTTTTATGAGAAGAATACATACACTAACTTTCAAAATAATCGCAGCTACTGAGGTCAAATATCCTACCGCTTGGAAAGGAATGACTCATATAGTTCTGTAAATGGGACTGATATGGGATGATAAGAAAATGTCAGACAACAAAAAAAATTGATTCCGGACCTGAAAAATTTTGCCGTGTGCCTTGAGACATCTTAGCTCATAAAATTAATAAAAAGTATTTAAAAAATTACAAAACTTCCTATTTTCGTCGAAGGTGCATTAAATATTTGTACTCTCAATCTGGTAATATAAGTCCGATTATATCTGGTTATATTTTATATTAAAGGTTACTATGATGGCTACAACTATTACAAATAGTAGTTTAAAGAAAGTTAAAGAAGAGATTTAATAAAAAATATAGTTTTTAAATAGCGCGATGGTTTTTCAAAGTGAAGTGAAAGTTTTATGAAAAATAAACAGAAGGAACAAATACCTTTCGAATTGTGCGTAAATGATATAATGATAAATGAATTTTCTTTAAAAAATGCTATAAAGGTCCAATAATTCGACCTAAGACATGATTACAAATTTATGTTAATTCAAAAAAAAATATTTTTGGGGGTACTTTCGAGAGCCGATGTTTTGACCTATGACAAAATATTTTGCAAATAATCTGTGAGAAATCCAAACTTCAGTTCCATGTTTGTGACTGCCGGCGTCCCATCTTAGTGTATATAATGCTAAACATTTCCCATTTCAGTTTAAATTCTCTAAATGTTAAGGGTTTTTGACATATTTTTAGTCACTGTTTTCGAAATATTTCCCCCATAGCCGATTTCGTCCAATTACATTTCCAAGCTATCTATAACTGTAGCTATTAAACGTATATTTTTCGCGCTTCAATGTTAGCATGCTTTGGAAATTATAACGATAATCTACAACACGGTTTTCTATGCAAGGCAAAGGGAAGGACTAACTTTCCTATACAAATATGCCAGCTCATTTGTTGAGAGAAAAAACTTGTAGAGAAAATGAAAATTGAAGTGAGATATTGTCCTGGCTCAAGACCATTTTGTATCTATATTTAATAGAATGCAAATTTATTTACAAATGGCATGGTGTCATTTATTACTTGGCTGCAGACTACCACTATCATGATTTCCATCCTGTCAAAGATTTCGTTCAAGTGGCTTCGAAGCGACATTTCAACAACATACCCGGCCTCTTCAAGTCTATGATTCTCACAAACAAAACGAGAAGCACGACTCGCTTGCCGAATATCCGTTTTTAAAATATCCGTTTAAAAAAGTAATAAATCACACATGCCATTTGTAAAAAAAATGCATTCTATTAAATATAGCTGCAAAATGGTCTGGATCCAGGACAATATCCCAGTTCAAATCAAATATTGAGACAAAAAAATACAATCAAAAAAAAAAAAAAACTAAAAGAAAATAATTATTTTTTATCCTTAGGAAAATTTTCCGAAAATTCAAAATTTCCAAGCTTTCTTAAATAATTTATAAAGGGTCCGCCATCTAACGTTTTTTTTGCAACTATTCAACCGTTGGACTATTATTTGTGGGGTGCCCTCAGCAGCCATTTGAATGAAATTATTTTCCATTTTTAACCGGAAGGATTGTACTTTCAAATAAAAAAATAAATTTGAGAAAATATTCAGTAGTTTTTTTTATTGCATTTTCAAAAAAAGTTATTTGGCGAACCCTTTATATCCATTAATTTTTGTATCGTAAAATGCACAGTGTGAGGTATATAACACCCTAATAACTTGTATTTTTTACACAGTTATCCTTTTGATATTCCTTGTGACTATGTGATCCTCGATGATAATGCTCCACAAGAATTTTCTATAAATGTGTAAGGGATATTAGTTTCTATGCTGATTTTTTAGGATACTATGAAATCCACAGACACAATCGCCACGATCATTTGTACACCGAGCCCGGAGAGGACATGCGAAATCCTTTTGCTTCTCTGCTACAAATGTATGTTGTTAGTATGTATGTATATTATTCACTGATGTTAGGCCGAAACGAGAATATTTTACGGATTCGGCGGCGCACCCTCAAAACCATATTAGTTTGGCCATCATTGTGTATCATTGTGGACGTTTTATTGTCGGTTTTACTACTTATGTTTACCTCTGCTCCCGCTTGAGCCAGGCGTCCAGCTCGTAGTGTGTGTAGGTTTTCTGGTATTTCATTTGTGTAACTCTGTGTGGTGTCCTTAAAACCATTGGTTTTTATTAACTAATACTTTGCCCGTGTGTTTACGAGTGTAACTGTCGGTTGCAATTTCACACAAACATGCTGGGGAACCAACCTTTTAATTCCATTAAAATCGACAAGAAATTAATGTTAATTTATTTGCGGTCAATTTTACAAACGAATCGCTAAAACCACTTCGCAAAAACACTTGAACACAGTAATAAAACGATTTAGTTTGATAATGCCGTGAAATTAATCCTTTTTTAAGATGACAGTTAATTCGTATATTTATAGGATCAAATTACGATCAATGTCCGTATGCGTTTATATATATTTTTTATTTGTTCGGTTTTTCTTTTGCTTCTTTTCAAATCTCAGAAGGATTTCATTTGTTTGTCTCTTGTGACGTTGTAATTGTATATTCGGACGTATTTTAGTTTGGCACAACCGTTACTTAGCCAATGCACTGAGCGAATGAAAGTGAAATTGAAACGACTTGAACATTTTCTTACTGTTATCACAGCCATCATCAACTTCATCATCGTCATTGTTGTCGTCATCATCATCACCATCAACATCATCATCGGCAGCATCGTTTTCATCGACATCGTCATCATGATCATCATCAGAGTCGTCATCACAGCCGCCAACTAAAGCGGCATTTTAAGTTTAAGCATAGCCGAAGATGAAAAGCCAAACAAGTAGGCAAATGTGTATGGCTGGTCGACGACGACCGTCAGGTAAGCTACACTTGGGATAAGTATAAATTTGTATTGTAAGAAGAAACTGGTTTAGGAATGAAATTCTTTCCATCGGTTTTTATAGGCATAACAACAGGTATCCATTTTCTTAAGAAAGTCAGTCAACGGTGCCCCTTTCAATACATAAATCCATCAGGGACAGCTTATAGAGCTGAAAAAATATATTGCCAATGTTTGAAATAAGGTCACAATGATTTATGGCCGCAGAGGATGATGACAATTTTCTGTAGAATTGTGGGCAGTCACAACGAAAATCGTACTCAAATCAAACTTTTGTGGAGAAAAAAATATCTTTTTTGAAAATAATAAGGTTATGAAAATGTATTCAGATAGAGGGGTTACAAAAAGAATATACGTATATAGGCGTTTTTAAAGAAGAAGGTCATTTTAGAGGGGGGTTTAATTTTAATATTTCACCTTTTTGCATATTCTTAGGATGAATCGGCATAGGAAACCTTGTGATGCTTACACTTTAAGTATAGGATGTGTTCAGTAATATTACTTAAAACACGGCGAGGAACATTTTTATGGAACATCTTGACCCTCTAGCTCCACGATATATGGGTCTTTTTGGTCACCTTTCCACAAAATGATAAAAAAAAAACACTTTTTGGGGTCTTTTACCAAAAAATTAATTTTTGTTGACATATGAAACCTAGTTTTTCATAATTTATACAGCTTTCTTTTTTTCGATGACTTATAGTGGAATTTAACGTAGAATATCTTTTCCATTCACACCACCCCCCTAAAATTCAGTTTTGTGGGTTAGTTCAGCACCAATTCGAAAAAAGTACGAAATTAATCCCAAGATGAATTTTAAGTTTTTAATTATTTCTGGCATTTAGGTTGAGTTTTGGGTCTCGGTGTACTTAGAGACTTATAGTAGAATTTTATGGCAAATATATATGTAGATCCTGTTGACCTGTTAAACCTTTGTTTTATGGGTGTTTTTTACCCTTTTGTGCAAAAGGAACCAAAAAGACCCTTATGTTGAGGAGCTAGAGGGTTAAAATGTTCCACAGAAATTTTCCACGTAGTGTTCTAAATAATTTTGCTGAACATATCCTGTACCTGAAATCTAAGGATCACAAAGTTTCCTATGTCGTTTAATCACGAGAATGTACAAAAGGGGGAAGTTTTACACTTTTATACAAAAGGGACCAAAAAGTCCACTATATTGAGCAGCTAGAGGGTTAAAACGTTCCACAATAATGTTCCTTGTAGTGTTCTCAGTAATATTGCTGAACAGATCTTGTACTTAAAATGTAAGGATCATAAGGATTCATATGTCGATTCATCATAAGAACGTGCAAAAGTGGGAAATATTGACCCCCATCTAAAATGACCTCTATACATAAACTTTCAAAATGTGGCTGCACACGTATATTCCTTGTTCACACCCTCTATCAGAATCCGTAGAATATTTTTTCCATTCACATGGCCCAATAAAATTTAGTTTTGTGGGTTAGTTTAGCACCAATTCGAAAAAAGTACGGAATTAACCCTAAAATGAATTTTCAGTTTTGACTTTTTTCTGACCTTTAGGTTGAGTTTTGGGTCTCGGTATACTCGGAGGCTTATAGTAGAATTTTATGGCAAATATTTATGTAGAATATTTTTATCCGTTACGGCCCTGTTTTCGGGGTGTTTTTCACCCTTCTTTAGAGAAGGGACCAAAAAGACCCCTACATTGTGTAGCTAAAGGGTTAAAATGTTCCACAAAAATGTTACACGTGGTTTTTTGAGTAATCCGGTATTTAGTTTTGTTCCACAGTGCAATTATACCAGTTAAATTTTCCTCATACAAAAGTTGACCTGACTCGATTTTTCCAAATAAATTTGTCCAAATTTCTATACAAAAAAGGGGCTGTCATAATTTTTGGAAAGCAAGACTTTTGATAGGTACAGCTGAGGGTAGGAATTTTAGAAATGTTAACAGACGAAAAAATCGTTCCTGTTAACGCCTCAAAATGTATTTTTCTATAACATATACCACCTGCCTCTTGTAGGGCATATCGAACGAACAGCAAGACGTCCATGGAGTTTAAACCAACCATACAAATCCTGTTGATGAACAAGCAGACCAAAAGAAATTGTAGTGGAAAAACTGAAGCAAGTAAACAGCTTCCGAAAGGTTTTTTAAAGCGGTCTTGCCGCTTTTGCGGCCGCTGCAACAAGCCATGTTGGTTATTATGACTTTGTTAAAACTCAATTGCGCAATTGTTTTTTTTTTCTTCGTTTCGTGTTGTGTCCCGGAGTGCAACGTAGAGAGCATGCGTAGCATTGTTGTGGCCATAACGAGCAGAAACAGGCAGTGTGGAGGGAGCAGCAGCAGCGCCAAACAAGTTTGTTTACTTGGGGTATATTTGGTTTTGTTTTGATTTTGTTGCATGTTTGTTTGCTCAGCTTTGCTTTGGCTTGGCCTGACTTGACGCTGGCTATTGCTGCCAGGCCAACTTGCAACATTTTGCACATGACCTTAACGGTGGCTGCGAATGGCTAAGAAAATTTGTAGCGGCATGCCGCATGCATAATATACGAGTGGGTATATTTTGGTACATACCACCACAGCGAGCATTATTGTCAGCCAAACAGCTCAGCGCCAAGAAATGTCAGTTCAGAGGCTGTCGTGTATGCCATTGAAGCAGATGGGAAATTTTCGGAACTGGTTTTTTCCCCACTGCCGCTGCTGTTGTACGCCAATTGTAATCAATAAGAAAATTGTTCGAAAGGAATTTTGCCATTGTTGAATGGAGTTGGAGAAAGCCCTTTGATTAAATGCAAAAAGAAAAAAACAAAGTTGAAATTGGAAAAAAAAATGCATAAAATATTTTAAATTGTTTTTATGAGCCCCATTACACCACCGGGGAGGTTAATTAAAACAGTGACTGCACATGATGTAATAGAGGTGGGAAAATGTTGAGTCATATGTATGTATATCTATACTTCGCAATATTGTTTACTTGCTAATCAGTTTGCTTCTCAATATTTTCGAAATAATTTTTTGCTGAAAGTTTGGCTAGGTGTCCTGTTAAGGATGAGTCAGCTAATGTGGATATATTCATTATTTTTAGATAGCTATAATGAGCAAATCCTATATAATTTAGCGGAGAATTATGAAAGTTATTTATAGCAAACTAATTTAATCATTTACCGTTTGCTATTGTCTGAACAACTTATCGCATTATACACGCCAACTCTAATGAATTCCTAGGCTCATTTTTATGAAGGACTTAGTTCCCTGGCTGTCGACACCCATTTATACTCGACTGGACGGTACAATGGTTAAAGGAGCGTGAAAAATGGTCGAATGGTCAACGAGAAAGAAATGAATTTTCCTTCAACGGATATCTGGCGATAATATCGTGTGATCACTGCATACAAGAGATCTAATCAACTTTCAAGAAAAGGATCCAACTTCGAAATGGTTAAATGGACGGTGGCGCTAAAAAATGTTAAGCCACAAAAAAGGAACTCAAGGAATGGGCAATAGAGTTTGTATTTTCCCGAGAATATTTTCTTCAATTTCCCGAGATCCCGTGACTTGACGGAAAATCGTCAACATACTATTTATTATATAACAAGTTAGGAAAGGCTAAAGTCGGAATACAATTCAATTCAGTAAAAAAGTGAAAACGGGAAAGATTTTTGTATGTTTCCTAATCACAGGTTAATATGACCTGGTCCAATTTGTCAAATCGAGAATAATATTTTTTTCGGGGCTATATCCAAACATGGAATGAAGTGACTAGCTTTCACAATAAGTTCTTCCTTCTTATACTTCTTTGAAGTATAACGTGTTAAGTCAAATCGGGAGTGTAACTTGAATGGGAGCTATATATAAATCTGAACCGATCTGACATATTTTCACCAGATGTGTTCCTAGTTTAAATATAAGATGTTTTGCCAATTTTGAAGGAAATATGTTAAAATATGTGGATTGTAGAGCGGAAAAATTCAAATTGGGAGCGAAATTTGTATGGGAGCTATATATAAATCTGAACCGATCTAGCACATTTCTACCACAGATGTTTCTAGTTTAAATATAAGGTGTTTTGCGAATTTTGAAGAAAATCTGTTAAAATATGTGGATTCTAGAGCAGAAAAATTCAAATTGGGAACGAAATTTGTATGGGAGCTATATAAATCTGAACCGATCTGACTTATTTTCACCATAGGTGTTCCTATTTTAAATATAAGATGTTTTGTAAATTTTGAAGAAAATCTGTTAAAATATGTGGATTCTAGAGCGGAAAAATTCAAATTTGGAACGGAATTTGTATGGGAGCTATATATAAATCTGAACCGATCTAACACATTTTTTGCCACAGATGTTTCTAGTTTAAATATAAGATTCATTTGGGGACTATATCTAAATCTGAAACGATTTTCTTCAAATTAAATAGCGGTCTCCTTTTCCCGAAAAACTACGTTGTGCAAAATTTCGTTTAGTTCTGGCTACAATTGCGACCTGTATCGTGATTACAACAATAGATGGACAGACGGACATTGCTAAATCGACTCAGAAAGTGATTCTAAGCCGATCGGTATAATTAACAATGGGTCTATCACTCTTCCTTTTGGGTGTTACAATCAAATGCACAAAGACATAATACTCTCGTGGAGTGTATAAACACTTATTTTATACGTAATTTATTAAATAAAATTATTTTATTTATTATATTAAATTAAGAGTTTTTTTCATCATTTACATTTTTATTGGAGTGCGGTTTTGAACCATATTGCACATTTGACAGATTTAATATCAATTGTTAGTAAAGTCTCCAACATTGTTTCTAATCTTCTATTCTGTTATTTTCACTTGAAATCAATTGATAGCATAAACGTTCACCATAAAATAATTCTTATTTTTACGGGGTGAAAATAGGGCAAAAAGGGATCAAAATGGTACCTATCAAACGACAACAACTAGAGACACTAAATTCGGTATGTACGTTCCCTTAACTGAGTAGATACATAATATAAAAATATCTTTTCCAAAATCGTACTTTTAAGAGTAAAATGGTCATAGAGGGATACAAATAGTACCAACAAAACGGCCGCACCTAGTACTATAATGAAATTCGGCGTATACATTTCTCAGACTGAATGGATACGCAAAATAGAAACATTTTTCCAGTTTCATCCTTGAAATGGATAAAATGGGTACATAGGAATAAGAAAGGTACAATCCAAACGCCTACAGCTACAATGATGAACTTAGGTGTGTACATCCCTCTAATTGCTTCGACACGTATAATAAAGGGATTTATCGAAATTCGTACTTTTAAGTGGCTAAAATGGGGAAAAAATGGTACCAAACAAATGGCTGCAGTTAGAAACATGAAATTCGGTTCTCACATTCCTCTGATTGCATAGACGCGCAAAATAGAAAGATTTTTAAAAAGGGATTTTTTAAAAAAAATCGCGGTTTTAAGTGGTGAAATGGGCATAGCGGGATACAAATAGTACCAACCAAACGTCTTCACCTAGAATAATGAAAAATATTTGTCCAAATTTCGTTCTTTCAAAGGGATAAAAATGGAACAGAGGAATTAAACTGGTAACAACCGGTGTATACCTTCCTCTGATTGCAGAAGTGCGCAAAATAGGAAGATTTTTAAAAAGTCGTAATTTTTTGCTTTTACGTTAAAAATGGAAAGTAGTGATAAAACTGGTAGCGAGCAAATGTCTAGAATCGTGAAATTAGGTTATCTTACACAGCGAACGTGAGAGATAATGGTTATTAACAATTTTTGATTTGAACTGGGATATTGTCCTGGCGCAAGACTATATCTATATTATATATCTATATTCAATAGAATGCAAATTTATTTACAAATGGCATGGTGACATTTATTACTTGGCTGCAGACTACCACGATCATGATTTCGACCATGTCAAAAGACTTTTCAAGTGGCTTCAACAATTTTAAAATTTTCGCAATTCTGTGGAATGCAATCCATGTTTGTTCTAAAATTCCAATTTTCCTCGAAGGTACCTTTAATATTTGTACTATTATATCGACCGTATAAGTCCGATCATATTCGTTAATCATAAGGTAGGCGGGTAAGGGTTATTAATTTTCTGAAAATCACCCTCGCGTCGGAGCAATGGTTTGAAACAGTCGCCAAAAATTAATAATTTTTTATATCGGTGGTATATAAAATAGAACTTATTGTTACATCTTTTTGCATGTCAGGTGACTAAATTCTAATACTTGATGAAACTTGAAATTTTAATAAAAGTTAAAAATATATATCCATAAAGATATTTTACTAACATTTTCAAGCTTAGAATGCCAGCATCCATCAGAAAATGTTTTGTTATAGTACCGTATTTTCGTTCTGAGATATATGTGGCTCCGTACTGGATGATCATTCAGTAGAGATCGATAACTAAGGTATATTTTAAAATAATTTAATCTAATCCGTTGGTGGTGTTCATTAAATAACCCCCCACCGAAACAAGACAAGTTTCTCCCTATGAGCTATGTGTGATATATTTCTTAAACAATTTATTTCATTTTTTTAAGGAAATATTGTCTTTTAAGTACAACAAGATTTATATCTTATAAGTGAAATACTAGGATAATAGTATATTGTGAAAATGCATTCTAAAATTAAAAACAAATTAATAAAATGTATAATTAAAAAACATGTATAAAAGGAAATGTTTATAATAATTTATCACTTAATAATTGATTAGTACTTGCAAAATACCGTGATAATGTCTTTTTATTTGACTGAGTTGCTGATGATCTGAATATCATTGGGTAGATGGTAGATTGGCTTTATAATATTTAATATTTTTTTGTGAAATAGGATAAGTTTCTCCCGGGTTTTAAATTCCCCTAATGTAACCAATGTAAAAATAATCGAATAACGACGATAAGTTCAAAACGCCTATAAATAACGTTCGATGTGTGGCACAAACCAACTGCTACTCACCAATGTGGCCCACCATAGACATAGAACATGGCTTTAGAATAACATGTGGATGACACAAAACCTTTAAACGTTCACAATCTCACCATCCTGTATGACTGAATATTCAGATTTAACCAGTTATAGAAATCTATTTTGAGTGTTTTAATTTTCGCAATATTTTCATTTGGTTCAGTCTTCTATTTGGCCAAACTATTGACATATAGATGTCGTAACACGCTAAAGACAAAGATTACCTATTGTGAGAACGCAAAACAGTGTAAGGAAAGTTAACTTAATGCACTCTCTCTCGTTTATTTGCTTTTACATTCACTAATATTCCTCTTGGACCCACTGTCTGTGCGAAAACTATTTTGAAATGCTTAATGCCCAATTACCAGCATTCGAACAAGATTACGACATATTTGAGCTACTGGCTTCGAAAAACAACACAAAAAATACCAACAAACATAGAAAGCACAGACATCATAATTGTAACCTCCTGAAACACCAAAGCGCAGCACTTCCTTCCTCATAAACCAAATTCACGAATGGCCAGCCACTTGGCAATTTCCAAACAATGACGGCAACAATACCACCTGTAAACGAGGCGGTAGAAGAAAAGGAAGGAAGAGAAACACTGATCCATATTAAATAATAACCGACTGCCAATTTTAGATATTCGAGGCGTTTTGTTAACAAAACGCTTGGCGTTTTAGCAAAAAGGAAGTGTTTATATGATGTCGACACCCATCCAGTCATCCAGCCATGGATTGCATGTGTAGCCGGGGAAGCAGTTGTCCAGATATCCAGCCAGCCATCCATCATCATAGACATAGTCATCACCATTCATGATCTGTTTTTTTCTTGAAAAATTAAATTTTCTGTTACACTTTTTCTTCTTTATTTTAAATTTATGATTGTTATGGTTTTTGCAGCTTTGCTCTTGTTGTTGTTTTTTATATCATTATGTAATATGTGGCTTTGTTGTGTGTGTTTTTTTGTTTCCTTCTTCTTGTTTTTCAAACCGTATTAATAAACTATTTTTTAATCAAACAGACAAGCGCGACCAGCAACTGCAACTGCTGCAATCAGATGAAACCGAGAGCTGCAAAAACTGCTTTTAATTGGAACTGCGGTTTATCTGGTATTAATTATATCTGGAAAAAATTATATAAAAAATCCAAATAAATTGATAAAAATATATGTTAATTATTATTGATCATTCTCATATAACCATTACCACAATTTAAATATCTACCTACAAAGCAAATAATGATTGTTATTGTTGCGATTGATTGGCAAGGGATTTTGGATGGATGAAGCTGGAATACAGCTGGGGAGAAAGTGAAGTGAACTATGAGCTTATTTGTTGTCAACCTGATACCTGGCGTGTCGCATTTCCAATACCACAAATATGCTGTCATCTTAAAATAAAAATGTGATGACAATCAAACTAAAGCAGAGGGCCCAGAATGATATCAGATCCAAACATTCAAAATATATGTTAAATAGTTGCAGATCTATTGGGATTGCAACTGAGCGAAAGCGTCTAGAGGGAAAACGTTTCCCTCACAAGGATTGAAAATACCCCGGCCTTGATTTTTATACCGTCCACCACCAGGAAGGGGGTATACTAACTTTGTCATTCCGTTTGTAACACCTTGAAATATCGGCTATTCTTGATCGTCATAAAATTCTAAGACGATCTAGCCATGTCCGTCCGTCCGTCTGTTGAAAGCACGCTAGCATCTAAACGAAAGGAGCTAGAACGTTCAAATTTTCCATAAATGCGTCTTATAGTCGTAGATCGGTTGGGATTGAAATGGGGCGAAATCGGCCCAAAGGGAAAAATTTTTCCCTCACAAGGACTAAAAATTCCCATAATAATCCCTAATATCTTAGCGTATTTATTCATGTTTTTTGAATATTTCTGTTTATATATGTTTGATATGCGCATTCCCCTCATAGCAAAAACGAGCACCATAAAGTGATTCTTATTTGTAGGGGGTGAAATGGGGCCAAAAAGGGATAAAAATGGTACATATTAAACGACAAAAGCTAGAAACACGAAATTCGGTGTGTACATTCCTCTAATAGAGTAGATACATAATATAAAAGTATTTTTTCCAAATTCGTACTTTTAAGGGGTAAAATAGGAATAGATGGATAAAAATGGTACCAACCAAACGGCTGTACCTAGAATAATGAAATTCGGTGTATACATTCCTCTGATTGCATAGATAAGTAAAATACACGGATTTTTCGAAATTCGTACTTTTTGGGGTTAAACTGAAAAAGGGGATAAAAATAATACCAATCTAATGACCGCAGCTAGAGTCATGAAATTCGGAGTATACATTCCTCTGAGTGTGAAGACACGGAAAATAAACTGATTTTTCGAAATTCGTACTTTTTGGGTTTAAAATGAAAAAAGGGGATAAAAATAGTACCAATCAAATGACCGCAGCTAGAGTCATGAAATTCGGAGTATACATTCCTCTGACTGCGAAGACACGGAAAATAGACGAATTTTTCGAAATTAGTACTTTCAAGGGATACAATGGTACAGAGGGATAAAAATAGTACCAACTAAACGACTTCAACTAGAATGATAAAATTCTAATTGCGAAGAAACGTCACGGGGTAAAAATGGCACCAACCAAATGGAATCATGGAGTTCGGTGTATACATTCCTCTGACTGCATAGACACGCAAAATAAAAAGTTTTTTTTTTCCAAATTCTTACTTTTTCTTTTACGGCAAAATTGGTTGAATAATGAAGTTAGGTTATTTTGCACTATGTACGTCTGATAATGGATTTTCAAAAATTGTACTTTTGAAATTCAAATAGAATGGAAATGCAACCAACTGTAGCACCCACTATCTACCAATATTTATGGCTTTGAAAATATTTTTGAAAATATAAATAGAAGAATAATTATTTTTTGAATTGACGTATTGGTAGCCTTGCCTTATAAGCGTGGTTTGAAATAATTAAAATATTATATTTATTTATAAAATTATTTTTTTCAATATTTGTATTTGTTTTGGTTTGGCTATATTAAAAAAAATATATTTTCCTGTAATATTACTGCACTTCTACGAAAACCGACAACCTCTGTGGAATGCAATCCATGGTGGATGGTATATAAAGTTCGGCCCGGCTGAACTTAACGCTGTTTTTACTTGTTATTAGGTACAGATGATTTAATAATTTATTTTTCTACTTCTGCTAGTCGTATGAAGTCAAGATGGATATCAAATGAAAGAGAACAATAATTACTAAAAATACTTCAAATATAATATTTTATCTATATTAGTTTAGAATTAACAACCATTTCAGTTTTTCATTTGTTGATCTTTTCTCCAATTTTACAAGACTTTTAATTTCAAAAGATACAGATGATTTAATAATTTATTTTTCTACTTTTGCTAGTCATAAGAATTCGAAATGGGTATTAAATGAAAGAGAAGAATATTTGTTAAAAATATCTATTTTAGTTTAGAATTAACAACCATTTCAGTTTTTCACTTCTTGATTTTTTCTCCTTTTTACAAAATTTTTAATTTCCAAAAGATACAGATGATTTAATAATTTATTTTTCTACTTGTGCTAGACGTAAGAAGTCAATATGGATATCAAATGAAAGAGGAGAATATTAGTTAAAATATTTCATATATAATATTTTTATTTTTGTTAGTTTGGAATTAACAACCATTTCAGTTTATCATTTGTTAATTTGCTCTCCATTTACAAGACTCTTATTTTCCAAAAATACGTATGATTTAATAATTTATTTTTCTACTTTTGCTAGCCGTACGAAGTCAGTATGGACATTAAATGAAAGAGAAGAATATTTGTTAAAAATACTTCATATATAATATTTCTATCTCTATTAGTTTAGAATTAACAACAATTTGTCATTGGTTGATATTTTCTCCGTTTAACAAGACTTTTAATTTCCAAAAGTTACAGTTGATTTAATAATTTATTTTTCTACTTTTGCTAGCCGTACGAAGTCAATATGGACATTAAATGAAAGAGAAGAATATTTGTTAAAAATACTTCATATATAATATTTCTATCTCTATTAGTTTAGAATTAAAACCATGTCAGTTTTTCGTTTGTTGATCTTTTCTTCTTTTCACAAGAATTTGAATTTCCAAAAGGTAGAGATTATTGAATAATTTATTTGTTTACCTTTAGTAGCCGTAATAAGTTAATATGGATACCAAATGAAAGAGTATAACGTTTGTTAAAAATACTTAATATACAATATGTCTATCTATATTAGTTCTATTAGAATCAGTTAGTTTATCATTTGTTGATTTTTTCTCCTTTTAACAAGACTTTAAATTTCCAAAAGATAAAGATGATTTAATAATTTATTTTTCTAATTTAGCTAGTCGTAAGAAGTCAGTATGAGTATCAAATGAAAGAGAAGAATATTTCTTAAAAATATTTCGTATATATAAGTTCTATCTATATTAGTTTATCATTAACAACCGTTTCAATATCTCCCCTAATTTTATGAGATTTTTTAGTGTTTTACTTTTTAAGGGGGAAATTTCAAATGGTTGTTACTGCAAAACTAAAACAGGTATAAGCATGCAAATTAAGGTATTTTTAACAGATATTCTTATCTCTCCTTTGATACCCAAGTCGTCATCATATGACTCGCAAAAGTACGCAAAATAAATTATTAAAATATATATCCTTTAAAAATTAAAAGTCCCCTAAAAAGGGGAAGATATCACCAAATGGAAAACTGAGCTCATAGTTAATAATTTTTTATTTTTTATAGTGGAGGAAAGTCATTGTAAATTTTTCGAAAGTTTTCACGAAAATTGGTGAACTTATTTACTATTGCATTATTTAAATATATATTTTATTTTGTAACAATTATTTTTAGCTTAAAATACAACGGCAGAGCTATCATAAATGTGTTTCTAGGTCTACTAATAATTATTATTGTCAAACCTTGGAATTACTCTTAAATTTGAACTCTGGTCGTTACTTCGTTAAGTCCCAACTCTGCAATTTCTCTCAGTGTCTTCTTGTAACTTAGTGAAGTAATAAACAACTCGACAACCCAACTCATGCCTCAGCTAAATTTACAATTTCCAAATTCACTTAACAAGTCACTGCAATTGAATGTTGTAAACATTTACTCGACTTTTGGTAACAACAAAACCAACCAACAACATACAACAGTAATAAACGGTGGCTGAAAGTGGCCAGTGTCAGTGTCAAACTACAAATCGATGGAATTTGGAGTTGGGAAGTGCCACGAACAGAATTGGCGCGAACAGCGCATAAAACACTAAATAACTGACAATTATTGTCACTCGTCCAGAGCGTTAACGGGAAATGGCAATAACTACAACAACAACTAACCATGGATGTAAAAAAATCCAACATTTATCAGCAAAACAGGAGAAAGGCAGGCAAATGACGAAATATGATTTGTTTCGTTGCAGGAGGATGCTTTACATTTTTCCTCCTGTCAACTAAGTGACAACAATGAAATGCAATTCGTTTGAGTAAAACATGTTTGGTTGAGCAAACGAAAACAAAAATGGTCATACTTCATAAAAACGTTAATTTTATTTCTTTAAACTTAAAGTATATCATAAGAATTAAAATATATGATCTCGAATATATGATCTTTAGTATAGTCTGTTGACTTTTGATTGGTTGACTTTTCCATGACTAAAATTACAATGTTCTTGCACCATTCACATCAGATTTTATAGTAATGTTTAGTAGCATAATTTTAGTTAGCAGTCTAATAGACTTTTGGAAACATATGCAGACGTTGTAGATTAAAATCTAAACTTTTGGAAAGTTCAACTTTTGAGCACAGATGAATCAGCATAGGAAACCTTTTGACCCTTACATCCTAAGTATTGAATATGTTCAGCAATATTACTCAAAACACTACGAGGAACTTTTTGTGGAACATTTTAACCATCTAGCCCTTCAATATAGGGGTCTTTTGGCCCATTTTGTGAAAAAGGGAACAGGAGACGAAAAAAAAAATAATTTAAATTTTCCGAATACGCAGTGGAAAAAATAACAAGGTTCTGGATTCTGATAGAAAGAGTAAAAAAAGAATATACGCATATCGGCGTTTTGAAAGATTTCTTTTAAGTATAGGACATGTTCAGCAATATTACTGAAAACTCTACGAGGAACATTTTTGTGGACTATTTTAACCCTTTAGCTCCTCAATGAAGGGGTCTTTTTGGTCCCTTTTGATAAAAAGGGTAAAAAAACACCCCTAACACAAAATGTTGTACAAAAATATTAGCTGTGAAACCAAAACTCAATACTCAACTTGAATTTCAGAAATAAGTCTAAACTTAAAATTCATTTTATGGTTAATTTCGTACTTTTTCCGAATTGGTGCTAAGCTGTCCCACAAAAAATATTCTTCGTTAAATTTCATTGTAAGTGTTACAACAACAAAATTTTAGGAAGGAGCTAGTGTTTGGGAAGGAGCTAGGAATTTCCCGCGGGAAAATTCCCGGAAATTTGCATATTTTCTATTTCCCGTATCCCGGGAAATTTGTTCGGGATTCCCGCGGAAATTCAGCACATTTTCACCAAGTTTTCAGTATAAAATTTTATAAGGTACCAAAATAATTTAACAAATATCACTTTTAATTAGATATCGTCAACGTTGAATATAGTAATTTACTATATAAAGGGTGTTTTTTATTGAGGTATAGAACTTCGAATTGAAATAAAACACAAGAAAATCGTTTTAATGTCCATCAATTTGGCTTTATTGGAAGGATAATTTTATGCCATTAATGTTTAAATAATCCAATGGTGTCAAATCACACGATCTTGGTGGCCAATTGACAGGTCCATTCCGCGAAATTATGCGCTCATCGAATGTTTCCTTCAATAATTCCAATTGCTGTGCACGGTGGCGAATCGATTCATTCGGGTCCTCTTCAACACTTTATCTACAGCGGCAATTGTTTCTTCGGTGCGCACTGTTCGACGTCTCTGCGGATGCGTATAATCGCATAGAGTGAGTGCGAAAACGATCCATGGTTAACCGAATTAATTGCTCTGATGGACGATTATGTCGACCATAAAATGGACGGAGCTTGCGGTGAACTTCGCGAACTGAACCATTACTTTCGAAATAAATTTGCACGATTTGCAAGCGTTGTTCTTTTGTCAACCTGTTCATGATGAAATGGCAAACCAAACTAAATATTAATCACTTGACAGCTGACAAAATAGCCGCCAGTTAAAAAAGTGATGCCAACTTAAAGTTCTATACCCCAATAAAAACACCCTTTATAATAAAATATAACAGAATAGAAGGTTACAGATATATTAAGTCTGTTTTTCTTTAAGACTGAATAACTAAGCTGCGATAACACCTAAATTAAAAGTTAAAATTTAAATAGAAAATAAATAGAAAAAATCTTTTTTAAAATTGTCGCCAATAGCAGTTCAATGTGTGTATGAAAACCATTTTGAAAAAAATATTTTATGTTAAAAATGTTGGACTTAGACTGGATAATTATCCAGTGTAAATCTAATTTACGGTTATTGATGTTAAGTCCACAAAAGTCAACGCAAAATAATTTTTTGGTCGGCGACAATGTGGAAAAACATTTTTTTGAGTAACGTTTTTGTTATCGCGGCTTGTTATCCCGACTTAAAGAAAAACAGCCGTATTATATTAATATTTAATATAATTCAAAATTATTTTGAGATAATTCAATTTCAGAATTTTTGATATCTTTATGATTAAAGTTCGATTAGCTGTTCTCCTGATTTGCTAATATGATATTATAATTTAAGATTTATTAACAATTAATAATACATCTCTGAAGTGGAAATATAATTCTCTATAGAGCTCACTTTCTCAATAATATTCGAAATAAGCTACCTGTCTGTTTTAAGAATTCAAAAATATTCTTAATTTGTTAGTTTTTCATCCTTGGAAAAAGTTCATTTCATTTTTTATTTATTATAGGGTAGAGGATGCCCTTCAGTTGTAGACACAACCGACAAGTTCACTTAATGCCAACTAAATTCAGCTCGTTCGGATTCCCGTAAGTAGTATAGGAGAAAAGGACTTAGGAGAAGGAATGAATGAAGGGAATGGTAATGTTATATCAGATTCTGTACTCCAATTGATTCTTTTATACCAAGAGGATTTATCTACAAGTCGGATTAACTATATAGTTATTTCATTGAAAACTTGATTTCAATATGTTTTCTATGGGAAATAAAAAACATATTTTGAAAGACGAAATATTGGTTAACAAATAAAGAACATACCAAAAAATATTGCCCTCGAGCTTGAATTTTCAATATTTAAATAATAAATTAAAAATATACATAAACCAAAAATTCGTATTTGAAATGTCAGAAAATTTGGACAAACAGCAAAAAATCTTAATACTTTATGCACTCTTACCATAACTGGCGATATGAGCGATATATTTTGTACAAAGTATCGAAGAACTGTACCGGTGCTCAAGGTTGTACAGTAATGTAAATTGATTGCTCGGGATGAATATTCGATGGCTCACATAGAGTCTTAGGAGATATTAGACCGAATAATGACTAGACATATGATCTCTAGTATAATCTGTTTCTTGTCTTTTCCATGATTAAAATTACATTTTGCTTCGCACCGCTCAAGCAGATTTTTGTCATATACAAATGGAGTGTTAAGCATAATTTTTGTTACAAGTCTAATCGACTCCCGTGGATTACACTGTATTGCCCATATGAATTATATTCGATTAATTGGTTCATCGAATAACTATTGACCAGATGTGTCCCCAACCAAGGGGTTAGTTTTTATTGACTTACAAATATTATCATATTAATATAAATTACAATTCAAGACTACTACGATTAGAGAAATAATAAAAAGCAAACTAGATTGAAATCATTCATGTTGTAAAGTGGGTAAAGAAGATAAAGTGAAATTCCAATATTTTACGATGGTCAAAAGGACAAAAAATATGATGGGATGATATGGATGTTTGTGGGGATTTCATAAAATATTTCGGGAAGTTAGCGAGGATAGTCGAAGTACTTTGAAAAATATTTAGTATTTAATTGTAACTGGGTATGTAAATTGATCTAAAAATATATTATTTTTCTCCAATAAACATTAGCTTTCATCCATTAAGATATCATCCGGCTAAGCACGATATATTTTTCTCTTCGTATTTTGTTTTCTAGAATTTTATGGAATTTATTTCCAATAATCCCAAAAAAATTACATAAAAATTACAAATTCACGTTTGGATATTGATATGCGATTAAAATGTGCTTCCTATGGATGTACTTCCAATTGTTTTTGATGGGAAGTTTTTACTTAAATCGATTTAGTCATACTTCCACAAGAAGAACCATAACTTCTACATTAGATTTTCTGTAACTAGGCCTTGTTTTCTTCATTAAGATGCCAGGTACTAAAGAGTGATTTTTTTGAGGTTAGGATTTTCATGCATTAGTATTTGACAGATCACGTGGGATTTCAGACATGGTGTCAAAGAGAAAGATGCTCAGTATGCTTTGACATTTCATCATGAATCGTCTTACAAACGAACAACGCTTGCAAATTATTGAATTTTATTATCAAAATGCGTGCTCTGTTAAGAAAGTTCATTGCGCGCTTCCATTTTATGGTCAGTTTAATCGACCCACTGAAGCGGCTATTCGGGCTATTGTGACTAAATTTCGCACCAAATTTACATTGTTGGACATTAAACCACCAAGACGCTTACGTAGAGTACGAACTGAAGAAAATATCGCAGCTGTATCGGCCAATGTTAATGATGACCATCAATTATCGATTCGTCGCCGTTCGCAGCAATTGGGCCTCTGTTACTCAAAAACGTGGAAATGCCAAAATTGGACTAAGCGGATGGACCACTTGAGGCGCAGCCGCGGTCAACATTTAAATGAAATTATCTTCAAAAAGTAAATGTCATGGACCAATCTAACGTTTCAAATAAAGAACCGATGAGATTTTGCAAATTTTATGCGTTTTTTTAAAAAAAAAAGTTATCAAGTCTTAAAAAATCACCCTTTACAAACTAAAATAAAATATTTTGTTATCTAATTTGTGGAAGGCTACAAAGAAGATAAAGTGAAATTCCAATATTCTACGATGGTCAAAAGGACGAACAAATATGATTGGATGATATGGATGTTTGTGGGGATTTCATAAAATATTTCGGGAAGTTAGCGAGGATATTCGAAATACTTTGAAAAATATTTTGTATTTAATTGTAACTGGGTATGTAAATTCATCTACAAATATATTATTTTTCTTCAATAAACATTAGCTTTCATCCATTAAGATATCATCCGGCTCAGCACGATATATTTTTCTCTGCTTATTTTGTTTTCTAGAATTTTATGGAATTTATTTCCAATAATCCCAAAAAAAATTATATAAAAATTACAATATTCATAGCCAAACAAAATTGTCCAAGGAAAAATTTACAAATCTAATAAAATTATCATTATCAAATATTCATTGTCTTACTTAATTATAAATATAGATCTTGTTCACGACATATGGTGATCAAAATATTCCCATACGAATCAATTCGAATTCATTAAAATAATAAACTAATAGTTGTCGTATCAACAAATCGTTCTTATTTTTTGTTTTGGTTGGATTCTTTAAAATAAAGCAACTTTTGTATATTTTGGAGATTTTTCATAGCAATTTTTGGGACAAGGAATTATTTGAAACATTTATTTTCGAATAAAGGATTAAAAAAGGATTTAAATGTGGATACATTTAAAAGGGTGTTGTATGGATACAACTAGACTTTCATAATAACTCCCAAAAATAAATGAAAAATCAGCGAAAAAATGGGCAATTTTTCATAAGAAAACTCGATCAACAATTTTATTAAAAGGAAAAATAGTTGAAAACAAGAATTGGGTTAAAAAATTAAGAAAATAAAATTACCCCCGAAAAATAAATGAAAAATCACCCAAATCAGAAATGAAAAATTTGACAAAAAAAAATCATTTGAAAATTCGCCTAAAAAAAATTGGGTAATTTTTCATATGAAAAATCGGCCTAAAATTTGGATAATTTTTCATATAAAAAATCACCCAAAACTTGGATCAAAAAATTAAGAAAATAAAATTACCCCCAAAAATAAATGAAAAATCACTCGATCCGGAAATAAAAATCGACCTCCTGGTAATTTTTCATATGAAAAATCGGCCAAAAATTGGGTAATTTTCTAATGAAAATCGCCCAAAAGTTGACTAATTTTTATATGAAAAATCGGCCAAAATTTTAGTATGAAAATAATGAATACCCATAAATTGGGTAATTTTTCATATGAAGAATCGGCCAAAAATTGGTTAAAAATGGTGAGAAGTTTAGCTACCATTCGGCATTTCAATCATAATTACTTCATAAATATTTTTGCATCTCTTTCCAAATGACAAAGAGTTTATGGGAGTGCTGCGACAACTAGTGTTGGCCATTATCGTTCACTGAACGCATCGGTCCTTTTCGTTCCGATCCGGCAAAGGAACTCGTTCAGTCTTTTCGTTCCATCGTTGCTTTTGGATCCTTCGTTCATATTCATTCGTTCAAACGTCACAACATTGTTTGTTTACTCGTTCAGTTTTTTTTACAATTTTGCCAAACTAGAAAATTAGAAATATATTTATGTATAATTTAATTAAATATATATTGCTGGTTGTCATTAAATTACAACAATTGTTAATCCATGTTATGTGTAATGTGTGTCAGCACCAAAAAATTGTTCGGAAAAAACTGTGGCAACAAGAATCAGCTGTTCAATGGTAAAACTAACGAAAGCATCACGGAGCCAGTGAATGAACGAGAGTTGGCCACAAGCAAAATAATAATGGAACTAAGTGAACGATGGAACTGAAAGAATGAAAGAACCAAGAAAGCAGGAACCAGTTCCAATCGTTCCACCAAGGGATTCGATCAATTGAACTAGTTCGTTCCGGAACGACCCAACTCTAGCGACAACACCTTAAAAATCCACTTATTTAAATTATTGTACCAAAACTCACCAAACATATTCTCACGCCTTAAAAATCATTTATATTTAGGGTGAAACATCCTAATATACACTTCCTTAGTCGGTGCTCAGTAGAGCGTACCAGGTTACAAGTAAAAAAAAAGTTCGCCGTACACCTTCGAATATGAAGTATTATTGAAAGGTAGTTTCAAAATTTTTTTTTTTATTTTTTTTATGCCGAACGTAGGGGTCGCGCTTTTACATTTTTCTATATAACTTCTGCATTTATAAACGGATTTTAAAGTGTGTTACATCGATGTTTTTGTCTCGACGAGGCCGATTTTTTTGTCTTTGAAGTCATTGAGCTCAAGCATGATTCATGATTTTATGCGAGCTTTAATTTTCTGATATTAGAGTGGTACATTAGGGTAGTAGCAACTGAGATATGATGGGTAAGTACCAGAAGGGGGTGCTTGAGCTCAATGACTTCAAAGACAAAAAAATCGGCCTCGTCGGCCATCGATGTATCGCACTTTAAAATCCGTTTATAAATGCAGAAGTTATATGGAAAAATGTAAAAGCGCGACCCCTACGTTCGGCATAAAAAAATAAAAAAAAAAAATTTTGAAACTACCTTTCAATAATACTTCATATTCGAAGGTGTACGGCGAACTTTTTTTTTGAGGTACGCCCTAGTGCTCAGTCTAGTAGGCAATGTATAGTATGTACTCAGCCAGCTGCTTAAATCATATCCCACTTTAGGGAACTCAAGTTTTAGAACTCTTTTTTTGCCAGCTACAATATCTGGAACTATCATAAAATTCATTAAACAAACTTGATGATAAATCAATTTTTATCGGTTTGCGAGTATGTGTTTGTGTGACTTGTTCAATTTTTCGTATATAACTGTGATTTTTAATTGAGTTAATTACAGGCAAATTAAACAATTTCCCCTGGTAATGATGTTTCTGTGCAGTTGTGCATGAACGCACGAAATGTTGCCGCCTGATGATATCCGCGGCTGCAATTATCATATTGGCAAGCTGGAGCACCAACGCTGATGTTTCTGCCGAATGGCAGGTAATGTGGACGAAAGCTGTAATTAAAGCTTGTAGGCATTGCAGGCTTTTGAGCAAAAATACAGATGATCATGGTGACCTATTGCATGCATTTGAATTGTCCTTGCCTTGACACCTTTGACATTTTTTCACTATCTCTGCGCTTTCGTTGGATCATAACTCTGGTGATTGATTTCGTCATTAATTTAATGAATATGATTAATTTGTTGTTGTTGTTGTTGTAGTGGCTGCTGCTGTTTCCATTTACCTACATCATTATGCGTCAAAATGTACAACACTTTTAATATGGTTCAATTAATTCGTGTTCTCTGATACAATCCCGCCTTTTGATTCGCGCAAAGTGTAAAACTCATTAACCAGCCACCACACGCAGCTATATCTTATTGTCCTGGGCGTTGGAGGCGGCCGACGATGAAGCTGGTGATACTGGTGGGCTGGTGTGTTGATGTTGCTGTTGATGTTGAATGAATGACAACGATTGCTTTAAATTATAAATAGGCATTCACAGCTCATTTGATGCGATTGTAATTAATTAATGAATATCTTTTCATGGCAAAAATCATTTGTCGCAATAATATGGATATCAGTCATGGAAAGAAAACACAAGGAAACTGAGTTTTACTGGACATTAAAGCCACTTTAAGGTATGTCCTTTTTAATGGTGGGTGATTTTTTTAAATGTCAGCAAATATTCAGGATGATTTTTCTCTCAGTGCACTCTAGCCAAAAAAACACCCCACCATGAGCGCTGTTCCTTGATCTCGTTGTTAACAACTTTTGCTTAAAATGTTACAATTTTCTTTCATTAACGCCACACACGCACGCTCTGAGGCCATACATAGGAGCCCCAGCACTTGTAATATTTTTAAAATGCACTCACAAACCGGCTTCTTGGCTAACCAAAAGCCGCCAAGACTTAAGGCCAAATACCGGCTTTGATGTTTGTTGGAGTTTTTTTTTATTTTTTTTTAAATATTAAAAATCGTCGCACAAACGTGTCCTACAAAATGTCGTTAAACTTTAACAAGTGATGGAAAACAGCTCCAACACCAAAAGGTGCTCCGAAACGAAAACCCGAAAATATAATGAAAATAAATTCAATAAACGCTCAATGAAAAAAAAATAATAAAATCGAACAGGCAACAAACGCAATCATTACAAAATACTCCAAAGCCATTGAACGCTGAGCCACAACGTTGCCATGGGACACTGTGGAAAACGGACCTTAACGGACCAAACCGGAATGGCGATGAAAAACCAGTGGTAACAAAAAGGAATTCCAAAGATTGCCTTAAAACTATCAATGGTTTGGCAGCAAAGACTTTAACGCTGCGCCTCCATTCATCGAAATCGCCAATACACCGCCATAGTTACGATCGAACCACTTTGTCTATTTTACCTGTATTGCCTTGAAGATAAACTGCAAAAAAGCAGCATCCATTTCTGCATTTCTTTTCTTTCGGGACTGCTCATTTTCTCGCCACAAAACACTTGCTGTTGCCGCTGTAACAAGTTGCCCGCCCGCTGTCGCTTTGTCGATAAACGCATTTGTTTCCCTTTCTTTTTGTTCGCCAAGGAAAGGCCTTGAATTTCCCAACTGCTTTTGTTCTCCGTTAATAGATTAAGAAAGAAAAAAAAACAAACGAACAAAAGACTGACTGACTTTGGCTATGCAAATCTCAAATCGAAGCAATTTCATTTAATAATAGTTATTTTATTGCACACAGGGTAATGGCTTTGGGGTGATTGAATTTAAAATTTACAAAATTTGTATTTTATATGCTTCGGCATGAATTTGTCATAACGTCAGACATACCTAGAAATGTGAAATATGAAAAAGGTGTCCGTTAGGATAGCCCACAAAATGTATTGTTTTGGTTTTTTGGCGGACCTACACGGTGGGCATAGCGAGAAATAAATATAGGAATTTTATTATGTATATAATCGGCTCTAGGTAAATCGCATAAACAATCAAATTGGTTCAATGTATGTTAAATTTACGATATAAAAATTTTTAAGATATAACATTTTCCCTAAGAATGTTAAGATGATAGAACTTTATAGGTTGTACTCTGGCCGTCCGTATGCGGTAAAGTATGCCAAAAGGTTTCAACATATATTTTTCGTGAAAATATTTTGGAAATTTTGGAGGATAAAATTTTCAAGGACGTAATTTACAATTTTTTTGTAACGAGAAATTAAAACAAAAATGTTTTTCATATCTAGATATTGTCCTCTATCACTCGATGCCCATATTGACAAAAAAAGATGGATAGAAATATTTAAAAACATTTTTAGAAATTTGAATATCCTTAAGATTTGAAAGTCCTATAAACATGAAAAATATCACCAATCACATATGATCTGTAGTTTCATATGTAAATGGTCTTGTTCAAGTCCAATAAGTACTGTCGCAGGGTGTATTAATTAATGTACGGGCTATGAGTGTTAAATGCTGCGAAAACTTAAGCTCTCAAGAGACACCTCGAAATGTTGAGCTTGATAATTAGTTTTATATTTCCCAGAGGGCTAAAAATTTGGACATTGCTTTCTTCATTAAAACGCTATCTATTCAAAAATAAAATATTCTATATAATTTTTTAAAGTTTTTTTTATAATTTTACTTAAGTTAATAAAAAACTAAGACTTTGTAAAAAGTATATTTCGAGGGCTTATATTCAAAAGTGGATATGAATCATTTTCTCCAAATTGAGTTTTTCATGCCAAATTATTCTCTGATGATGATGGATGTTATCTGTCATATAAATTTGGAGAAGACAGTTTTTAAAGGCTTTTTTTTAAATATTTCTGCACGTTATTTTGTGACTCCAAATGTAAAATAAATAAAATAGTTGAAAAACGAAATTTGAAAATACCAAAATTGTCTTTCTGCATATGATTGCTGACATCATGGGGAATATTTGTGTCAGAAAAGTTTCAAAATCCTGAACAGAGAAAGTTTAAATATAAGCAATTGCAACCACGAATTTTGGATTTTTTCTAAAATTGCAGCGATTTTCGCGACTAACTATATATATGTTACAAGCGACATTGGTTCTTAATAAACAAACAAAAATTCAGGTGGATCCATTGGCTGTATCGCGAGAAAATCATAAAACAAAAATGTCATGTGTGAAAAATCATTTTAGCCATATCTGCCGTGAAAATGGAAAATTTCCATATCCAATTTGTATTTTTTTACCGGAATATTCAAAAAAATGGAAAATTTCCAAAAAATATCCAATTTGTATTTTTTGTTTACCGGAATATCCACTTTTTGTAAAAACTTTGGAAAAAACATAAAAATGGGAATAGAAGATGCGAATAATTACTTTGTCTCGTAAAATAAAACGATTTTTGGAAATTTATACCTGGAAGGGATAAAATTGGTAAGATGGCTGAAATTGAAATTATGGAATTCGGCTCTCGTCGTTATGCCATCGCCCCATAACGTCGCCTCATTGAAGAAGCGGTCACTGGGAATGGAGTTCAACTGGAAATACTGCTCTTGGAATTGTCGTGTGATGGTGCTGTGGTGAATAGAGGTGGAAAGTGGTAGTATGGCGGCTCGTCGCAAAAATTTGAAAACACATTCGAATGTTCAGACGAGGGTCGTACACTAAGTTGTTTACAGATCAATGTAAAGGTCCATTACAAATACAAATAATCCCAGAAACATTCAGTAATATAACATGCAAATTTTATCTCAAAAATTGTGGGCACTGAAAGGGACCTACTATTTAGAGCCAGCTCCGAAGGAAAAATAATTTTTTTACAAGAATTTCTACTCGCTACTGCTTACCCGGAGTTTAGCCTGGCGCACAGTGGTTCATAATATATTTCCATTGGCAAAAACTCTTCAGTTTTGTAATAATGCCTTTCTTCAAAAGAGCATTTACGGTTTAAAACTCTGATTTTCTTTCACATTTAAATCGGGTTTGGCTCTGATTTGCTTTCAACAAGTCAGCTTTTCAGCTCTGATTTGCTTTCAACAATGAACGATCAATGAAATAAAATTCATTTCGTTTCAAATATGACAATTTTTTTCGAGAATGATCAATTTTTTATGGAAAAGAGCGGAATATCAGAATTTTCATAAATTGTGTCGAAATTGCACTGTGGGACAAAATGATTTTTTTTCGAAAATAAGAAGGTTTTAACAAGGAGTTCTGAAAGAGGGGGTATAAAAAGATTATACATATAACAGCGGTTTGAAGGGGGTAAATATTTCCCCCTTTTGCACATTCACTCCTATAATAAAACTGCGACATAGGAAACCTTGTGATCCTTACATTTTAGGTATAGGATGTGTTCAGCAATTTTACTTAAAACACCACGAAAAAAAATTGGTCCCTTTTGTGCAGAAGTGTAAAAGACGCCCCTAAAACAAAGGTTTAACGGGTCAACATGTTGTACAAAAATATTTGTCATAAAATTCTATTATACGTCTCTGAATACACCAAATAAATTCCAGAAATAAGTCAAAACTTAATTAATTTTAGGGTTAATTTCATACTTTTTCCGAATTGCAGCTAAACTGTCCCGCAAATATGAATTTTAGGGGGGTGGTGTGAATGGAAATAGTATACTGCATCAAATTTCACTATAAGTCGGCGAACAAAAGAAAGCGGTAGATATAATATTTATAAACAAAAATGTCAGTGTCAATTTGGGTATTTAAACAAGAATTTATATATTAAAATTTTCGCTCAGATCGTGGTAATTCTATAGCGTTATCCTTACATTTAAGGTATATATTTCTCTGACTATGTAGACACACATCATAAATAAATTGTTTGATATTCGCACTTTTGTAGTAGGTGAGCCTATTTTTTTAATTTAACGTCCTTCAAGAAAATTTTTTAAATTTATTTACTTTTTGGACAGTATTTATGACTCTAAACCATTTAAGAAATGGAAGAACTGAGCCTATAGATGAACTATCCTGGGAAAAGTCCTTGTCTTTCCTCTGACCTACCTTGTACCCCATTATAATACCTGTTCGAAATTAATACATTAAACTGAAATGCAAACAAACAGCCACAAAAAAAAAACGAACCAACGCAATAATCAAGCAACAAAAAAAAATAATTTGTTTAAAGTACGTACTCCTGCTCTGGCAGTTGTTTCGTTGCGTTTCTTTTCAATTTCATCATTGACGATGATGCTACTATCAGGGGGGAAGGGATTTGTTCTTTTCATTTGGAAACCCTCAAAGAAAGGAAATTGTTTCAATAAAATTGTGAAACATACAAACAAACTTTTAAAACTGAAAAACTTTCGAGAAAAAAACGAGAGGGCGTACTTCGTGGTTTTTCGTGAAAAGGAATGAAAAAGTTTATCTTTTTGTATTTCAAAACTCCTTCAATAGAATCATTTCAGTTATTTCGTCGAATTTGAAGAATGATCCGGAAAATAAGAAGAGAACAGAAGAACTACTAAATAAATTTACGCACAACAACTATCGACGGGGGGACGAGATAAACAAATTAAAAACAGAGAATAAAATAAAATTAAATAAGTCCTTCGGAGGATATTGGTCGGATTAAGGGCGATTTGGGAAGGAGTTGAATATTATTGATGCTATTTTTATTTATTTTTTTTCATAGAGGAGTTCCACAAATCATTGGACCCTCATAGTGTCACAGTCTTACTACATCCTACTTTATCATTCATATTTATCATAATAGTTGGCAAATATGGTATTCCAGAGATCATCCCACAAAGGGATCAATATGTTAACAAGAATTATAAACCATCATGTGATTCAGAATATTCCTTGGATTTACGGTGATTGCTTAGTCCAAGATTTGTTGTTTTTGATACTTATTTGGATGCATCTGATGTGAAATATTGGCAGGAATATTGTTGATGCTGAACTTCCAAGGAATGAAAGACTGTTTAACAATCATGTCCATATTTTTAAATTCTTATAATATTATTTAATAAGCCTGCAACCTCATTAATTGTCCCTCCCTTTTCATATCGCTATCGCCCCACCCCCCAATGGGTTAACTATTGCAAAACAATTTTTGTTTCCCCACTAAAAATGCACGACCCGTAGCTTTCATCTCGCCGCATGTCTTTTAATTTTCTATAATACAACTCAAAGGAATAAAACTTCAATGAAAAGTAAATAGTTGACTGCTCGAACATGTACAGCGTTCTTTTGGCAAAGGATATTTCAGCGTCAAAGGAAAATAGTGGCGGCTGAGTCTAAGGCGAAACAGAGACACCCTACTAAAGACATACAATAAAGATTCTCCACAATCATTATGGAATTTGTATAAGTCTCTTAACAGTTTTAGAAGATGCCTATCTATAGTTCTTCATTTTGTTGCTTAGTGTCAAGATAAACTCAATATACTTCCCCTCAAACTGCAGCTTTCTGAAAAATCCTTCACAATAATTTCTTACTTGTTTTTGTTTTCGTGTTCAAAGTTGAAAATGAAAACGAAAAAAAAACTGAGTAAGAATCTGTTGATAACTGCATCGCCATTTTGCCTATTTGTCAGTCGAATGGAAATGGTTGATAAATATGTCTACGGGTTTGTAGTCTACGCGCGCATCTATCTCCATGTGGATAAGTAAGTAGTTACATCTGTAGGTACGTATGGTGAGGTCTATATTAAGTCCCCACTTGTATGTATGTATGTCTGTCTGGGGGATGATGCAAAATCAGAAAATTGAATTGCATTTTACGGAAATTGATATTTGTAAAACATACGAAAGTATTTGTGACAGATGAGAAGATGGTTGGCAAAGAATTGGAAGGTGGAAGCATTTTCACCTACACTCACAGCTGCAGTGGAAAGTAATACAGGGTGACTTAAAAAATGACAAATTGAGGATAAAATTTAGTGAAACATTGTTGTGTTGTGGTCTCAAATGCTATATTTAGTCATAGGACCAAACTTAGTATAATGGAAATAAAATGAGAAAAATATTTTTTTCATTTCATTTATTAAGTCATTTACAGACCACGAATGTGCTACATTTTTCAGTACTAAAATTAGTATAACAATAATATATTTAATTAAATATATTATTTAACAAATTTTTAAAAATAAGACTAGAAATAGTAGAATCTGCAAACTCACAAATAGTATTATAAAGTTTAATCGATTTAATTAAGGATTCATTAGAGGCATAACACTGTTGTGTGTAATTTTTTAAGTCATGGAATTATAAGCATATACGGACACCACTTTTCACTTCACTTTTTTCATGGGCTCCAAAAGATTTGGGGACTTTGTGTCGTTTTTGCAAAAAGTTATCATTTTCTTAGGCTCATATCTTACTCTCGAAGGCAAAGTTGTAGCTCTTGCTATAAAGAACAAAATTTGTGAACATATAAAATCAAAACAACTTCATCTTCAAGGTCAAAATCGCAAATGTCTTTGAACAAACCTTATAGGCGGTAGTGTGTACAGGTAGCGTATACGTACTGTCGATTGAGGACAATATCACTCATACGCACTGTAGTCGGACTGGCTATTAACAGAAACAGTCCTGCAAGATATATTTTTCCTACCTAAACGGTGTTAAGAGTCATTCCTAGGAAGTTCATATGTTCTAGAAAGTTGTTTACTGAGATCTTAGGTACATTTTTGTAGCGGATTGTCTCCTTGAATTTTGAACGGTTTGCTACCTATGGACCTGAACAGGGGAAAAATGTAAAAAACTCTATTTTTTTAGTTCAAAGACCTTTGCTGAAGTTTCTCAACACCATTTATAAATACATACGTCAGTATATGGGCTCTAAATGAAAGAAGCATATTTAATTTGTAGTCAAACAAAACACCTGAATCAAGCTTTTGCTAACCAATATATCTTGAAATATTGTATTGAGAAATCATTGAATGCCGGCATCTGTAAAAAGTCATTTGTACATGAATGGATCTATTGTGGCCGATATTCTTCGAATGTATATCGCTAAAAGTTTTTGATTTATTTCAATTAAAGCTATGTTGTGGTGGCATTCGGAAAGTAAGCATGCGACTCACGAAATAATTTATATTCGACGTTTAAACTTACCAGGTTGTCACAGCCTTCAAGGTATGATAAACCCAGTGCGAATAAACGTATTCTAGCTATAGCCGGACTGAGAAGGTTTCCATGCGAAAATTAAATATTAAAACAAATATATAATTAAATATTAATACATACGGTTTCTTTATGTAAAAACTACTAATTCATGGGAACATTTCAAAGAATTTTTACCAAACTGAGCTCTGACAACTTCCTTTCGATGTTCATCTAATTATTTTTTAAAAATACTCCCACAAAATACGAACATGTTTTCAATAGTCTCTATGAAATTCCAAAAATCGTCAAATCCTATTCCTTATTTTTTTTTTTCAAAAATAAAAAAAATCACTTCTTTAATATAGCCCTGAGAGCTAAAACAAGGATAATTTGTGATCACCCAAAAATCAAGAATTTTTTCATTCAAAAATCGTGATTTTTTTTTAATTAGTAAATCGGTCATAAATATAGCCCTGAGGGCTAACAGGAGGATAATTTGTGATCATCAAAAAATCCAGAATCATTAAATCGGCCATAGCTTCTTAAATATAGGCCTGAGAGCTAAACGGAGGATAATTTGTGATCATAAAAAAATCAAGAATTTTTTAAAAACATTAAATCGGTCATAACTTCTTAAATATAACCATGAGAGCTAAAAGGAAGATAATTTGTGATCAGCCAAAAATTCAGAATTTTTTAAAAACACTAAATCGGTAATAACTTCTTAAATAAAGCCGTGAGAGCAAAAAGGAGGATAATTTGTGATCAACCAAAACTCCAGAATTTTTTAAAATCAGTAAATCGTTCATAACTTCTAAATATAGCCCTGGGAGCTAAAAGGAGGACAATTTGTGATCATCCAAAAATCCAGAATTTGTTAAATTATTAAATCGGCCATAACTTCTTAAAAAAAGCCCTGAGAGTTAAAAGGAAGATAATTTGTGATCAGCCAAAAATTCAGAATTTTTTAAAAACACTAAATCGGTAATAACTTCTTAAATAAAGCCCTGAGAGCAAAAAGGAGGATAATTTGTGATCAACCAAAAACCAAGAATTTTTTAAAATCATTAAATCGATCATAACTTCTTAAATATAGCCCTGAGAGCTAAAAAGAGGGTAAATTGGGACCACCTAAAAATCAAAAATTTTTTTAAATCATTAAATCGATCATAACTTCTTAAATATAGCCCTGAGAGCTAAAAGGAGGATAATTTGTGACCACCTAAAAATCAATTTTTTTTAAATCATTAAATCGGTCATAACTTCTTAAATATAGCCCTGAGGGCTAAAGGATGATAATTTGTGACCACCCTAAAATCCAAAATTTTGTTTAAATCATTAAATCGGTCATAACTTCTTAAATAAAGACCTGAGAGCAAAAAGAAGGATAATTTGTGATCATCCAAAAAACCAGAATTTTTTAAAATCATTAAATTGGCCATAACTTCTTAAATATAGCCCTGAGAGGTAAAAGGAGGATACTTTTTTAATATCTTTCGAGTTTAGAAAGCCAACATATTTCAGGAAATATTATACATAGGCCTTCGGCAATCTTTTTGTTGCATAGTCTAATTCCACCAATTTAGTTATTCTAAGGCAAGAGTAAGTATTTATATTTAAAGTGTTTTCATGGGTCTAATTTGGACAAAAATGTTACATAAAAAATTACAAGAAAACATAATTTTCACAGAAGTCTTGATCAAAGAACGAAATATTTTGCAAATCATCAGTAAAAAATCCACAATTTTTTTCCGGGGGGGGGGTGAATGGAAATTATTTTTTGATTTGTATGGACTGCTACCCAGCCTAGTATATATGACAATAATACATACGACATAGGATGATCAAAACTTCCCCCTATCCAACAAATCATTATTTTTTTATAGTAAAAATAAAAACGTTTGTATTTGGGGCTCTTTGGGGAGTTTTCAAGGCTACTTTTGTGGTAAAAGAAAAAGTCATCTGGCAAAGCTGTTCGACCTTTTCGTATCATAATTTGGCCACACCAGCTGCGTCATTCTGTTCATAATTAACTTTACAGTTCCCTAGGATGCCTCTACACCATTATCGATGTTATTGTTCATCTCATGGAGATTTCCGATTCAGACTTGAGAAGTTTTTTGGGAAAATTCAAATACAGATTGTTCTACTCGACAATACCTTGTTTTATGACACTGTGCCAAAGAACAAACCAAAATAATTGGGTAGTAACTTTTGGCCCACCCTGTACTTGTTTTCATGGAACTTTTCGTCATTGTGGATTTTCCTTCTCGTCGTTACTGATCAAATGCGTTTCTTCCTCTGTTCTTTCGGTCTTTGTCTTCATCTCTATCTCCCTCGCTGCTTAAGTTTAAATGCAAACATTAAGAATGATTTAAAGTAAAGAGAATAAAAGTTTCATGTGTGCCTTTCCGCTTTTCAGAACATTTTGTAAAGGCAAAATAGTCTTTTCTTGGTCGTAGCAACAGAGAAATGCGAAATACAAAAGGATGGCACATACTTACAAATAAATAAAAATTAGATAAAATACAAATGGAACTAACTAAAAATCACAATTTAAAAATACTTCCCTGTTTCATAATTGTGAATATATTTCATTCATGGCCCAGTTACTCAATTTCAAATACCACCTGGTTGTTGAAAAAAATATGTGACATTTTTTGTTAGTTACGCTCATTTGCATTTCCACATGCCATTGATTGTATCTGAAGTTGTTTACATTCCCAAAGATACTTTAGTGTCTTTTTGTCGAATTGCGTCTGCTATAGTTGTAGTTGGATAATGTTGTTGCATCGACACACACACACACACAGATTCGTGTACATACCTATCTACTTTGTCTTGAGTGTATTACGATGGAGACATTAGGATGCAGGCGCTCAACATACACCTACGCACATGCACACGCGCACACCCACACTTACATATTTGTCACAATTTTATCTAATAGAATTGATGGGGAAAATAAAGTGATTTGCGTTGAATTAGTTTGTTAACTTATCTATCAATCATGGGAATGACATTGGCAACATTATGAGTATTTCCTGGGGATATCGCTGGGAAAGGGAATGTATATGCAACGAGAACCGTAACAGAAGTTTCAACGGAAACAGAAGTTCTGCAGAATAGGAATCAATCCAAATGTAGAACTGTTTTATCGTACCTTGACTTTTCGTTGAGTGCTTTTCCACCAAAAAGGTCCTACATTTTCTATTTACCACTAATTTTGTACGGACTACCACTTAATTTGTAGGCAATAGTTTTTAATATTGCGCAAAACACAATTACACACAAAGTCAATGTTAGAAATATGAAATATGCTACTGCATTCCTTACTTAAATGTACCGAATACAAATTATATATCTACAATGCTACAAGCTTGATTGTTTATATCATAAAAATGTAAAAAAAGTGGGAAAACTTAAACTTCCAAAAATGTCACAAACGAATAAATGTTGGCTCATCCTATCTGAATCCATTGGCCAAGCCTTGATATTTTGGAAATTATATTTAAACGAACTTTTGTTCCAAGATACATAAACAAAATTGTTGCATATTGGAAAAAGTAGTTGCAATCTAGTTTGGATCTACGTAGGAAAACGAAACTGTAAAATACCAATTATTTGTTTTTTTTTTTTAATTAAAATTTCTAGTTGTTTCTTCTTGCATTTCATCGAATACAAAAAAATATATTTGTTATTGTTTGAGTTTAATGCTGATGCTCTTCAGCCAACCTACACTAATATAACCTGCTGTTCAATAATTGTTTTCATTTATTTAAAAGTGCAAATTTTTTTAATTATCATGTTTAGTTTTGTCCAAATTCTGCACTATTTTGTAGAAAATTTTAACATTCTCATAGTTTCAAAAGAGGAATTGATTTAAAAAAAATAAACAGAAATTAAAATTAAAAAAACAAGTTAAAACGGCGTTAAGTTCGGCCAGGCCGAACTTTATATACCCTCCACCATGGATTGCATTCCACAGATGTGGTCGGTTTTCGTAGAAGTGCAGTAATATTACAGGAAAATATAATTTTTTTAATATAGCCAAACCAAAACAAATACAAATATTGAAAAAATAATTTTATAAATAAATATAATATTTTAATTATTTCAAATCATTATTTATTTCAAATCAAAAAATAAATATTCTTATATTTACACTTTCAAAAACCTTAAATGCCATAAAATTGGTATATAGTGAGTGCTACAGTTGGTTGTATTTCCATAATATTTTAATTTCAAACGTACAAATTTTTAAAATCCATTATCAGACGTACATAGTGCAAAATTACCTAACTTCATACTTCAACAAATTTTTTCCGTAAAAGAAAAATTACGAATTTGGAAAAAACAACTTTTTATTATGCGTGTCTATGCAGTCAGAGGAATGCATACACCGAATTCCACGATTCCAGCTGCGCCCATTTGGTTGTACGAATTTCGAAAAATCTGTTTATTTTACGTGTCTACACAGTCAGAGGAATGCATACACCGAATTCCATGATTCCAGCTGCGCCCATTTTGTTGGTACTATTTATATCCCCTTTTTCCATTTTAACCCCAAAAAGTACGAATTTTGAAAAATCCGTGTATTTCACTTGTCTATGCAATCAGAGGCTGTACCTAGAATAATGAAATTAGGTGTATATTTCATTATTCTAGGTACAGCCGTTTGGTTGGTACCATTTTTATCCCATTTTACCCCTTAAAAGTACGAATTTGGAAAAAAATACTTTTATATTATGAATCTACTCAATTAGAGGAAGGCACTCACCGCATTTCGTGTTTCTAGCTGTTGTCGTTGAATATGTACCATTTTTATACCCTCCACCTCCAGAATGGTTGTATATTCACTTTGTCATTCCGTTTGTAACACCTTGAAATATTCATCGGAGACCCCATAAATTATATATATTCTGGGTCGTGGTAAAATTCTAAGACGATATAGCCATGTCCGTCTGTCCGTCTGTCTGTCTGTTGAAAGCACGATAGCGGCCGAACGAAGTAAGCTAGGAGGTTCAAATTTTGCCTAAATGTGTCTTATGGTTGTAGATCGGTTGGGATTGAAAGTGGGTGAAATCGGCCCAGAGGGAAAAATTTTCCCTCACAAGGACTGAAAATACCCCTAATATTTAGAGTATTTCAGCATGTTTTTTGAACATATTAGCTTGTATTTACTTGATATTTGCAATGCGCATTCCCTATATAGCATAAAAGCGAAATTGGACAAAAAGGGATAAAAATGGTACCTATCAAACCACAACAGATAGAAACACGAAATTTGGCGTGTACATTCCTCTAATAGAGAAGATACATAATATAAAAACATTTTTTATAGATTCGTACTTTTAAGAGGTTAAATGGAGATAGAGGGATACAAATAGTACCAACTTAACTGCTGCACCTAGAATAATGAAATTCGATGTATACATTCCTCTGATTGCGTAGACACGTAAAATAAAAGAACATTCCAAAATTCGTACTTTTTGGGGTTCAAATGGAAAAAGGGGATAAAAATAGTACCTACCAAATGACCGCAGCTAGAATCATGAAATTCGGAGTATACATTCCTCTGCCTGCGTGACACGAAAAATAAAACGTTTTTTCCAAATTCGTACTATGAAGGGATACAATGGCTGCAGGGGATAAAAATAGTACCAACTGAACGAATACAGCTAGAATGATGAAATTCGATGTGTACATCCCTCTAATTGTGTAGATACGTAAAATAAAAAGATTTTAGATAGTCGTACTCTTGAGGGGGCAAAATTGGAAAAGGGGATAAAAATGGTACCAACAAAATGGCCGCTGATAGAATCACGGAATACACTGTATACATTCCTCTGACTGCATAGCCACGTAAAATATTTTTTTTCAAATTCGTACATTATTTTGTTGCTTTTACGACAAAAAATGGTAGAATCATGAAGTTGTCTTATACTGCGTACGTGAGAGATAAGGTATTTTCAAAATTTATACTTTTAAAATTAAAATAGGATGGAAATACAACAAACCAAACGACTGTAGCTGAAAATACACTCTCTATCCACCAATATTTAGGGTATTTATGATTGCTCCCTTATATTTACTTTATGAATTGAAGTATTATTTCCATTAGATATATATATATATAGATACATAGTATAAAAATATTGGTAGCCTTGGCTTATTAATTAAATTTCTGATTTTCATGCATTTGAAATTTGTTGCGGACATTCCTCTTGTATCTTGGAAGCACCACAAAGAAAATAAAAGTTTTAGCTGGTGAAATGGGACAAAAACGGATAAAATATGGTGCCAATGATACGACAACAGCTAGAATCATGAAATTCGGTGTGTACATCCCTCTAATTGCATAGACACGTCAAATAGAGGGATTTTTCGATATTCGTACTTTTAAGGGATATAATTAAAAAAGAGGGATAAAAATGGGATCAAACCGCTGAAGTTGAAATCATGAAATTCGGTGTATACATTCTGACTATGAAGACTCGAAAAATATTTTTTTCGAAATTTGTACATTTGTACGGGGAATGGGGCGAATGGGGATATCTTAAAATTTATACTTTTCTTATCACTTTGTCTGTATCTGAAAATTCTTCTCCTTAATGGCGACTGATAATCGCCTAATATTTAGGCATGTTCACTTTCACAATTACAGCATTGTATTTATATATATATATAGTAGTCGATTTTAAACAGTGCGCATAAGTATACATTATAGTTTGAAATAGTAATCAAATATAGTAATGTGCATAAAAATATCAAATTTTTGGTAATATGGTACTGTGCTTCTATGTAAAGTCGACTTCCTTTAATCTGCTGGTAATACTGTGGAATGCACTCCGTGGAGGAGGGTATATAAGATTCGGCCCGGCCGAACTTAACGCCTTCTTACTTGTTATTTTATTTATTTATTATATTATAAAGGGTGATTTTTTAAGAGCTTGATAACTTTTTTTAAAAAAAAAAACGCATAAAATTTGCAAAATCTCATCGGTTCTTTATTTGAAACGTTAGATTGGTCCATGACATTTACTTTTTGAAGATAATTTCATTTAAATGTTGACCGCGGCTGCGCCTCAAGTGGTCCATCCGCTTAGTCCAATTTTGGCATTTCCACGTTTTTGAGTAACAGAGGCCCAATTGCTGCGAACGGCGACGAATCGATAATTGATGGTCATCATTAACATTGGCCGATACAGCTGCGATATTTTCTTCAGTTCGTACTCTACGTAAGCGTGTTGGTGGTTTAATGTCCAACAATGTAAATTTGGTGCGAAATTTAGTCACAATAGCCCGAATAGCCGCTTCAGTGGGTCGATTAAACTGACCATAAAATGGAAGCGTGCGATGAACTTTCTTAACAGAGCACGCATTTTGATAATAAAATTCAATGATTTGCAAGCGTTGCTCGTTAGTAAGTCTATTCATGATGAAATGTCAAAGCATACTGAGCATCTTTCTCTTTGACACCATGTCTGAAATCCCACGTGATCTGTCAAATACTAATGCATGAAAATCCTAACCTCAAAAAAATCACTCTTTATTAATCCAGATAATGCTTAGATCATTGATGGAACTATTAAAACCTGTCCTTCGTTATAAAGAATACGATCTATTCACGTCTTTCTCAAAACTGCTGTCGATTTTCGCGTGCTAGGAATTTATCCTAGACGGTTTCTTGGAGATATGTTCGCTGAATTTTCCGTAAATTCGAAATTCGGTGTGTACATTCCTCTAACAGAGTAGAGACATAATTTAAAGGTATTTTTCCAAATTCGTACTTTTTGGGGTTAAAATGGAAAAAGGGGATAAAAATAGTAGTAACCAAATGACCGTAGCTAGAATCATGAAAGTCGGCTTATACATTCACGAAAAATAAAAGGTTTTTTCAAATTCGTACTTTTAAGGAAAGTTATGGGTACAGAGGGATAAAAATAAACCACAAACTAAACTACAAACTACAGCTAAAATGATGAAACTCGGTGTGTATATCCCTCTAATTGCGTAGACACATAAAATCAAGAGATTTTAGAAAGTCGTACTCTTAAGGGGGTAAAATAGGAAAAAGAGGATAAAAATGGTACCAACCAAATGGTCGCAACTAGAATCATGAAATGTGGAGTATACATTCCTGCGTAGATACACACATAAAACGGTTTTTTCGAATTCGTACTTTTTTAATTTTACTGCAAAAATTATTTGAATCATGAAGTTATATTATTTTGCACTATGTACGTGAGATAGTGGATTTTCAGAATGTGTACTTTTGGAATTAAAATAGAATGGAAATACAACCAACTGTAGCACCCACTATCACCAATATTTATGGTATTTAAGCTTTTTGAAAATATAAAGATAAGAATATTTAGTTTTTCAATCGATATTGGTAGCCTCGCCTAAAAAGCTTGGTTTGAAATATTATTTCAGTATTTTTTCAATATTTGCATTTGTTTTGTTTGGATATATTAAAACATATATTTTTCTGTAATATTAGTGCACTTTTACGAAATTCGACAGCCTCTGTAGAATGCAATCCACGGTGGAGGGTATATAAAGGTCGGCCCGGCCGAAATTTACTTGATTTTTGGTAAGATTTTCGCAATCCCGGTTTTTTTCTACAAAATCCCGACTAATCCCGCCTTTGTCTAATAAGAGATGGTCACGTTATGTATAGTATAGATTTACTTTAAAAGTTGTAGGGTTGCCTGTGTTCCAATACATTACCATATATTTTTTGCTTCCAAATTATTCAATACAGTTTTCCCATTTTAGAGGAAATTTTCTCCACCATAAAAGAAAAACACATAAAAAGGTTTCAGTTTGATAACGACATTTTATGGCAGACACCGTATTTTGTTTAGTATAGATGTATTTTCCAAATTTCCAACGACAGGGTTGCCATTGTTCCGATAACTTACCACATATTTTTAACTTCTATATTCCTCATTAAAATTCTCCCATTTTAAACGCAATTTCCCCCAGCCCCATAAAAGAAAATAACACAGACATAGTTTTCAGTTTGATAATGGCATTTTATTTAGGGGTTTTTCAAAAATCATTTGATAATTTTCTGTTTGTTTATATATATCCTACAATGTGTATATATATTTTCCTCCCGAATATATATGTATGTAATTTTTTCGCATTCTTTTTGTGGTTACCAATGTAAATGTAATTAAATAATACTAGGATTTCTTTGCTTAAGGTTGGCAAACAGTACTATGGGAATTGAACTTGGTTACTGCACAATAAACTGTTGTTCTTGTTGTGGATATCTTTCCAATAGGTTTAAAAGGAAATTGAAACGAAAAAATAATTGTGTGTTACCAATTACACTTATGATAACTGCCTTGTTGTCTTGGTAAACTATTGCAAACGAAAAAGATTTTCACATGTTTCTTGTCTTTTTTTATTAAATATACCAATTTTTTCGTTTCTTTTTTAATATACATTTATTAATTTATTTTTGTTTTTACTTTTTTTCTTTTCTTTTGTTGTAAATAATATTTGTTTTTTTTTTCTTTCTTTATTATTATTATTTTATATTTTTTATAATTAATTTTCTGTTTCTGTTGTTTAATTGTAGTTAACATTACGACGTGTGTTTCTTTGCATAGTTTTTAATCGTTTTTTCTGTTTTTTTGTCCTTCTTTCTTATCCATAACTTTTTTGTGTTTGTTTTTTTTTTGTTTTAGTTTTGTTTCATTAATAATAACTTTGTTGTTGTTTATCATATTAATATTCTTTTTAAACATAATTGAATTTTGAATTCATTTTTTCTGTTTCTGTTTTTGGATTTTCATTATTATATGTATTCTATAAACTTAAAATTGGCGTTTGTTTTATTATGAAATGTCCGTTTTTTTGTTATAGTTTTCCATTTTGTTTTTGTTTATTCTCAATTATTACTAAAGTATGAAAGTTTTGTTGTTGGGTTTGTTTTTTTTTAATACAAAAGCTGATAGTTTTATACATTATTTTGTGTTTACCTTCTAGTTTATGAAATTTATTTTACAATAGTAGTTGTTTTTTGGCCATTTTGTCTCACACACATCCAATTATGGCTAAAACTAAGCCGTCTTGCTGGTTTGTCATTTTACATAAAGTACGAGTTTTCTTTTCGGTTTGTGTTTAGTTGTTATAATTTTTCTTTTTCTTGTGGGGGGGGGGTTTATTTAACTATTTCCTAATTGGAGTTTGTTTTTTTTTTTATTTTTTAATAATTTCAACAACATTTACATATTTCTAGGTGTTTACTACTTGATTTTTGTTCTGTTCTGTTCTGTTCTGTTCGTTTTCTTGCTGCCTTTTCTTGTGGTGTTTATAAAATATTGAGCATATTTCTAGGATAATATTTACAATATGGTTGAAATGATTAGGAAGGAGTTCTTCAAGATACATACGACCGCTGAAGGGATTTAAAAAGAGTTACAAATTAATTAATTTTCAAGGGCCCCTATTTTAAATTTTTCGTTGCACACATAAGCAACCCTTACGTGTTCCAAAATAAGGACAGAAGATCTACAACCCATGCTTAGTAGTTTTACTATATCAATTCGTTTTCTCTTTTAATTTCAATATTTTTATATAGAAAACTATCAGTGCTGTTCTGGCTTCTAACGCGGTTTCAAACCACTCATTTTTCCGATGTTTCATTCTTTAAGTTTGAGATATGGCTTTAAATCTTTAAGAATTTTAACCAAATGTCTTCGTTTACGCGTTGTAAGAATAGTTCGTCATAAGAAAATAAGTTTCGAAGTCAAAGATCCATTTTAAATCATGGAAAAATTATTGGTTTTAACCCAAAGTGGAAGGTAATCAGAGCATGTATTAATTGTGATGCTCTATACGTATGAGTAATATTAATTAAATTTAAATTGCTCATACCACCCATGGTTTTCTTTACATTCTAAGTAAACTAGCCAACTTCATTGTCAACTTAAGCCATTTCAACAAAATGAACCTTAATGTATGTCTTAAGTGGTGTTTTAAGCCACCCTCCATTGGTCACAGCAATCGGAAAGGTGTGAGATATTTTATTAGATATCTTCTCGTCAATGACGTGAAGTAAATGATTTCAGAGGGCCCTGAGCACTGGGCTAGGAATGAAGAGTCGTTCGAGCAGCCTCTTCTTCCTTGTCGTGACTTTGGAATTATATCCGAACATGCGAATTATAGCCGGGTAGAGCTGAAATGGTAGTCAAGTGTAAATATTTATAACACGCATATATAAACGAACAATAGCCATATCTCAGCGCACAACGAAACAATATTTTTTGTACTCATTGAGAAGAACTTACTGTTTGGAATCTTTGCAAGACATTTTCTTATGAATATCGCCACTATTAATGAGGTGATTTTGCCTCTGGATACAACTAGATGGTCCTACCTATCGATGAAACTGAGAGGTCGACTTTAGACGTGAAAAATATTTGTCCGAACTTGATGTAGATTCCATAAAATCATCAAGATTTGGTGTGGTGTAGCTATCGAAGATTGCAGAGGTTTTGCGGAAGTACTACATTTTCTAAAAATATAGCTCCATAAAAAATTTATAGATATTTTTTATTAAAATACAAATTTTCGCTGTAGGTACCATTTTACACTCATGTTGTAAATACATGTCCAATACCATATATATTCAATTAAAGACAAATGTGATGGCTACAAATGTTGAAAATATCAATTTCGTATAGAAGCAATGGTTTAGAGACAGTCTACAGAAAATTGAGGCCAAAATGAATTTTGTCGAAAAAAATCTTTTTTGTTGGCACGTTCCTCCATTTTTAATAGCTAACATTATAGCGAAAAATTTATATATGTAAAAGATAGCCGCATAGATGTAGAAGTTATTTCACTCTTTGTAGATTAAAAAAATTAAAAATATGAGTTTTTATAAAGAGAATGTAAAGAGCTTTACAATTTATATAACATAGCATTTTATTTTGAATTTTTTTTTAGCGAAAAAACAAGGCCTAGCTGAAAAAACTATGGATAAAAGTAAACGTTAAGATCGTGTGTCTCTTCTACGCAGTTTTTACTTACAAGAAGTTTCATAACTTATACATTTATCCGTAGATTTTCCCCGACCTGTAACCATCATAATTACATTTGGTGGGTGCAATATTTCCAAAATGAGAGTACGTGGTACCTTTGACGTATTTTATTAAAATACGGGACTGAATCATAGACATTTTATAGAAAATTATATATAAATTATATACGTTGACAAATACCTAGAATAAATCATATTTTTTAAATATGCAGTTTAGGTGCTGGGTCTAACTCAGCTCCAAATCATGTTAATCGATTTAAACGATTTATTCATTTGTTTAATTAAAAGACATAACTAGTGAGCAAAACATGGAAAAGTGACATATAGATGGCGCGGAATGCGCCATTTGAACATATTCGATGGCTGAATACTAAAACTTCCAATAATAATACGATTCCCATTTAACATAATTTCATTTGCCCATATGCTCTAAGCATCCCTGTCGTTGTATACTTCAAACAATGGCACCATCTACATGTCGGAAAAGTAGCATTTGTTGACACTCAATTGGTTAGTGACCTCACTACCAAAGTTTTAATTCAAATGCGTTATAGATTGTTTTCTAATTGATTTATTGGCAATTTCTAGAAATATGTTTTGTCTTTTCTTCGAAATCCTTCAATGCGAAAAACTCTTAATCAGAAATATTATATTGAAACATATGGACAATTAGACATGCCAAACTTCATAATTCCTATTTCTGAATATCACTCTCTTCATTGTTTTGTAATGCTTATATTGAAAACATTCCAATTTCGCAATAATAATTTAGCTTTATCCATTTCACATGATTTTATTCTTTCAAATGATTGGTCTGTTGACTCTATGTCTTTGTATAACTGAAACACTAGCGCCATCTATATGCCGAAAAAATACTAGCTGTTTACTTTTATTGTTTCCTAATTGTTAATTTCTGGAAATATTTATTAGTAAATCTGTAAAATCGGGTATATTGTTCGGATTCATTGATCTTTGATATTCAAACTTACTTCCATCGATGAAAGGTAAATCTTCAATGCGAAACTGAAATATTAGATTACAAAACTAAAAATATAGATTATAGGATCGGATCAACTCGATCATTCTCCGTTCGCCCCTTTTCATAGTTGTCTAATGCATATTTCGAAAATATTCAAATTTTACAATATTACTTTAACGACATGATTTCATACTATCACATACTCGGTCTGTTGGCTCTATGTTTTTATATAGTTCCATCTATATGTCGTAGAAGCACCATCGGTTGATTTTCTTTTCGTTTGTGGCCTTACTAACAAAGTTGGAATGGAATTTAACGCTGGAATTAGGGCGATAACAATTCAATTTCATCCTTTTCTGTGAATTGCATTGTTGATAATCTCCAGAAACTTTTCGTAATTGTTAGCACTTATGAACTTATAATATCTGGAATCATAGTGTTCGTATTGGCTTTTCTTCGAAATCCAAGCCTAGTTTCCACAAAGGTAAATATCGCCATCTATATGTCGGATAAGTATCATGTGTTGAATATCATTTGGTTTGCGACCTTACTTATAAATCTGTAATTGGCTTAGATACTGGAATATCGTTATTTTGTTTGGTCGATTGAATTGATGATTATTTCTAGAATATGTTCTTGTCACTAGCACGAATGAACTCCGTAATATCAGGGACCAAAGTGTTACGATTTGCATTTCTTCAAATTCCCACTTTCACTAACAAAGACAAAATATTTTTGATTTAGAAAAAAATATTTCTAATTCTAATATGGAATGGGAGACTGGGCTAACTTGGTAGTTCTTGATATTGTCCTATCTTCTTTCGATAGTTCTCAAATACATACATTAGCACCATCTATATGTCGAAAATTGCATAAATGTTGTTTGTTGGCTTGCAAAGGATTGTGTCTTTACTAACAATGTCGAAATTAATAGCTGGGTTAAAATGTGTAAAGTGGGTCCACGTTTTTTTGCAAGATCAAGCTTTTTTGACTAAAAGTGAATATTTCGGTAGATCATGGTAAACAAAAATACAAATAGATACTTTGGCAAAATTTTCATTTTCGCGGGAGAAATAACTAAAATGATTTTTATACATGACATTTTTGTTTTGCGATTTTTTTTCGTGATTTATTCAACGGATCCCGATGATTCTGTGCATGTATATTAAGAAGTCAAGCACAAAAATCGCTGCAACAGTTGCAAAAATCCAAAATTCGACGTTGCAATCGAAAATAATTGAATTTTCTAAATCTTGGGGTTTGAAAATATTCTGTGACTGGCCCAGCTATGGCTTTCAGCAGTACATCGTTGGATGTATAGCTGCAGATGAGAATACAGTGGTCATATCCTTTCAAAATTTGACGTAGCCCCACGGTGCTTTCCTTTCCGTGGCTCTTTACTACCCTCCACCCTAAAAACTTCCCTTCAGCACGTACATTGAAAATTAAAGAACTCCGCATGATAATAGAAAAAAACTTGATAATTAAAATTTTGGTTTAATAATATTAACATAATTTTTTATGAACAATGCTTTCTTTTTCTCGCATTTTAACACTTCTTCTAACTTAATGTTTTGCTTCGTTTTTTTGTTTGTTTGGTTTTGTTTTCTTTTTGTTTGGTTACTAATCAAATGGAAGGAATTTGTTTGTTGATGTATACAAAAATGATTAAAAATTACTATATAAATTTTAAATTAAGGAAAAATTATTACATTTTCGATAATTAATGTTATGTATTTTACAAAATTTTGTTAACAAAAATCAGTCATTTTTGATTATATTACTCATGTGTGTGTTTGTTGTCATTTGGTTATGTATTTAAAAAAGAGAAAACTGAACTCTTATGGTATATTTTCGAAATCGAAAAAAGTGTTTTCATTTTTTTTACTATTTTTACATTCGTTTTGTTCTCCTTGTTTCCTTGTTTCCTTGTTAACAAAGGATATAGATATACATACATAAGTATTAAGAGAAATATATAAATAGAGTGAGAGACAGAGAGTTAGAGAGGAACTAAAGTGTGTTTAGTTTTCGTTTTATTACACATCTTCTTCGTTTTCGAGTTTTGTTTTTCACAAAGATTTGGCGGGTTTAAACTTAAGTTTCGTTTTATTTGTTCGATTTTTAGTTTTCCGTTTCCGGCTGTCTTTTAGTTTTTGGCAAAAATTATTCAAGGAGAGTGAGTGGAAAAAACATTATTTGATAATGTTTTCAGGGCATACTTTTGGGAGTGTTTCTAACAGAAAAAAATGGGGTGGCATGATTACGTGGAGTTTAGAGATGTTTTCTGCGGGGGACTGCTTTGTTTTTAGGTTTTTGCTTTAGTTTGTTTCTTTCTTTCCATATGATAGTTTAATAATAGACACAGTATAGTATATAAATAGTTTTTGGTTTTTCTTGTTCTGGTTAAAAACTAGTTTCATTTATAGCATAATATTAGGCTTAGAACATAAACACAAAATTATAAAATGGGAAAACAGAAAATATTCACAAAGTTTGGTTACAGTTACAAAGACAATTGCATTGTTTGTTGTTGTTTTTCTAAAATTTATATCTTAACCATAATATGATCAGCCAGAGACCGTGTTGAGGTCTCACGGCGCCTGAACCAAAAACGGGAAAATGTATCTCTTCCGGTTCGCTGAGCTCCTCTTCCTCTTCATCGATGACATTGGAGATGGAACGATAGCGCATGGTGAAGTTAACTTTAATAATGGCCTCGGAGACTCCACCAGGTGATGAGACTATGAAATAGAATGTACGAGGAACTCGTTCGTGCATGCTGACATAGGTAAGGCGGGCTTCTTTACAAAAAGGGGTGGGTAGGTCCTGAAAAATTGTGAAAACAGAAAACAATGGGTTAGTTGTTTGTCCTAAAGCTCTGTGATAAGGAAAAAACTTACTGTAAAGCCATAGGCCAACACCGTACTGCCATATTGATTGCCGGGCGTATAAACACGATCACCATGCAGCCAACGAGCCGCATGCGCGGGAGGATTGGCACAGAACTCCACGGACAAATGGAGCGGGGAGCCGGGATATGCTACGGGTGTGGAGTTACGCGCCACAACTGTGGGATGGCCTGAAAAGAAAAGCAAAAATAAAATAAATTTAATAAAATTTTTTATATTTTTTTCTATTTTATGAAATGAAATGTAACAATATAATACTTTATATTATATCTACAGCTTTCTTTTGTTCGCTGACTCATGACGAAATTTAATGTGGAATATTTTTTCCATTTACACCACCCTCCAAAATGTATGTTTTGTGGGACATTTCTCGAATTCGATAAAAGTACAAAATTAACCCTAAAATGAATTGTAAGAAATGGGACGAAAGCTACAGCTTTCTTTTGGACGGTGACTTATAATGAAATTTAATGCAGAATATTTTTTCCATTAACACCACCCTACAAGAAATCAGTTTTGTGGGACATTTTGCCTTGAATTTGTAAAAAGTAAAAATTAACCCTAAAAATAATTTTAAGAAATGGAACAAAATGAAGTTTTCCACTATAGCTATAGCTTGCTTTTGTTCGCTGGCTTATAGTGAAATTTGACGTAGAATATTTTTCCATTATCACCACCCTCCATAATGTTTGTTTTGTGGAAAATTTCTCGAATTCGATAAAAGTACAAAATTAACCCTAAAATGAATTGTAAGAAATGGAACGAAATCTTACTTTATATTATAACTACAGCTTTCTTTTGGACGACGACTTATAGTGAAATTTAAAGTAGACTATTTTTTCCATTAACATCACCCTCCAAAAAGTCATTTTTGTGGGACATTTAGCCTTGAATTCGTAAAAAGTAAAAATTAACCCTAAAAATAATTTTAAGAAATGGAACAAAATGAAGTTTTCCGCTATAGCTACAACTTGCTTTTGTTCGCTGGCTTATATATGATATATGAAATTTGACGTAGAATATTTTCTCCATTCAAACCATACCCCTAAAATGCAGTTTTATGGGACATTTTTGGTAGAATTCGGAAATTAATCCTAAAATGAATTTTAATTTTTTGACTAATTTCTCACATACAAGTTGAGATTTGTGTTTTTTTGGTGTATTCAAAGATTTATAGTAGAATTTTGTGGCAAATATTTTTGTAGAACATTTTAAACATCTGTTTATGTGGTGTTTTTGGCCCTTTTGCAAAAAAGGACCCAAAAGACCCCTATATTGGGGAGATAGAGGGTTAAAATGTTCTACAACAGAGTTCTCCATAGAGTTTACAGTAATATTGCTAAACACATTGTATACCTAAAATACAAGCATCAAAAGGTTTTCTATGTCCGTGTAGAAGTACCCAGAGCTAGACGAAAAACTTAAATAAATATATTCTTATTTAAATACCTAAATTGGTACTGATATTTATTTGTATATATTTAATCTACAGCTTTCCTGTGGTTGGTAACTTATAGTGAAATTTGCTGTAGCCTATTTTTCCCATTCACATCACCCCCCTAAAATGCAGATTTGTGGGAGATTTTGGATTGAAATCGAAAAAAGTACAAAATTAACCCTAAAATGAATTTTAAGCTTTTGACTTATTTCTCGCTTTTAAGATGAGTTTTGGCTTTTGGTTTATTCTGAGACCTATATTAGAATTTTATGACAGATATTTTTGTAGAATATTTTGTCCCTCTAAACTTCTGTTTCAGGAGTATTTTTTATCCTTTTTCGCTAAAAGGGGTCAAAAAGACCCCTTTATTGAGGAGCTACAGGGCTAAAATGTTTCACAAAAATATTCGTCGGAGTGTTTTAAGTAATATTGCTGATTACATCCTATACTTAAAATGTAAGGATCACAAGGTTTCCTATGCCGCTAGAGAATTACCAAGAGCTAAAAGAAAAACTTAATAAATATGTTCTTATTTAAATACTTAAATTGGTACTGATATTTTTATTTATATATATTAGATCTACAACTTTCTTTTGTTCTCTGGCTTATAGTGAAATTTTATGTAGAATACTTTTTTCATTCACATCACCGCCCTAAAATGCTGTTTTGTGGGTTAGTTCAACACCAATTCGAAAAAAGTACGAAATTTAGTCTAAAATGAATTTTAAGTTTTGGCTTATTTCTGCCTTATCAATTGACTTCTGAGTTTTGATGTAGTCAGAGGCCTATAGTAAAATTTATTGGCAAAAATTTTTGTTGAACATTTTGACCCGTTAGCTTTCTGGTTTAGGGGTGTTTTTTACCCTGCAAAAAAGTGACCAAAAAGACCCCTATATTGAGGAGCTAGAGGGTTAAAATGTTCAACAAAAATATTCCTCGTAGTGTGTCCAGTAACATTGCTGAACACATCCTAAACATAAAATGTAAGGATCGCAGGGTTTCCTAGGCCGATTCATCATAAGAAATTGCAAAAGAGGTGAAATATTTTTACGTTTTTGCGAAAAAATACCAAAAAGACCCCCACGTTGAGGTTCTAGCGGGTTAAAATATTCCACAAAAATGTGGCTCGTAGTGTGTCCAGTAACATTGCTGAACACATCCTAAACATAAAACGCAAGGATCACAGGGTTTCCTAGGCCGATTCATCATAAGAAATTGCAAAAGAGGTGAAATATTTTTTAAGCTTTTGCAAAAAAAAAAGGCCAAAAAGACCCCATTTTGAGGAGCTAGAGGGTTAAAATGTTCCACAGAAATGTTGCTCGTAGTGTTTCAAGTAGTATTGTTGAAGACATCCTATACTTAAAGTGTAAGGATCGCAATGTTTCCTATGCCGTTTCATCATAAGAATGCGCAAAAATATTGGGAATATTGACCCCCCTCGGAAAAGACCACCATAACTTAAGCTTTCCAAACGCCGATACACGTGTATTCTTCTTTTACCCCCTCTATCAGAATCCGTTGTCAGAACCTGGTTATTTCTCTGTGTGCCACAGTGTTATATTTGTTTGAAAACTTTTTTTTCTAAAATTCATAAAAGTACAATTTGAAAAAAAATTATCGGTAAAGATCGGCTCATATAAATGACTTAAATTCTCTAAAACGTGCGTACATCGAGGCGTTTCACAACCGTATGCCAACGTGTTACCAAATGGATGGCCATACATATTACATGTGCCCGAAAGTATGCTTCACATATTGATATCTCACACAACCTGAAAGTATTTGTATCTGTATTTGTATTCCCCTCTAGCACTTAACATAAGTACTCGTATAGGCAGCATTTTTGTGTTTTTATTACAAAACTATCTGCTCTTTGGAGTACTCAATAATTTAACAATATTAAGTCGTGTTTGTTGCTAACTTGGAATATAAAGTGACACAATGCAATAATAGGAAATTGAATAATTTTTTTATTGTTAACAAAAGTTACAAGTAAATAAATGGAAAGCATAGCAACAGAGCTACCGATGGCTGCCTCCAAACTCCTCACGCCTTTCAATGCAATGTCGGCAGATAGGGGACATTTAGAGCACGCCATTCACACTGGTTGAAGCAGAGTGAACAATAAATGCTTTGCAAACGGCAATGACAGAGACAGCTGCAGCAACAATTGTATTGTAACAGCAAAATAATGGCAAGGTTTTTGAATGCTTTATATTATGCATATTTTCCCGATGCTGCACTTTCCGTTCCGTGCTTTGTGCGGCGCAGGAGCGGTATCGAGGGAATAGTTGTAATTGCTTTAGATTGTTGCACAGTTGAATGTTTTTTCCCTCTACGTTGGCGTTGTCGTTGCCGTTGCATTCTGGTGAACAACATCAATTGTTTACAACAATAACAGCGATAACAACAACAACAACAACAACGATGGCGATATTGTAGTTATTCTAAGAATTGTTAATGCCAAAACACAAAGTGGCAATTTGTTTGGAAAAAATTCAATTTGTAAGAAAAATGTTGTTTAGCAAACGGTTTTGTAGTTACGCCATCAGCTCTGCTCGACAACGAATTTGCATTTGCCGGTCCTCTCATTGTTTGTTGTCTTTATTGTTTTGCAAGAAAATTCAAAATTAAAATGTGAAGGGATTTTAATTTGTAGGACTTTAGCAGCAGTTTTTAAGACAGTTTTTTGACGAGAAGTGGAAATTTACATCTTTGAATTAGGCTTTAAAATCCTAGTGAGTTAGTGAAGCCTAAATGTATGCCATGTAATTTGGGAAAGGAAGATCAATGAAAGAGTGCTGGGAAAGGCTATGAACAGACTAAATATATTGAAAATTAAATTCAGGTGACAATATATTACTAAAGGGTGATTTTTTAAGAGCTTGATAACTTTTTTTTAAAAAAAAACGCATAAAATTTGCAAAATCTCATCGGTTCTTTATTTGAAACGTTAGATTGGTCCATGACATTTACTTTTTGAAGATAATTTCATTTAAATGTTGACCGCGGCTGCGTCTTAGGTGGTCCATCCGCTTAGTCCAATTTTGGCATTTCCACGTTTTTGAGTAACAGAGACCCAATTGGTGCGAACGGCGACGAATCGAAAATTGGTGGTCATCATTAACACTGGCCGATACAGCTGCGATATTTTCTTCAGTTCGCACTCTACGTAAGCGTGTTGGTGGTTTAATGTCCAACAATGTAAATTTGGTGCGAAATTTAGTCACAATAGCCCGAATAGCCGCTTCAGTGGGTCGATTAAACTGACCATAAAATGGAAGCGCGCAATGAACTTTCTTAACAGAGCACGCATTTTGATAATAAAATTCAATAATTTGCAAGCGTTGTTCGTTTGTAAGACGATTCATGATGAAATGTCAAAGCATACTGAGCATCTTTCTCTTTGACACCATGTCTGAAATCCCACGTGATCTGTCAAATACTAATGCATGAAAATCCTAACCTCAAAAAAATCACTCTTTACAATAATTTTAAAATTCTCAGCAGCCAAATTATTTCTTAGCGTTTTTTGATTCTCCTTCCAAAAAACATTTTAAATTTTCATATATTATTTTTTCCTGAAAAATTTCAATTCATATCGAGAAAATGTTTAGCAATTTTTTTCAAGTTCTGAGAAATTCAAACACCTTGTGTCTATAAAGCCTTTAAATATGCAATGATTTTTAAAATTCTGTCACAAATATTCATCCCTGTTATATACTATGTTTGCTTCAGCTACATGCAATCATATTAATAGTCGGTTATTTTTCATACATTTTCTCATTCTTCTTCCTAGAACAATTTAAATTTTCATATATAAAAGCCCTAAAGTCCATTACTTGCGTGAATTTTTCTTTTCACATCCAGAACATATTTAACAACGTTTATGCAGAGAAATTCAATCACATTTTGCCTATAAAGCCTTGAAATATGCAATGATTTTTAAAATTCAGTTATAAATTTGCAACCCATATTTTTCGTCAATGTCAAAACGACATCTGGCTATGATCATTCATATTAAAATTGCACATTTTCAATAAGTGACATTTTTCCACTCATATCAAGGAAATGGTAAAAACTGTATTTTAAGTTCCGTGAAATTCAGCCACACTTTGACTACAAAGCCTTTAAATATGCAATGATTTTTTGAAATTCTTCTAAAAATTGTTCGTTCTCTTTCCCAGAGCAATTATAATTTCCATATATTTTAAATACAAAAGTCACTTCATATCAAGGACATTTTAATTTTTTTTTTTGCCAAATTCCGAGAAATTAAGTCAACACATGTGATAGGATTTTTATACCCTACACCACTTCGTGGTCTAGGGTATTATAAGTTAGTTTCGCGCCAAATGTTTGTAACACAAAGAAATAATCGAGCTAGACCCACCTTAAAGTATACGGATCGGCTTAGAATCACCAGCTGAGTCGATTTAACGATGTCTGTCTGTCCGTCCGTCCGTCCGTCCGTCCGTCCGTCCGTCTGCTGTCCATCTAAGCTTGTTCGCACTCTACAGGTCGCAATTGTTGTCCGATTGTCATGAAACTTGGCAGAATTTATTTTTTCTGGCCAAGGACCATCGGTATTGAATTTGGAGGAAATCGGTTCAGATTTAGATATAGCCCCCATACAAATGTCGCTCCCGATTTTACATTTTCCGCTCTAGAAACAACATATTGTACCCGAATTTCTTTAAATTTGGCAGAACATCTTATAATCCAACTAGAAACACGTATGCAAAAATTGGGTAAGATCGGTTCAGATTTAGATATAGCCCCCATACAAATGTCGCTCCCGATTTGACATTTTCCGCTCTATAAACGACATATTGTACCCGATTTTCTTTAAATTTAGCAGAACATCTTATAATCGAACTAGAAACACGTATGCAAAAATTGGGTAAGATCGGTTCAGATTCAGATATAGCCCCCATACAAATGTCGCTCCCGATTTGACATTTTCCGCTCTATAAACGACATATTGTACCCGATTTTCTTTAAATTTGGCAGAACATCTTATAATCAAACTAGAAACACGTATGCAAATATTGGGTAAGATCGGTTCAGATTCAGATATAGCCCCCATACAAATGTCGCTCCCGATTTGACATTTTACGCTCTAGAAACGTCATACTGTACCCGATTTTCTTTAAATTTTGCAGAACATCTTATAATCCAACTAGAAACACGTATGCAAAAATTGGGTAAGATCGGTTTAGATTTAGATATAGCCCCCATACAAATGTCGCTCCCGATTTGACTTTTTCCGCTCTAGAAACCACATATTGTACCCGATTTTCTTTAAAATTGGCACAACATTTTATAATCGAACTAGAAAAACCTCTGCTAAAAGTGGGTAAGATCGGTTCAGGTTTAGATATAGCCCTCATACAAATGTTGCTCCCGAATGTTTAACCGATTTTGGCCAAACTTTACATATTATATTTCACCAATAAACATACATGGTGAAAGCGGGTCACATCGTTCCTGGTTTCGATATACCCCCATACAAATGTCCTTTCCGATTTAACATTTTTTGTCAAACCAATACATTTACAGGATTCAAAAATCCTTCCCGATTTCACTTTTTGAATGAATTGAATTGTCGTGAGATATATAGTCGGCTCCATCCGTCTTTAGCCTTTCCATACTGTTGGGAGATGTCCAATGGACAATGGACATTGTCCATACTTTGGTATAACATAAATGGGGCCCATTCTGCTCTATTACAGCTCTAGAAACTACATCTTACCTCGGATCTTCATCAAATTTTGTAGATCATTCTATGTTTCAACTAGGAATACCTACCGTGAATGAGAAATATATTGGCGCATGTTTTGGCACAGGCCTCAAGTGTTGTTACAGGCCCCCTTCAAATGTCCGTCCGATTCATCCCATTACCTCTGTATAATCTGTATTTGTCTTTGGATCTTGATCAATTTTTCCAGATCATGTTATATTTACTTTACTCGGAATATCTGCTGGAAAATTGGATCAATTACATTATTATTTACCATATTCATTAAATTTGACTGAAGATGCATTTATAGTATAATTTATATGAACTACATAAAATTGATCCCATGAAATACCTGGTTTTATTTGTGTTAAAATTTTCCCTTCGTATGAAGGAAATATTTAACACTTTGTAGTGTAATTCTGTGAAGTTATTATTTGATAAAATTCTAGCATATCAAACATGTAAACCCTCTACATATGCAATGTTTATTAATACTAAGTTACAAACCAGCCTCCCTAGTATATGCTACACTGCTTCAAGCAGTTTTCCAATATCTTTCCGAGGACAACTTTATTTTTTCATATTTAAAATACAAAAGCCGAAAGACATGGTTTCATATCGGAAAATATCGTGGCAATTTTTAATTTTTTATCAGATTCTGAAAAATTCAAACACATTAAGTCAAGACATATGATGATGAATTTTATTTTACTTGTAAGAAAATTTTCGATTCAAATGAAGGGGATATTCAACAGTTTCTAGTCTTTTCCGATAATTATAGTCGGTTATTTTTCATACATTTTCTCATTCTCCTTCCTAGAACAATTTAAATTATCATATACAAAAGCCCTAAAGTCCATTACATGTGTGAATTTTTCTTTTCACATCCATGAAATGTTTGTTCAGAGAAATTGAATCACATTTTGCCTGTAAAACCTTTAAATTTGCAATGATTTTTAAAATTCAGTTATACATTTTCAACTCTTCAATGTCAAAATGACTGCTGGCTACGATCTTTCATATTAAAATTGCACATTTTCAGCCTCTTCCTAGAAAAATTGTTATGTTCATATATTCCGCAATACAAAAAGCCGAAAGAACTTTATTTAACTTAAAATGTTCGGCTCATTTCAAGGAAATATTTAAAATTGTATGTTAAGTTCTGAGAAATTCCGACACACATTGACTACAAAGCCTTTAAATATGCAATGATTTTTTAAATTCATTTAAAAAAAATCGTTCTCTTTCCCAGAGCAATTATAATTTCCATATATTTGAAATACAAAAGCCGAAGACACTTTATATGTAGGAAAATTTTCCATTCATGTCGAGGAAATGTTTAACATTCTGTGAAATTAAGCCAACACATATGTAAGGTTTTTTATTTGTGTAAAATTTGTCCCTTCTTATGAAGAAAATATTTAAAACTTTGTAGTTTAATTCCGTGAAATTATTTTTTTCGATCAAATTCTGGAAATTTCTGGCATATTATACAGGTTGAATAATGTACATATGCAATTCTTTTTTAAAATTAAATTACAAACTAGCATCTCTGATAAATGCTATACTGCTTCAAGCCGTTTTTCGTTCTTTTTCCTAGGCTAATTTTAATTTCTGATATTTTAAATACAGAAGCTGAAATAAAGGGTGATTTTTTAGCTATTATATTTTTGGCAACACTGCTTTAAAAAGCTGACGCACGTTTCGTGTTTTGCTTCACTGTCAAACTTCTTCAGTTTGGTCTATTATTTTAACCATGAACCGTCTTACAAACGAACAACGCTTGCAAATTATTGAATTTTATTATCAAAATGCGTGCTCTGTTAAGAAAGTTCATCGCGTGCTTCCATTTTATGGTCAGTTAATCGACCCACTGAAGCGGCTATTCGGGCTATTGTGACTAAATTTCGCACCAAATTTACATTGTTGGACATTAAACCACCAACACGCTTACGTAGAGTGCGAACTGAAGAAAATTTCGCAGCTGATACAGCCAGTGTTAATGATGACCATCAATTCGTAGCCGTTCGCAGCAATTGGGCCTCTGTTACTCAAAAACGTGGAAATGCCAAAATTGGACTAAACGGATGGACCATTTGAGGCGCAGTCAAGGTAAACATTTGCATGAAATAATCTTCAAACATTAAATTACATGGACCGTACTATCGATTCAAATAAAGATTCCATGCATTTTTCTGAATTTTATGTGTTTTTTTGAAAAACTTTCCTATAGCTCTTAAAAAATCACCCTTTAAATTTTTTCATATCTGAAAATATCGAGGAAATTTTTAATTTTTTTTTTATCAGATTATGAGAAATTCAAAATCATTAAGTCAATACATATGATATTTTATTTTATTTATATTTTATTTTTATTTTACTTGTAAGAAAATTCTCGATTCAAATGAAGGGGGTATTCAACAATTTCTAGCTTTTTTCCGTGAAATTATATTTTTATCAAATTCTGGGAAACTCTTGCCCATTATCCCCCCGCAAAGCCTATAAATATGCAATGATTTTTAAAATTAAGTGGCAAACTAGCATCCCTGATATTAGACCTGTTCGATTGGGCTTACTAGCTTACGATTAAGAGACTTGAGTAGGTGGCATCATTGTTGCCCATTGGTTTATCTGAAATGGATCAACAAGAAAAATCTGGCAGCAACGCTAAGAGAGTAGTAAGCTACTTTCTTGTCAAGCGAGTAAATTCCATACAAAAATTAAGCTAGTAAGCCCAATCGAACAGGCCTATTGATACCGTTTCAATGTCAACTCGAGTGTCAACAATCATTTTAAAATTACACATTTTTGTAGCAATTGAATGATTTCTTAGTTATTTTTCCATCTTTTTCCTAGGACAATTCTGTTTTTTATATATGAATTTTGTATTTGATAATTTTGCCGAAAGATATTTTTTCTGTCATATCTAAAGAAAATATTATGCAACAAACATATAGTCGAAGGACTGTGTATAACATTTTTAGTGGTATTTTGGCATTAAAAACTCGTAAAAGATATAACAAAAATTACGGATAATTTGTTTTGTATTTTTTTACTAAAATCCAATTTTTTTCTAATTCCAATTTTTCTGTAATGGACCTACCAAATTCTTTTTTGTGTATATAGAGCTATTCTTATTCATAAAACAAACAAAAAAAAAATTGTTAAATTGTTTACTAAAATTAAAATTTTCGCCGAAGTTAACTTTAATATCTGTACTGTCATTTATGCAGTATAAGTCCGATCATGCCCAATTAATTATACATTGTACAGAAGGTATTGAAAATTGCTACAAATATCATTATTATACCCTTCACACAACAGCAATGGTTTAGAAAAAGTTAAAGCACTTCTTCTAAAAGTTAAAGCACTTCTATGTGATCTTCAGAAGATCAGATCTTATGCATTACCTTTAATAATAAGTTAGGATTGCCAAAATGATAGGACAATTATTAAAGCTATCTTCGACGAAAATTTTAGTGAAAAAAATAAAAAATAATATCTATAATTTGTGTGTGTTGAATTTATGAATCAGTATTAAGGATCAATACACACTAAAAATAATTTTTTGAGTCATGGCACAAAATTTTTATTTTTTTGTAGCCTAGTGTAATTAAACAAGTTTTTGTATTATTCTCAGTAATTCTAACACATTACTCCTATATATAGGCAATGATTTTTAAAATTTAGCATCCTTGATATATGCTATATATTTCCACAATATGTACAGCTCCTAGCTATAGGCATTTATTTTATAATTACTCATATTCTCAGCAATTAAATGATTTCCTAGTTTTTTTACATCATCATACATTTTTCAATCTCTTCCCCACACCACATAGAACAATTTTAATTTTCCCAAATATTTCCCACACACACACACAAAAGCCGACAAAAGTTTCAAATTCAAATATTTGCCTTACTACCCGGTAAGCATAAACCATCCCATCCAACACCCTCTCAGTTCCCTCAAGAACTTTGCAGACAGTTTGTGTGCAAAATGGAGGACGACAACGGCAAAAAATCCGAAAAAATCTGTAAAACTTTTGTCATGTTATGTTTTTAATGACTCCTATTTAATAGCTTTCCATTCAGACTGACTGAACGAACGTACACACATTAGCACATACGCCGACACTTGTCTCTGTGCAAGTATGTCGGTGTGTGTGTGTATTGGCACACCAGTCCAGGCAAACCAACCAGAGACACCCAATACAACCGAAACCATAGTAAAACGGAAATGAGTTCGGAAAAGTTGAAAAGTACCGGATGTAAGCAGTAAAACAAGTTGTCAGAGCTTGTTTGTAGTTGTACTTGCAAACGCGTACACACACACGCATACACTCACACACAAATAGGCACACACACTCCGCCATAAAGGAGCAGACATATACAATTACTGTCCTTTTAGTTGTGCGGTGATGGGAGAGATAACATTTAACTCAAATATCAAAAAGTCTGGGAAATTAAATGCGAATTCAAAGAATATGACAAATTAGAGAAATGAGGGATCGAGATGCTCGTCTAACTTTGGCAGGAGTGAGATTTTAGCCAATAGGACTTAGAAAAAATAAATTTCCAGAAGCGTAGGAAGTATTATAGAAAGTGTTCATAATTAAATATAGAATAATTATAACAGATGTCGAATGAAAATAAGCTGTAGATTGGAAGCCAAGATTTTGTACTTGTACCAGATTTAGGGCACTAATTTCGAAAGTGGTTATAAATTTATATATATAATAATTATCCAACTGAAGGAGCCAACATAGAGTTGATGTATCGGTAGTTACAAATATTGATACACTGGGGTCTAAGTTAATCATTGCAAAAAGAAAATTCAGTTTAAAGTTGCAAACATCGATTTAAATACAAAAATGGGTAAAAAATGCAAAAGCCAACACAAAATTATTATTTTTCTAAAAGAACAACAGTTAAACAATTTTTGTACAGCATATATTTAGGGGCAATATTTTTTATGGCATTCAAATATGCTTATTCATTTGTACCTTCAGACCGACAACAACAGAAGTTCTCAATAATAAATTTTTATAACCCTAAAAGTATGCATTGCAAAAATACATATATGCTATACTGCTTCATTGCCAGATATACAGTATCATTTTAAAATCACACATATTTTTAGTAATTGAATGATTTCTCATTATTTTGTCCTAGGACAATTTAAATTTTTTAATTTTTAAATACAAAAGCCGAAAGCAATTTTTATTTCATATCCGAAATTTTGTATTTTTTTCTAAAGCAACAACAGTTGACATTTTTTGTACAGCATACATTTAGGGGTACAATTTTTCATTACATTCAAATATCATAATATTCATTTGTAACCTAAGACCAACAACATAATAATTCAGTAGCAGATTTTGTATAACCCTAAAAGTATGCATTGCAAAAATACACATGTTCCAATCAGTCGATATTTTTATATACAGGATAATGGGAATGATTTATTCATGAACAAGAAACGGTAAGCCATTGTCCCCTGATTTTTTGCAAATGTTGAGCTGATAAATTAAGCTTTAATTATTTAATATGTTATAAAACTGGCTATTATCGATTAAAAGATACATGAATATTTATTGGAGATTTCGAAATCGTAAAAAAAATTCATATGGGCATATAACTGACAATTTTCATTTAATTGTGGAATCATGTTGAATGATTAGCAATGATTTGTATGAACGTATATATTAAAATAAGAAATATATCACGATTTTTCATTGTTTTGTTAAATGGGCGGACTAAGAACTTTTTTGATATAAATTGACAATATAAGGGATGTGAGAAATATAAGCGTTTTTTTTTTTGTTAAATGGGCTGATTAAGTAAGAACTATTTTGATCTATTTTGCCAATATAAGTGAAGTGTGCGCAATTTCATTGTCCTAATGCAATTCCTCTCAATTTTTGCCGTATAGCTTGTATGAAAATATTCCACATTGACTCGTGCCAAAGATTTTAATATTATTTCTGGAAAATTTTCCGAATTTTAGGGTTTCATAATTTTTGATTTGAATCGGGATATTGCCCTGGCTCAAGACCATTTTAATCTTTATTTTATAATTATTTAATTTTATATTAAAACCTTTAGACAGGGTGAAAATCATGATAGTGGTAGTCTGCAGCCAAGTAATAAATGTCACCATGCCATTTGTAAATAAATTTGCATTATATTAAATATAGATGCAAAATGGTCTTGAGCCAGGACAATATCCCAGTTCAAATCAAATATTGATTACAGACCAAAAAAATACAAACGAAAAAACTAAATTTTGTATTAATTTTATACATATTAATTTTATTTTTTATATTAATGCAAAATTATTTACTAATGACATGGTGACATTTATTTTAATTTTATCGTTTCTTTTATGTCGGTTCTTATTTTTTACGGAAAACTTAAATATTTCTCAAACAAAAGCTTTTCAAAACAAAAATTCTTTCAGTATTCATCCAAAAAAAATCCATTGTACACTTCAAATTACAGCAAATGTAAAAAAATTTCCCTAAAGTATACTTTAAAATTATCCAGATTAAATATCTCGCCGTGTAATATGCTTTAATTTTGTTTACAAATTCCGTGTAATTATGCATGTAGTGGGCTTATCCCTCTCCTTTGTATGACGAGATGTACACGCTTCACAAAAATAAACAAATTCAATATACGATTTTGTTTGCATGGGATTTTGGGTGTTAAGCCTCCATTAATAATGAAAATAATCTATCAAACCAAATACGATTCGAACACTTCGCAGTATGTCCCTACAGTTGATGTCAAGGACAGACGTGGCTGTCATATGGTACGTAGCAAGACTCAACAGTTTTCGTTGACTCCCTTCTGTAGGTGTGAGGAATAGGAAAATACTTTAGAGTAGAATGAATTGTTATTATTAAATAATTCAATAGAACAATCCATTAAGATTTTCGGTCAACATTGCAATAAGGGTCATAACTTTTACAATTATCAACAGATTTTCTTCATATAGCCACTGTTTTCTTGGTAAAGATACCAGCTAATGTAAAATAAAACCAAATATTGTGTTATCTAATATGTAAATAACCGAGTAGGCTATATGAAATTCGACCATACCATATACATATGTCGAACTCATCAACCCCTGCCACACATTATTCATGGTACATCCATGCCTTGTGCCCCAAAATCCACTTGAATCGACAGCAACACTACGTTAATGGCCGACAGATGATCTGCCATTGGCCAACACAGTTGACCCCTTCAAATGTTCAAATAGACAACTGCCTGCTGCCTCGCACACAGACAATTACACAATTCGAAAAACACTGCAAATCCCAGACAGTAAATATATTGAAGCGTTTGCACAAATGTTCAAATGTTTTTTTTTTTGGTTTTGCGCCACAAAACGTATATGCAAAACCCGTAAAAAGGGTGCTTAAATTCTATTAAAATTCTGCAAACCCAAAAATTCCAATGAACGTAGTATTTTGAAAACTCATCATAGCCCATCAACAACGATAGCGCCATCATCATTGCGCCTAATGGGTAAGTGTGAGTTTTTTTATTTCTCGAGCTCTCGACCATAAGTGTTTGTTGCAGTCTCTGGATTTGCGGCCGGGATAAACACCCACCCAATGTGAGCACTCGAATTGGAAAACCCCTCTCCTTGGCTTTTTTGAAAATTCAAATTTGCCGGCTGCAAAAGTATTTTCCCCTCGTTGTTGTTAATTGATTTCTCCCTAAAGCTAAACAAAAATGGCTGAGTTTCAGAAGAGTTATAGGCGTTAATATTGTCCGTGGTATGTTGTGGGGGGCGGGGGTCCAACTGAGGATTTGTTATGTCAGTGGTGTGTTTTGTTGTTGTCTGGAGTTTGTAGCAATATTCGAAATTTCAAATCAACTTTCATTTCTGAGATTAGTGAAAATGTTTAAAATAAATTCAATTAATATCAGCCTTAAGATATGCAACAGATTATTTACTGCGGATGGAGCGTGAAATAGGCAATGTGTTTGTATGCAACGGAAGAACGTTGAACGGTCATTACACTGAGAGAAAAGTACAATTAGGAAGGAATTAATAAATTATTTTTTTGAAATTAAACACAGAATTTTAAAAAGTATTTAAAGGAAATAGAAGATGGATTTGCCTGGGCCACCTGCCTCGAACATATTTGGTTGTGATTTAATATATTTAAAAAAATATATATAAAGATCTTGTGTTCCAAAGTATTTGAAGGGCTGATTAATTTTTTTCCCAGCCTGAAGATATGCAACGAATTATTTTACAACATGCCTCGATCTGATTTTATTGTGGTTTAATATATTAAAAAATATATATACAAGATCTTTTGATACTAAAGTATTTGAACGGCTGGTTAATTTTTTCCCCGACCTTAAGATATTCCACGGATTATTTACTACTGATGGAGCGTGAAATAGGCAATATGTTGTAAAGAGTGATTTTTTTGAGGTTAGGATTTTCATGCATTAGTATTTGACAGATCACGTGGGATTTCAGACATGGTGTCAAAGAGAAAGATGCTCAGTATGCTTTGACATTTCATCATGAATCGTCTTACAAACGAACAACGCTTGCAAATTATTGAATTTTATTATCAAAATGCGTGCTCTGTTAAGAAAGTTCATTGCGCGCTTCCATTTTATGGTCAGTTTAATCGACCCACTGAAGCGGCTATTCGGGCTATTGTGACTAAATTTCGCACCAAATTTACATTGTTGGACATTAAACCACCAACACGCTTACGTGGAGTGCGAACTGAAGAAAATATCGCAGCTGTATCGGCCAGTGTTAATGATGACCACCAATTTTCGATTCGTCGCCGTTCGCACCAATTGGGTCTCTGTTACTCAAAAACGTGGAAATGCCAAAATTGGACTAAGCGGATGGACCACCTAAGACGCAGCCGCGGTCAACATTTAAATGAAATTATCTTCAAAAAGTAAATGTCATGGACCAATCTAACGTTTCAAATAAAGAACCGATGAGATTTTGCAAATTTTATGCGTTTTTTTTTTAAAAAAGTTATCAAGCTCTTAAAAAATCACCCTATACATAACTGTCGAACGATGAAAGGTCATTACACTGAGAGAAAGATAGCGTTTATAATAAAATTTAGATTTAAAATCGAACTAATAAGCTAAATTAATTAAAATTAAACCCAATCTTTTAAAACATATTTAAAGAAAAACATAAAACAGTTTCCCTGGCCAACATGCCTCGAACTAATTGAATTGTGATTAATATATTAAAAATATATATAAAATATCTTTTGATTCTATTGTATTTGAAAGGGAGATTAATTTGTTCCCAGCCTTAATATATGCAACGGATTATTTACTGATGGGCTGTGAATTAGGCAATGTGTTGCATGCATCTATAGAACGTTGAACGGTCATTACACTGAGAGAAGAGTAGAGTTTGCAATAAAATTTAGATTTTAAAAAGGAATTAATAAATCTATAAATTTATTAAAATTATGTTGTGTTTAAAGTATATTTAAAGAAAAATATAAAACAGTTATGCCTGGGCAACATGCCTCGAACTGATTTTATTGTGATTTAATATAATTAAAAATTGTATATATAAAGATCTTTTGGTTCCAAAGTATTTGAACGGCTTATTAGTTTATTCACCAGCCTTAAGATATGCCACGGATTATTTACTACTGATGGTGAGTGAAATAGGCAATGAGTTTATATGCATCTATAGAACGTTGAACGGTCATTACACTGAGAGAAAAGTAGTGTTGGCAATAAAGTTTAGATTTAAAATCGAACTAATAAATAAATTTATTGAAATTAAGCCCAATATCTAAAATATATTTTTTGAAAAAAAAAATAAAATTTTAATTTCTAAAGGATATATTTTATATTAATTTATTTTCATACTTTCGAGAGCCTCACACAGGCGATATGAGTATCAAATGAAAGGTAAGAATGCCTGTTAAACACACTAAAAAACATCCCTCTATTGGTATTAGTTGTTAATGCTAACCATTTAAATTTTCCTTAAATAATAAATATGAATAAAGAAAATAAATAAGGGGGAAGTGTGAAATTGTTGTAAATACTAAACTAATACAGACGAAGGCATGCAATTTTTAGTATTTTTAACAGACATTCTTAGCTTTCATTTGTTACCCATATCGCCAGTGTGTGGCTCTCGCAAGTATGAAAATAAATTATTAAATCAAATATATCATTTGGAAATTAAAATTTTCATATTTTGAATTTTTTGTATTGTTTACAGACATTTTTATATTTCATTTGATGACCATATCGCCTGTGTATGGCTCTTAAAAGTATGAAAATAAATTATAAAAAATATATCCTTTAGATATTAAAAGTCCTGTAAAAAGGATAAAAGATCGTCAAATGCAAACTTTCTCTGCTTATACTCCAGTTTCACGTGTATATTCTCTTGCTCAGGTCCAATAAAATAAATGTAAAATTGTCGCACACTGATATATTTAAAAATATATATGAAAAATAATCTTTTATCTTTAATTTCTTTTAATTCCAAATTATTTTTTCGTCTGATTAGTTTTTCCCCTGGCGATCACATCTCGAACTGATTTGATTGTGATTAAGTTACACTTTCTATATGAAATTGCATATTTATGTAAACGAAATCTCCCGCTCTCTCTCCCTCTCCCTGGCATTCTTTATTAAAGTCCTTAATTTATTTTATTAAGTGTTTAAAAACCAATTTTAGCCACATGTGTTCGTTGCGATGCCATCTTGTGAATAAATAATCATAAAAACTCAAATATTCACAATAACAAACAACCCTTTTCTTTGCCCATTGCTATGCGTCCTTCGTCCTGCCTTTGCCACTTCCTTTTGGTCTTCCATATGCAATTTTAATTTGCCAAACAAGCAGTTGAGCTTGAGTTGTGCGTGTGTGAGTGTGCGAGAGTGTTTTGCAAACATCTTGTCCTCGACGACAACCACCAATTGAAGCCCCCGGCTGCCACATGTATGGGTTTTCGGTTTGGCCAGGCATATCCTTTATCCAAGCTGGCGGGTAACTCGTCCTGTCCTGTCCTTCAATGGGAGTAAATTGTACGAAAATTGCTGTGTAACTGATAATGCAATTTGTTCGGAATCGTTGGGCTCGTATCGTTTGTTATACCAGAAATGAGAGTAATTTCAAGTGAAAATATATTGACCCCCTTGTTTGTGCTACGACGTTCCCCCTTTTTTCTGTTTCGCCGTCTGCTGTAAGGGCACAGTGGGACGCACACACACACATACACTCGCCATCGAACAATTCCTGAAGTGTATCACAATGTTCATTAGGGTATTATGAATTTATAAGTTTTTGCCCGCCGTCGTTCGGTACCCTCGCTCGGTCGTTCATTATTATAACCATTGGCCAGGACACTGCCAGGAGTGTAGTATCATGTGGCGTTATAATAAATAAAGATTTTTTATTGCCATTTTTACTATAACAGTGATTTTATGTCATTATGGCTGATTTTGTTGTTATTGTTTTTGTTGCTGTAGTTGTTTTACTATTTTTTGTTTTTGCTATTAAGAGGGTTATTAGCAGTAATGATGGGAATGTGGAGGGTTGCAAACAAAAAAAGTAAAACAAGGACAAAGAAAAAGTTTTGTAACAGAAAATATATTTTAGAAAATCTAAGTAGACGTCAAGTTTGTGATAATTGTGGTCAAGACCGACCATATGGTACCTCTGTAGAACAGCAGAATGTAGCACTGACCCATTAATGCCAACATACTTGGTAGAATTTCAGTGGGTATTATTTCGAAATTCATATCTAGAGGAAATCTTGTTCGAAATTTTTATTTCTGAACCAACATGAAGGTATCAAAGATGAAATTCTTATACATATTTTCATAAAGAGAGAAAGATAGAGCGACATATATTGACAGACATTCTTGACGGTATTAAAGTTGTTCTCCCACACTATACTCTCTTAGGAACTATGGAAAATATATAGAGACAAATGAGTATGGCAAATTATATCGTAAATTGTAAATTATAGTTCCTGGAAAAAAGAAAAAAAAAATGGAAGCAGGTTCACCAAGTTGCAATGAATTCTCACTGACATCTTCGGTACACACATCTTCAAAAACCCTGATGACATTGCTATAACCATCAAAGACCAAAATGTGTATTTTCCCTTACTGTTAAATGATTTATCCCGAAGCTAATTTCGGAAAATTTTTAATTGTTAATATTATCCGTGGCAAGTTTCCCATTGACGCTGTCTGGAGTTTGTAGGAAATGAGTACAATTTTTAAAGCTACTAAGAAGCTCTAAGATTAGTTTTTAATGTTTAAAATAAATTCAATTACTTTCAGCCTTAAGATATGCAACGGATTATTTACTACGGATGGAGCATGAAATAGGCAATGTTGCATAAAACTGTTGTACATTTCTGACATTACACAGGAAGAAAAGATTCTTTGCAGTACTTCCTATACAACTAATATTTTTTTTTTATTTTATTATCCAACTAACCAGATGACAAATGCGAAAACTTGGACGTGAAGGACATATGTCTATAACTGGGGGCGGGCACTACATGCTATCCAACGGATTCCACAATTGAATCTTAACTTTAATCGGTGCCACATTGAATTAATAAAGTCATTGATACCCCTTTTAGTAAAGAAAAGGCTTTGGTATATCACATTAGTCGGTTTTAAGATTTTACCGTATTGAATATTACTAGTCATAATAAAACTCATAACCGATCTTCCCAATTTGCCTGTACATTTATAAAAATTAATTGCGTTGAAATAAATTACATTTATTATTATGAGCCTGTGAATTATTCAATTGCTCAAATTTTTAATTGAATTAAAAAGTCACTGATTTTGCTCTTTCTGTGTAGTTTTTTTGACAACAGAGTCGCTGATGGATCTGAAGGGTATTGTACCACAACCAATATAAATTCGCAGGTCTTACGATTGTTAGAAGAGTTTATTTATATTTTTTAAAGCTGTGGTTGAGGAGGATGCTATTTCTACCAAATAAAAATTAGCACTGCATTTTTATGTTATTTGTTTTAAAAGAAATAATTAAATTAATTTTTATAATTTTTTCTAGATTTGAAATTTTATATATTTTGAGGAGGATGGTTTAATAAGTAGGTTTTACCGAAAAAAATAAAATTTAACACAAAATCTTTTAAGCTACTTTTCCAAAGAAATCATGTGGTTTATTTTTTTAATCTAAATTCAAAAACGGCTAAGGAGAAGAGTCTGAAAATTTCAAAGTGTAATCGCCTTTAGCTTTAGTGGACATACACTTTTGTATTTATTTCCTTTATTATTTTCTTTTCAACCAAAATCTTTTATCGAGGTGATATGTATAATATTTTCTGATGTATATTGGCTTTCTAAACTCGAAAACGACCTTAAAGAACTTATGAAAAATCTATTTTATTTTTTTACTAAAATTCCGTATTTTTGCCGTAGGTGCCTTTAAGATTTGAACTCTCATTTTGGAAATGTGGGACCGGTCACACCCGCTTTTATATTCAGTTAAAGGTATTTATTTCAATTATTTTCACTTTCACATAGAAGCTGTGGTTTAGGAACAGTCTCCAAAAAATGATGAAAAACACTTTTTTGCTGCCATAAAGAATAGAGAAAAATTCGGAAAATTATTTTGTTTTATTATAACAAAGATAACAATCTCTTTATGTAAAACTACAAGGATAAATATAGAAATTATGATACTTTTTGTAGACTCAAATATTTTTATCAAAAAAAATATGATCTTCTAATTTTTTGGCTAAATGGTAAGGTAATTTGTAAAGTGTTTTCTGCACTATTTAACCAAAACTCAAAAAAAAAACGTGATTTAACAAAATATTTTAATAACTTACTTCCAAAGTAGTGAATATATTACTCAAACTGTAAGAAATTTACGTGAAAATTTTTCGAAAAGAGATCGGCCTTCAGTTCAGTCTTCATGAAGCTCATTTTCATTACGGTGTCAATAAGCAAAATTGCCGAATATGGGGTGCAGAGAACCCACACGTGACTATTGAGAAGCCACCGTTTGGTGTGGATTTTCGGTTGTTCTGAAAAATTGGGTTGATCGGATGAGGTACTACCGAGCCAGTCGTGGTAGTCATATAAATGATGATATTGCGTTCCATTATTAAATGACAAAGTTCAACCTTTCCAATAAAACCAGAAATTTGCAAAAATTGGCAGTTTTTTATATCCGACCTATATTTCCAAAATGAGAATATGAATATTGACGAAATTTGGATTTTTAGCAAAAAATTAAAAATGAGAATATGAATATTGACGAAATTTGGATTTTTAGCAAAAAATTAAAAATATCATATTTTTGTTGATTTTATGAATCAGTATGCTCCCCAAAAATATTTTTTAGGTTTCGAACAACATATTATTTTTTGTTGCTCAGAATAATTAAATAAAAATCAACGCAAATTTTTTATGATATTTTTCCCAAGAATAATTAAATTTCTTGTTTTTGCAAATCGATTTGTCTTCGATTTGTTTTTTTCCAGTAAAACAGAAACTTCTCTAAAATTTTCAGAGTGGGATAATCATGTGTCAGAAAAATGTAAAACTGCTCCAAAATATATTGAAATTTATTTTATGAAAAAGTCCATGTTTTATTTTTCTATATATTTCTTTTACAAATTTTTACAGAGGGGGTCACACGTATTTTCTATGGCATCAGCTCAAAAATGTTGAATATTATTTTATGCAAAAATCCGATTTAGATTTTTGTTTAATTTTCACAAGTATTTTCTGTAATATCACCACAAATTTTGAAGTATTTTTGTGCATTCAGAAAATGCATTTGATTTTCTTCATTTTTGTTGTTGAATTTTTAAGTTTTAGCTGAACTACGTTGTTTATGAATCACGTAATAAATACTCACTAGTAGTTCTATATTTCTGTTATTATGTGGGAAACTACTATCCTTTCCATATATAGTATTTTTGTCGAATTCTTTTAATGGAATTTGAAGAATTGGGTTTAAAAAGACCATATTTTATTGTTGTAGCTTCAAAGTGGAATAACAAAATAGTTAATTTGCTTCGAAAATAGTTCATTTGTTTTTATCAACATTTTTTTTTTAATTTTTTGAGAAAATTCATTAATATTTTTCGAACTGATTTCAAAGCGGGAACAGTTTTGATTTGATATCACAAATTTATATTCCCCTAATTTAAATTTAATTCAAAGAAATGCATAGGAAATATTCTCAATAAATGTACGCTCCCTGGAATATAAATCCCTTAATTTAAATCATTTTGATATCCCATTTTTGCTGAGGAGACCCGAAAAGTGCCGGTAACCAACACTATCCCTGTGCAGCACATACCGCCTTTTATTGTTGTCATATGAGTTTCTTGACAAATCAAACTTTTGTTATTGCATACACATGTTTATATTGTTTTTTTTTTCTTATATATTTTTTCTTTCCTTCTCTCGCTTTTTTCTTCTTCATTTTTGTTATTATTGGCCCTTATTGTTCATCAATATTGATTGGTTTTAGTTTGTGTGTAATAAGTAAAAATTATTTTCTATGGCTTTGGTCTCATACAGCTTCGCTCATTTGGCTCGATGTTGATGTTGACCAATATTAAAAGTACCATATGGTCTTAATAGCGAAATGCCATAACAACACCAACACCAGGGTGGTTGCCGGCAGAGACAGGGGGAGGAGGCGAAAAAACCAAATCAAACCAGAGATGAAAATTCTATCGGCGGCTTCGTCATTAGAAAAATAATTGACATCATCATAATGAAATGTTGCGGTCCTCATCCTGCCCCATTGCGCGCCTCATTATGGCCTTTTGAGTTTGCAATTTAAAGCTTATCTTCGAGAATCTCGACATATTTAAAAAACGAAGCAAAAACCACCCTTGTATATTTAACTACGCACTTCACTTTGTGAAATGTTAACTGCTTTGATAATCGTTTATATGAATATTTCAATGCAAGCAATTTGCGTCTTTTTATTGTAATGAATTTTTAAATTATTTTTTGCTGTGTAATAGATTTATGTATGTACATTAGAGCGTACCAGGTTACAAGTAAAAAAAAAAAAAGTTCGCCGTACACCTTCGAATATGAAGTATTATTGAAAGGTAGTTTCAAAAAAATTTTTTTATTTTTTTATGCCGAACGTAGGGGTCGCGCTTTTACATTTTTCTATATAACTTCTGCATTTATAAACGGATTTTAAAGTGTGATACATCGATGTTTTTGTCCGATTTTTTTGTCTTTGAAGTCATTGAGCTCAAACATGATTCATGATTTTATGCGAGCTTTAATTTTCGATTATTAGAGTGGTACATTAGGGTAGTAGCAACTGAGAAATGATGGGTAAGTACCAGAAGGGGGTGCTTGAGCTCAATGACTTCAAAGACAAAAAAATCGGCCTCGTCGAGACAAAAACATCGATGTATCACACTTTAAAATCCGTTTATAAATACAAGTTATATAGAAAAATGTAAAAGCGCGACCCCTACGTTCGGCATAAAAAAATAAAAAATTTTTTTTTGAAACTACCTTTCAATAATACTTCATATTCGAAGGTGTACGGCGAACTTTTTTTTTGAGGTACGCCCTAATGTACATATGTACTCGCATATACAATGTACGCACTTCTAAATGTCTGTTGCTTTATATAAGGACATGTGTGTGTGTGTGCATACATACAAATGTATGTACGACATATGCATTAGTATTATTAGATTTTTGTCTAAAAAAAAAACCCGGCAATGCCTTTCATGTCGGGCACCCCGGGGATTATTTGGCTTTCTAGGAAATGATTTAACCAGGAACAAGATATGATCTAAGCGCATAATGGTGGACGACTGTCTGGCTGTCGTATGTATGCCTTCAAATAAATTATTGAAAGCGGAATTATAAACAAAAATCGAGATAAAGGCTAAATGCCTTTTATTCAACATTTAAAATTTGAGAAATGGAACAGTTAAAAGGAAGTGGAAACTAAGACTAGGTTCATACTTAAGGCCATGTAAAATAAATTATACCAGCTATGTGGCTTAAAACACTACGAGGAACATTTTTCGGGAACATTTTATCCTTCTAGCGCCTCAATATAGGGTCCTTGTGGTTCTTTTTTACAAAATGGTAAAATTTGCTCTTTTTCACATTCTTATGATGTATCGACATAGGAAACCTTGTGATCCTTACATTTTAAGTATAGGATGTGTTTAGCAATGTCACTTAAAACACTACGGGGAATATTTTTGTGAAACATTTTATTCTTCTAGACCCTCAATATAAGAGTCTTTTTGGTAATTTGTTACAAAATGATAAAATTTCCTCTTTTTCGCATTATTCTGAAGAATTTGTATAGGAAACCTTGTTATACTTACATTTTAAGTATAGGATGTGTTTAGCAATATTACTTAAAATACAATGAGTAACATTTTTGTGCAACATTTTAACCTCTAGCTCCTCAATATAGGGGTCTTTTTGGCCCCTTTTTACAAAATGGTAAAATTTCCCCATTTTGAACATTCTTAAAATGAATCGACTGAGGAAACCGATTGATTCTTATACTTTAAGTATAGGACATCTTTAGCAATATTACTTAAACCACTAAGAGGAACATATTTGTGGAACATTTTAACACTCTAGCTCCTCAATATATGGGTCTTTTTGTCCCTTTTGTGAAAAAGGCTAAAATTTCCCAATTTTTCACATTCTTATGATGTATCGACATAGGAAACCTTGTGATCCTTACATTTTAAGTATAGGATGTGTTTAGCAATGTCACTTAAAACACTACGGAGAACATTTTTGTAGAACATTTTATTCTTCTAGACCCTCAATATATAAGTCTTTTGGTCATTTTTTACAAAATGGTAAAATTTCCTCTTTTTCACATTATTCTGAAGAATTGGCATAGGAAACCTTGTTATACTTATATTTTAAGTATAGGATGTGTTTAGCAATATTACTTAAAATACAATGAGTAACATTTTTGTGCAACATTTTAACCTTCTCGCTCCTCCATATAGGGGACTTTTTTGTCCCTTTTTACAAATTGGCAAAATTTCCCCATTTTGAACATTCTTAAAATGAATCGACTGATGAAACCATGTGATTCTTATACTTTAAGTATAGGACGTCTTTAGCAATATTACTTAGACTGCAACGAGGAACATATTTGTGGAACATTTTAACACTCTAGCTGCTCAATAAAATTTCCCCTTTTTTCACATTCTTATGATGTATCGACATAGTAAACCTTGTGATCCTTACATTTTAAGTATAGGATAGGTTTAGCAATGTTGTTAAAAACACTACGAGAAATCTTTTTAAGGCTCACTTTATCCCTCCAGCTCCTCAATATAGGGGTCATTTTATACAAAATGGTAAAATTTACCCATTTTAAAGATTCTTATGGTAAATCTGCATAGGAAACCTTGCTTTATTTAACACTAGGAGGGCCATTTTTGTGGAACATGTTAACACTCGAGATACTCAATATAGGGGTCTTTTTGGTTCCTTTTGTGCAAAAGGTTATAAACACCCCCTAAAACAGGGATTTAAAGGATGAAAATAAAATCTACAAAATATTTGCTATAAAATTCTACCGTACAGTACAGACCACGCCAAAATTCAAAACACCAAAATAAGAAATAAGTAAAAACTAAAAATTCCTTTTTGGGGTTAATTTCGTACTTTTTCCAAATTCCAGCCAAACTCCTGAAACAGAAGTTTAGAGGGTCAAAATCTTCTACAAAAATATTTGCCATAAAATTTTAGGCATCTGATTACACCAAAACTCTAAACTCAACTTAAATGCCATATATAAGTCAAAACTTGATACGCATTTTAGGGTTAATTTCGTACTTTTTCCAAATTCGAGCCAAACTCTCCCACAAAACAAATTTTTAGGGGGATGGTAACAATGGAAAAAATATTCTCCATCAAATTTCACTAGAAGTCACCGACCAAAAGAAAACTGTAGATAGTATCAATTGGGGAATTTAAACAAATTTTTTTGTTAATTTTTTCTTTTAACTCTTGTTCATGATATACCATTATCAAAGTGTAAATTGGGTCAGCTATTAGAGAATAAATACTCTGGCCTTCAAAGTGTTCTTTAAAAGGCGGACAAATTTAATAGAATCATGCACCTTGTTCACCTGACTCTGTTTCTTTGTACTTTTGACAATCATTTCAAAATTTGACATGACCGAGGTTACCAACATCGTAGGGTCATGCAGTAGCCCTCGTAATTACTAGGCATCCAAATTTGTGCAATTCATTTGGAAAATACCTCTTCTCCAAACGTGTGAAATTATGTCAAAATATATATTTGCGCTCGAAACTTACAGAATTAATTGAAGAAAAAACGTTTCCATCCATTCATCTTTCTACACATTTCGAAAATATTTTTAAATAATTATTGAGACCGCTAAAAATATGAAATTAAAGAGTAGAAAGTCTGTTAAAAATTCTTCAAAGGTCATATTTCTATCTGTATCAGTTTAGCATTAACAATCACTCCAGTTACCCCCCTCCGTACACAGAGGTAACAAACGGCCAAAAGTAAAATAATTTTTATTTTATTTCTTTTTTTAATAAATTTTGATGTCAAGTGAAAGATAACTTTTGAAATAACACCATTTCTAATATAGGGGTTTGTCCTTAAGTTACCACTGTGATTTGGTTAAAGTCTTTTTTTATATTTTACTTTTTAAGAGGGAAAACTTGAAATGGTTGTTAAGGCTTAACTAATACAGATAGAAGATGAAATTGAAAGTATTTTTAACAGCTATTCTCCTCTTTAATTTGACACTTACACCGATATCATCGCCTGTGAATAAGAATTTAAAATAATTTTCGCAAAGTGGTATCCTGTCGAAGGGACAACTGGATGAAGAAATAAATAACTAAAAACTCCAATAACCTCCATTTTGCCTGTACGTCGGACGATGTTATCTCAGCATTAATTCCATACACTTATCTTTCTTTAACTGAATATCCAGATCTGTCCGTTCATTCATCGGCCTCTTCTATCTCTATCCATTTAGCCGTACGTCTATGAGCCAATTCAAACTCGAAATCCATCTATCCGCTCATAAATTCATTTATCTATCTCAGTATCAGGCGTCCACTTGGCGTGCGCCATTAACTGCTTTGGCTTTTTACACGTACACAGCTCATGTTTCTGCAAAAAAATCACAGTAAGGAGTAAGGAACGACAAACTTCAATCAATTGAGTGCAAAACAACCACCACAATCCACAAGATCGAGGCAAACACACCAATACATTCTCACTTGACAAGATCTCTTTGTATATACAGGGTGGCTGATGAATGCTGCTACCATGCTACTTAATGCTGCTATTAAAGGAGTTCTTCTTTGCTGAACTACATCGAAAGTGAATCCCTTTCAGCACTGTGTTGTTTCAACAGGATAATGCGAATTGTCACATAGCCAGGTCCTGCCATGAGAGAATTGCTGCGAAAGTTCCCCAATAAGCTGATTTCTAGAAACTCGACATTTCGTTGGTCCCCAAAGTCTCCTGACCTTTTTCTTGTGGGATTATTTCAACAGGAAGTTTATAAAACAAATCCAAAAAAATATTGGATGATTTAAAGCAATGCATTCGAACAACAATTGAGACAATTCTTACTGCAACTGTGCAGGAAGTAATGGATAATGAATGTTGCACATGCGTCACCGGCTATGGGTATCATTTAAATGTTATTATTTTTAAAACCCGTGAAAAGGTTTAATAAATATGTATCAGTTGTCAAATGAACAAAGAAAAAATGATTTATATGAATTAAACAAAAAGTCATTTGAGTTTCTTAATGTAGGATCATTCATCAGCCACCCTGTATATAAATTCCCGTGGTTCTTAAGAGGAACATAGGGCCGTAACAAAATCATTCCACTTTATTCTGTCTAAGGCTAGATTTTTTATTTCACTCCATGTAAATCCTTTCTCTATAACTTCTGCGTCAACCAGGCGTCTCCACGTATTTGCAGGTCTTCCTCTTCTACGGCTTCCCTGTGGATTCCAATCGAGAGCAGTGCGTGCTATGTCGTCTCTTTGTGCCGACCACCAATCTATATACATCCATTTGTCCATCTATGATTCCATTTACACATCTGTCTATCTCTCCACACTTGCATCATTTATAAGTCCAAGCATTCATCAATTCATCTGTCCATCTATCCCATAGTGTGGTCCAGCAATTTTAGTTCGTTTACAAAATATTAGCCAGCTATTATTATGGTAAGTGTATGGCCACTACTGTCATAAGTGTTGATGACTCTAATTTCAAAATTTTCAGAATGATTACCATTTTAACAAACATTTTCTCTTTCTCAATATGGCAATTCTAATCGCAGCAGTTTCTATTTAGGAAAGTCTTAATTTCAACACCCAAAAATTTATTGAGCACAACTTGACGCCCACTGTCCATCGTAGGATGGGCCACCATGTATTTTTTACGTCTATTAAATCTTTTCTCACCAAATCATAGTTCACTCTTGGCTTTACTACATTTTAAAATCAACAACTTAACAACACTGCAACTGATCATAAGCAAATAATTGTTAAGCAAGGCTTTGATGTAGGACTAATTAAACAAGAGTTTTTATTATTGATGGGAAAAGGATATGAAAGGCAAACAAGCTACACAGGACTAGGCAAGGATGAGAATGCTTACGGAAATGGAAGAACAAGCAAATCGTTCTCCCTTTGTCTGGTTCTGAGCCTGATTAATTCCAAAGCAAACAAAAAAGAAAGAACTCGCTAAAGATTGTAGTGGCGCAGACACAGGGAAAATACAAAATTAAAGATGTTAATTTTGAGCAGATATTTAAAGAATAACGTGAAGAGAAATCCAAAACATATTTCTGGTTAAACAGAAAGAAATATATGAAATTCATTGCATACATCTAGGCGTAAAGGTATGAGGCATACCTTTGGGCTGTTCGGATGAAGAAAGAAAATCGTTTCAGTTTTTTTTTGTATTTTTGTCGTTTGAATGAAAAAGTACGATTATTTAATCTATAATTCATTGTCGTTCCATTTATTTGTCTGTTAAAAGCGATAAATATTTGGAGCACATATTTTGCGTTTCTTTCACCCTCCAACGCAATGCTACTGTTTGCTTCATTGGAATTGAAGAAATTTTAATATTTTTTTTGCAGCATACTTTGTTGCGTTGCGTACAATATTGATGAGTTTTTCGTTCATTGATATTCGTATTCGTTCGTTTTCCTAGAAATTCATTTTAATATGATGGCATTGTAGGATAGGAAATGCCAATTTTCTGTACGTATGTATGTCTGTTTGTACAGTTTTTATATGATTTGTCTTTGGAAGTCTCGTAGTTTGGGAGCTGATCTGTATTTCGGTTCGATTTGAACTTATTTGACATGTCAAATGATTGATGACATTACGAAGAATTTCTAATCAAAAATTCAACTTTTTCACACATACAACGGGGTGAGGTGGGGAGGATGGAGCGAAAAAGCTCAGGACTTTGATGATAAAAGAGAAACGTATCAACACATTTTTTCCTGTTCGTTTTCAAATTATAAGAATGCCAATGGTTTTTGGATAGAAACAAAGCCAAACACGCTGATGCAAACAGACAAACAGTAAGGAGCAAAAATAATCACAACTTTCTACGCTTCACTTCCCTCCTCAAAGCCCGAATTTGTTTAAAAAATCATATATTTTCAAATCCATATTGAGCATTTCCCTGGTTTTTTGTTTGATTTCATTACTAGTTTAATTATCCTTAAATATTTTCCAAAACTTATGTGCAAACTTTTCACCCCCACTGTATAAATATATGTATGTGTGTATGTTCGTGTACATTCCTCCATACTCACGTAGTGATTGAGATAGAACAATATTGGCACACACAAAAAAGTGAAAAAACGAAATATTTCTGTATGAATAAAATGAGTTTTGACAAATAAACGTGATGGAAATTTCTAATAAGCCAAATACGCCGCCATCAAAATGACAACCGTATTTGCCATCGGGGGATGTGTCATCGTTCTGCGGCACTTGCCAGTGTCGGTTAGTTGTGGGTGCTGGGAATTCGTGCTGGGACCTCAGCCATGAGTCTTATGAAAATTCCAATTCCATTTCCATTTCCAATACGAATACCAATACCAATTCCAATTTTATTTATATCAAATGCAATCATTATAAAAGGACAACGGCCAAGAGTCTAAACAACATTATCATCTCGTTTGCGGGGGAATAGACAAATTATCACAAGAATTTCAAATGAATCGTTTGACTTTTAATTATAAACACTATGAATAGCTATTCCAGCAACTCAATGCAAAGCAAAGCAAAGATGGGGAGTTTGACTCCTAGAAGTAGGCTTTAGTTTTGGAATGTCGCAGGAAGCCTTAAATTAGGCATTTACGCAATTCAAAGCAAGAACTAGTGAATGTTCCATCCGTTAAATTTACGAACCAAGAGTGATCACAAGAATTGCAAATTAATCACTTGATTACACCGTGAGACAAATTTAGATTTTTTATTAGATTTTATGTAGCAAAATTTTCAATTTTGTGATCTTTTCTCCTATTTAAAGGACATTTAATTGGTATAGATAATTTAATAATTTATAAAGGATATAAGTATATCAAATTAAAGAGAAGAAGATCAGTTAAAAATACTTTAATGTTGCTTCTATTTGTATTAGTTTAGCATTAAGAACCGCATCAAATTTCCCCCTTCAAAAGTAAAGCATCAATAATATAAATTGTCAATGGGGGAAACTTGAAATGGTTATTAATGAAATAATACAACTAATAATGATTCATGAAATTTAAAGTATTTTTGACAGATGTTCTTCTCTTTCATTTAATACCCATATCATCTTTGTATAACGGGCAAAAGTACGAAAATAAATTGTTTAAACTCTATAAAAAAAGAAATATTTTTACTTATGAAGAAAATAATGTCGATTAGAGAAAAATCATTTTTATTTTTGTTTTTATTTTTATTTTTATTTTTATTTTTATTTTTATTTTTATTTTTATTTTTATTTTTATTTTTATTTTTATTTTTATTTTTATTTTTATTTTTATTTTTATTTTTATTTTTATTTTTATTTTTATTTTTATTTTTATTTTTATTTTTATTTTTATTTTTATTTTTATTTTTATTTTTATTTTTATTTTTATTTTTATTTTTATTTTTATTTTTATTTTTATTTTTATTTTTATTTTTATTTTTATTTTTATTTTTATTTTTATTTTTATTTTTATTTTTATTTTTATTTTTATTTTTATTTTTATTTTTATTTTTATTTTTATTTTTATTTTTATTTTTATTTTTATTTTTATTTTTATTTTTATTTTTATTTTTATTTTTATTTTTATTTTTATTTTTATTTTTATTTTTATTTTTATTTTTATTTTTATTTTTATTTTTATTTTTATTTTTATTTTTATTTTTATTTTTATTTTTATTTTTATTTTTATTTTTATTTTTATTTTTATTTTTATTTTTATTTTTATTTTTATTTTTATTTTTATTTTTATTTTTATTTTTATTTTTATTTTTATTTTTATTTTTATTTTTATTTTTATTTTTATTTTTATTTTTATTTTTATTTTTATTTTTATTTTTATTTTTATTTTTATTTTTATTTTTATTTTTATTTTTATTTTTATTTTTATTTTTATTTTTATTTTTATTTTTATTTTTATTTTTATTTTTATTTTTATTTTTATTTTTATTTTTATTTTTATTTTTATTTTTATTTTTATTTTTATTTTTATTTTTATTTTTATTTTTATTTTTATTTTTATTTTTATTTTTATTTTTATTTTTATTTTTATTTTTATTTTTATTTTTATTTTTATTTTTATTTTTATTTTTATTTTTATTTTTATTTTTATTTTTATTTTTATTTTTATTTTTATTTTTATTTTTATTTTTATTTTTATTTTTATTTTTATTTTTATTTTTATTTTTATTTTTATTTTTATTTTTATTTTTATTTTTATTTTTATTTTTATTTTTATTTTTATTTTTATTTTTATTTTTATTTTTATTTTTATTTTTATTTTTATTTTTATTTTTATTTTTATTTTTATTTTTATTTTTATTTTTATTTTTATTTTTATTTTTATTTTTATTTTTATTTTTATTTTTATTTTTATTTTTATTTTTATTTTTATTTTTATTTTTATTTTTATTTTTATTTTTATTTTTATTTTTATTTTTATTTTTATTTTTATTTTTATTTTTATTTTTATTTTTATTTTTATTTTTATTTTTATTTTTATTTTTATTTTTATTTTTATTTTTATTTTTATTTTTATTTTTATTTTTATTTTTATTTTTATTTTTATTTTTATTTTTATTTTTATTTTTATTTTTATTTTTATTTTTATTTTTATTTTTATTTTTATTTTTATTTTTATTTTTATTTTTATTTTTATTTTTATTTTTATTTTTATTTTTATTTTTATTTTTATTTTTATTTTTATTTTTATTTTTATTTTTATTTTTATTTTTATTTTTATTTTATTTTTATTTTTATTTTTATTTTTATTTTTATTTTTATTTTTATTTTTATTTTTATTTTTATTTTTATTTTTATTTTTATTTTTATTTTTATTTTTATTTTTATTTTTATTTTTATTTTTATTTTTATTTTTATTTTTATTTTTATTTTTATTTTTATTTTTATTTTTATTTTTATTTTTATTTTTATTTTTATTTTTATTTTTATTTTTATTTTAATTTTTATTTTAATTTTAATTTTTATTTTTATTTTCATTTTTATTTATTTATTTATTTCTTCTTTCATCGAAAGACAAACACTATTTTTCTGCCTATAGGCAGACATATTCCCAACTGAATGGTGGAACTGTTGGTGTCCCATAGATAGAGACAATTTGTTGAAACACGAAACAAATTATATTTTTTTTAATATTTTATTTCAGCAATTTAGAAATATTTTGCTTTTGAAATGTTCTGAGCACTAAGGTCCATTAATTAAATGAAATTAGTTAATAAGAATCCTAATGCTCTCCCCACTATTAGTGCTTGGTTTAATTAAGACAACTTGTTAAAATTACTTGCGTCAAGATTAGAAATTGAGCCTCAAACTATGCTATGCCTTTAAGTAGCAACCATAAACATAGAAGAGATTTCAGATATCACTCACTACAAAGGTTTTAATTTCAAATTACTTTGGACCACTCAAAGTAACCGCCAAAAAGTTTGCTTTAAAGTAAACTTTTGGCAAACTATTTAATTTAAAGTGTTGTTTTGTGTAAATTTTTATATACTGAAAGCGCCCAAAAAAAAAAAATCCACCCCAAAAAGTAGAACTAATTTGTTAACTTTTAATTACAAATAACACCATTCACAATTCTAATAACAAGCACTTTTGGACGGCATCAAAAGCAAAAAAACTTTTTCCTTTGATTAATTTCATTAAAGTTTGGTACATTTCCACTTTTGCACGAGCAAGTGTAGCCTTTAATTAACGAAATCGCCGTTGCTTTATTTGCTTAAGTCCGAACAGAATGATTGCCTACTTTAAGGAGTTTTAAAGTAATTTATTTAAATCCACTCTCTCTCCCACTCACTCAGGGTTGTGCGTTTTCCTATTTTGTGTTATTCTTCGCCAAATGGGAAAAGTTGTAAATCCTTGAAATATTTTGTTTTCCTATACTTGACCCGAATACGGTTTTGTTTTTTTTTTCTTTTGGCCAGAAGAAAAACAAAAAACACATTAACCCGAGAGCCAGAAAAAAAGAGCAGAATTCAAGAGCACATGTACGAACGTACGGCTGAAAAGGCTTAACCGCTGCGGATTAACAACTCTCACTCGCTCGTTCGGCCTTCTGCGTAAGCCTTGGCTCTTCAAATGGATACATTTTAACATTTATAAGTTGTTTTCATTCGTGTTTCGTTTTTTTCTGCTTTTTTCTTTCTGCTTGCGAAACGGACTGAAAACGTAATTCATTAAATTTTCACTTCAGTATGACGAGCAAGCAAGTATTACGTGCAAAACAGAACGTGGCTGATGGCCAGCCAGTCAGCCTGATGCTGAAAGGTCAGCACTACCAACCACATTGTGCGCAAATCTTTAGAGTCTAGGTAGGGCAGATAATTCGGTTGAAATTCGTTGGGAAACTTCAAAGAAAAATTGAAAAAGTTTTTGTTAATTTTAAAGACACAAATTCTCGGAATAACCAAAAGCTCTTGGTCAATTGTGGGATGTGAAATTAGAATCGGAAAAGCACCAAAAAGACTATACCCTGGGCGCCAGTGTCCCCATTGCCATCTTATTCTCGCATTTTATTGTAATTATCTTTAAAAATGTTGTGCATACCTTGAGGGTAGATTAACGAAATCATTGATGGTTTTAGGCGGCCGGTGATTATTATTCAAATTCATAATTTAATTTAAACCATCTCCGCATTTTTTCACCACCACCAACATCATCATCAGCATCGCTCTAAGGGGAAAACGTACGTATGTGTGTGTGCGTGTGTTAAAACCACAAATCCTTTAATTTCGTATTACTCGCTACAAACCGACAGCAATGGGCAAATTTGCCCAAAAATATGCAAAATATTTTCACGTTCTCAAAATAATACTCGTGGGGGGCGTAAGCAAACACATGAACAAATGAAACAGCCTGTGTCGGTTTGAGTGAAACGAAGCGGACGTATGAGATACCGTGGTGGAACGCAGAACAACTGAAACATAATAAAACAAGAAAAAACAGGACTGCAAACATAAATTTGACAAGTCCCCGAGGAGTAATCTATACAAAAATTAAAACCCACATACACAGACGGGTGGACAAACGTACAGATACATATGTTCACTGGCCATTTCGACTAAGTCCAGCTGAACAAAGTAGAGCGAATTGGAAGCTTATGAGCGGTTGCAATTTTATTATTCATGTAGAAAAATAAAGAATTCGAAAATTTGAAAATTATGGTCGAACCCTTAGCGGGAAGATTTAAAATAAACTCAAAAAAGAAAGATATATAATCTGCTATGAATTTATTTCAATAGTCTAAATTCAAATTATTATTTGATATAAGTAAAAAGTGAACTTTAAATAAGATCAATTAGCTAAAACAGGGGGAAATGCCCTTCAATATTTCAAATCAATAATTTTGCTTCAAATTGTGCAAAGCAAACATAAAAACATTAAAGCATGAAGTAATTCTCAAGTGTTTAATATCAACTCTGTGACAGTTTTAGGTCTTTATTTCGTAAAAAAATATAGAAAATAAAAAATACATATGTTGGCCACTTTAAGGGTTGAAGATAGAGGAAAGGTAATTTCTGAGAAAATTTGAACGTTGAAAAAATATTGGGGACCGGTCATACATTTGACTCCTCTAGGGACTACCTTGGGACAGTAATTTCGGTAGGAGATAATATAATAAATTTTTTTTAGTACCTCCTTAAAGAGAGGGTTGCAGAGAAGGTGGGGAAAATCTGACAGATAATTTATTGGGGTTGTTCTTAGATTTAACCCATCTAGGGGCGAAGAATTTATGAAATAAGTCTCGGCAAACGAATGAGAATTGCAGCTTATAATATCAATGAGGCGTTTGGCTACAAAAAGTCTGTTTCAATTTATAATTTAGAACGAAGCCTGAAAATATACATTTATTTAGTTAGCAGTAAAACGAGCGTTTTCATTAGTGGGTATATTTTGAGAAAATTTGGATGTTGATAAAATATTGGTCATATATTTGTCTCTCATAGGGGCAGCTTTGGGATAGTTAGAGTGATGAGAGCAAATTTTATAAAAAATAGTTTTCGTACTTGACCCCCTTAAAGAGTGGGTATGGGTTGTAGATATGTTCGGAAAAAATATGGAGGGAAATTTAATTGGGGTTGTTCTTATATTTAATCACTCTAGGGGCGAATAATTTCAGAAATAAGTCACGGCGAACAAATTGAGAATTGCAGCTTAGAATATCAATGAGGCGTTTGGCTCCTAGAAATGAAATAAGTCTCGGCGAAGGATAGACTATTGCTTCTAGATTACTAAGTTTATATCAATGACACATTTAACTCCTAGAAGTGGGCTTCTATTTTTAACCTTGAACGAAGCCTTAAAGTATGCATTTGCTAAAAAATTTACATAAAACAACAACATGACAAGTTTCTTAAAAGTTTCTTGACATTTCTACCACAAAGAGAAGAACTTTTATTCATTGATAGGCACGTTTGCTGTGGATATTTAGAAAAATATTAAAAGAGTTAAAGAAACAAGTCACGGTGATCGAACGAAAATTACTCCTCCACTATTTTCTAACCAATTTTAGGAAAAAACCATTTTCAAAATTTCCTAAATGTCAGACAGTGCGAGCTCGATTATCGCAACCACCTATTATCGCAACTGCTCGTTGTTGGCAATCAACTAAATATTATCATTGGAGTCTTTGTAAGCGCAACTTATGGTCTCGATTATCACAACTTCTATAAAAAGTCGTAGTTTGAATTTAACCAAAGATGCTGACGATGCTGAATTAGAAGGACCGCGAATTACCAAGATCCCATATAATCGTCCCAGCAGACTCCAAAGTGTGGAAATTTGCAGCGACATTGATTCCATCGATTGTAAATCTCTTTTTAGTTTTCTTGGATAGTTTTCGTGAATCAAAATTCCAAAAAGTCAAGTTTCCGGCTATAACTTTTTTTCCAAAGTTGATATCGAAACCAGGAACTATAACTAAATTTTATGTATAAATAAATCTATGGTATGTCGGGTATTATGATTACAAAATCCAATAAAGGTGCTATTTCACAAGATATAGAAAGAAATATTGAAAAGTATAGTTTTAGAATTTTTTTGAGAGCTAAAGATATAGAGATCCTAACTATACCAAAATCTATAGTCTTACATCCATACCTTTGCAATATGGTGTTAATAAATCTGAATAAATCCCATTTTTCATTCCACTCTAATGTTTCTGCTCCAAAAATGCAAGTATTCTCTTAACTAATTAAAGGAAATTCTACACCCTAAAGAATGATACAGACAAACAGACAAATTGAAATTGCCGTCAAGAGTTAGTCATATGAAATGTTCTAAAACGTGATGGAAATGTACCTCATGAAGAAGAAAAAACAACGGCTCAAAAAAATAAAAGAGATACAAGCAACCAGAAATTGGTTATCCTCTTATAGGTCCCCAATGATTGATGAAATGATAACCCTACAAATGCATCAGATTTGAATAAATTCCCATGAAAGTCTTAATGCAAAAACTGATTTTAATATAATTCAGGGACATGACAAGACATCAAAGGGCCTTTGTTATGTTTATGCATACGTATAACAATTAGATGTTATTGCCTACATTTAGGCGAGAGGTAACCATGCATGTATTTAGGCAAAATTGGTGGAATGAATTGAATTCGAATATGAGTTCCATCTGTCTCACAAAACAATTAAATGTTATTGTCTACATTTATCCCAATAGGAATCCTAACAAATAATGGACATATATAATCATTGTATATATTAAGACTAGACCGGATATATATGCATTGGGAATGACCTTAATTTTAGTATGAATTTCATGCCTCCCGAAAAGGCAAGGTTTTGCCATTTTCTTCAACTACCACAGCTTTTATAGAACCATATTAGATATATTAAAATAATATATTGTATAAATATTAAAATATAAAATTTATTGTTCTAATATCTAGCATCCTAATGAAGATACCAGGACATAATATTTTTATTTTTATTTTTATTTTTATTTTTATTTTTATTTTTATTTTTATTTTTATTTTTATTTTTATTTTTATTTTTATTTTTATTTTTATTTTTATTTTTATTTTTATTTTTATTTTTATTTTTATTTTTATTTTTATTTTTATTTTTATTTTTATTTTTATTTTTATTTTTATTTTTATTTTTATTTTTATTTTTATTTTTATTTTTATTTTTATTTTTATTTTTATTTTTATTTTTATTTTTATTTTTATTTTTATTTTTATTTTTATTTTTATTTTTATTTTTATTTTTATTTTTATTTTTATTTTTATTTTTATTTTTATTTTTATTTTTATTTTTATTTTTATTTTTATTTTTATTTTTATTTTTATTTTTATTTTTATTTTTATTTTTATTTTTATTTTTATTTTTATTTTTATTTTTATTTTTATTTTTATTTTTATTTTTATTTTTATTTTTATTTTTATTTTTATTTTTATTTTTATTTTTATTTTTATTTTTATTTTTATTTTTATTTTTATTTTTATTTTTATTTTTATTTTTATTTTTATTTTTATTTTTATTTTTATTTTTATTTTTATTTTTATTTTTATTTTTATTTTTATTTTTATTTTTATTTTTATTTTTATTTTTATTTTTATTTTTATTTTTATTTTTATTTTTATTTTTATTTTTATTTTTATTTTTATTTTTATTTTTATTTTTATTTTTATTTTTATTTTTATTTTTATTTTTATTTTTATTTTTATTTTTATTTTTATTTTTATTTTTATTTTAATTTTTATTTTTATTTTAATTTTTATTTTTATTTTTATTTTTATTTCTATTTTTATTTTTATTTTTATTTTTATTTTTATTTTTATTTTTATTTTTATTTTTATTTTTATTTTTATTTTTATTTTTATTTTTATTTTTATTTTTATTTTTATTTTTATTTTTATTTTTATTTTTATTTTTATTTTTATTTTTATTTTTATTTTTATTTTTATTTTTATTTTTATTTTTATTTTTATTTTTATTTTTATTTTTATTTTTATTTTTATTTTTATTTTTATTTTTATTTTTATTTTTATTTTTATTTTTATTTTTATTTTTATTTTTATTTTTATTTTTATTTTTATTTTTATTTTTATTTTTATTTTTATTTTTATTTTTATTTTTATTTTTATTTTTATTTTTATTTTTATTTTTATTTTTATTTTTATTTTTATTTTTATTTTTATTTTTATTTTTATTTTTATTTTTATTTTTATTTTTATTTTTATTTTTATTTTTATTTTTATTTTTATTTTTATTTTTATTTTTATTTTTATTTTTATTTTTATTTTTATTTTTATTTTTATTTTTATTTTTATAATTTGCCTAAGCCATGTCCTTTATGAGGTTATACTCAGAAGATTTTATTTCTGTTCTTCGGAAAATTGCTTGTAATCTGGTGCATTTTGTGTTTGTTTTCATAACTTTTATTTCCTACTCTTAAAGCTTACTGTCGTGTGCTGCTACCCTGATGTTTAATTTTCTATCGCTATCATATTTTATTCGATTTCAAAATTTCCTAAAATCTTAGTAAATCAAAGTGACTTTAGCCAAACAAATACATTAATTCAAATCTCCAGCCCCATGGTCCTTTGGGCCATATGGGATTTTGCCATAGCCACAACACAAACAAACAAACGACAGACAATGGCAAAATTTATTGTTTTATTTTAAACAAATATATTTCAACAGCACAGAGTTTGTGAGTGTGTGCTCGAGTGCGAGTGTGTGTTTGTGTATGGGCAAGAGGACAATTTCACAATAATTTTTGAAATAAAATTAATGTTCTTTGTATACCAGGCAACTGGCCTCCCCCCTGGTCTCTCTCCTTACATATGTATGTGTCTAAGACAGGCATAGCCAGTGACAGGATAGACACCTCAAGAGCCTGTCTTGTCCGACTGTGTGTATGTGTGTGTGTGCGTATGGTGAGATGTGGAAAATGCACCCTTGAGGGCAATATAAACAAAGTGCCAAGAAGTAAAAAAACCGACATCTTGAAGAAATAAACGAAACGAATTCACATTACATATTACATTTTGCCAACATATGACACAAAAAGGCAAAACCTTGAATGATGAAAAACACAATCATCATCACCATCATCGTCATCAACTTGCAAATGTCTTCATCAGCATGAGGATCATCATCGTCCTCATCAGCGTCATAGTTGGGAAAAGACAAAACAGTAAAACCACTTGAAGGGACACATGCACACATCAACTCCATCAAAGGCATTGTTGGCATGAAAGAAAAGGATTTCAAACTTGACGTCAAGGAAAAGTAATCAAATTGTAAAGAAAAACAAAAGATTCTCCTTTCTCGCACAAACACATACACACACACACAAAGAATGCTCTCTCTCTCTCTTTTGTGGCAATAAGAGGAGCTTTCCGTGTTAAAAGAATGAAATGAAAACAAAGGCAACGACAAACGATTTTCAAGGTAAGCTTCAAAGTATTAGTCGACATGAAAATGTCTTCATGTTTAAAGACTGAAAAAACTTTCGTTTTCCCCCAAAGGAGTGGGAAGAGAGAGATAGGGATGTGGGGAGGATGTCACATTATGTCTACCTACAGCGAGCTGTGTTAAAATGTCATTACAGCACATTTGAAGAGCTTGATAAACAACAACAGGAAATTGCAACAGAATACTTGTAAATACTCGTGCTCATGCAAACACACGCTCTCATACTTAGACTTAGACGTGTGTAAGTGCGTGCGTGTGTTTTTGTCACTGTTTAAGAATATGTACAATCCTTCGTCGGAGAACACGCCAAATACAGTGCTGGGAATATGGATACGGTCAAACTTAGAAAATAAATTAATAACTTTCTAACGAAATGATGAAAACATGCGGTAAACCTGGGAAAATATGTATTAGCAGAATTTTTAAATATAGCCACCCTATATTTAAAAATTCTTCTAAAGTAGTGAGTCTTTAACGCAAACTGTAAGAAATTTACGTGAACATTTTTCGAGAAGAGATCGGCCTTCAGTTCAGTCTTCATGAAGCTCATTTTCATTTCGGTGGCTATGCCAATAAGCAAAATTGCCACAAAATTGCCTATGGGGTTCAGAGAACCCAGACGTGACTATTGAGAAGCCAATGCATCCACAAGTATTCACTGTTTGGTGTGGATTTTGGGCTGTACTGAAAAAATGGGTTGATCGGATGAGGTACTGCCGAGCCAGTCGCGGTAGTCATGTGGTATTGCGTTTCATTATTAAACCAATAAAATCAGAAAATTTAAAAAAATAATCAATCAAAATAATAAAATTTATTTTAAATGGCCCACCCTCTTATGTAATCTTATTAAAACGTTATTATGTGCAATTTATAATTACATTAATAATTTATAATTTTAGTATTAATTTATATAGCTTTCTTAACACATCCAAAGATGTATTCTTCCTTAACGAAAATAATAATAATTTTCGTCTTCACCTAGATTGATGTTTCCCCCTTCGAAATTCATAGCTCCTGCCTTGTCTTTTTGGTGACTTTTTATACCCTCCACCACCAGGATGGGGGTATATTCACTTTGTCATTCCGTTTGTAACACCTTGAAATATTCATCGGAGACCCCATAAAGTATATATATTCTGGGTCGTGGTAAAATTCTAAGACGATATAGTCATGTCCGTCTGTCTGTCTGTTGAAAGCACGATAGCGGCCGAACGAATTGAGCTAGGAGGTTCATATTTTTCCTAAATGTGTCTTATGGTTGTAGATCGGTTGGGATTGAAAGTGGACGAAATCGGCCCAGAGGGAAAAATTTTTCCCTCGCAAGGACTGAAAATACCCCTAATATTTAGAGTATTTCAGCATGTTTTATGAACATATTAGCTTGTATTTACTTGATATTTGCAATGCGCATTCCCTTTATAGCATAAAAGGGCACCATAGAGTGATTTTTATTTGTAGGGGGCGAAATGGGACAAAAAGGGATAAAAATGGTACCTATCAAACGACAACAGATAGAAACACGAAATTTGGCGTGTACATTCCTCTAATAGAGTAGATACATAATATAAAAGTATTTTTTCTAAATTCGTACTTTTAAGGGGTTAAATGGGGATAGAGGGATAAAAATAGTACCAACCTAACGGCTGCACCTAGAATAATGAAATTCGATATATACATTACTCTGATTGCGTAGACACGTAAAATAAAAGATCTTTCCAAAATTCGTACTTTTTGGGGTTCAAATGGAAAAAGGGGATACAAATAGTACCTACTAAATGACAGCAGCTGGCATCATGAAATTCGGAGTATACATTCCTCTGACTGCGTAGACACGAAAGATAAAACGTTTTTTCCAAAATTCGTACTTTTAGATGTCGTACACTTGAGGGGGCAAAATTTGAAAAAGTGGATAAAAATGGTACCAACAAAATGGCCGCTGATAGAATCATGGAATTCGGTGTATATATTCTGACTATGAAGGGAAAAAGGGTTTTTTCGAAATTTGTACATTTGGGCGGAGAATGGGGCGAATGGGGATATCTTTAAAATTTATACTTTTCTTATCACTTTGTCTGTATCTGAAAATGCTTCTTTTTAATGGCGACTGACAATCGCCTAATATTTAGGCATGTTCACTTTCACAATTTCAGCATTTTATTTATTTATAGTAGTCGATTCTAAACAGTGCGCATAAGTATACATTATAGTTTGAAATAGTAAACAAATATAGTAATGTGCATACAAATATCACAATTTTCGTAATATGGTACTGTGCTTCTATGTAAAGTCAACATTTTTAATCTGCTGGTAATACTGTGGAATGCACTCCGTGGTGGTGGGTATATAAGATTCGGCCTGGCCGAACTTAACGCCTTCTTACTTGTTAATATTCAATTATATTTAGAAATATCCATAGAAAACAATTATTTTCGTTGTTTTCCCAAAACGTTCAAAAATGACCCGTTTACATATGCCCGGCACTGTACGGCGAAGGGAGTATGTGAGTGAGTACTACTGCTGAAGACGTGTGTGTATTTTAGAGAAGGGATACCTAAACAAGAACTAAAACAAGTAAATACATTAAGTTATGAATGTGTTTGTTTGTCTTTCTGTTTAGACTCCTGTCAGAATATGTTTGTTTACATTGCATGTGAACGGTGGGCTGAAAGTGAAAAAAACATAGCTAACTAATATTTGGTCAGAAACAAAACAACATTTTCAACTCGTTTTCAAGAATTTTTATAAGGGAAGAGGAAGAAAATATTACAGAAAATTGGCCTGAAACTAACTCATTCGTTGAGATGTTTAGGAACTTTTAATTTCAAAAGGATATATATAATAATTTATATAATTTATAGATATAAATATAATTTAGCGGCCCATATGGGTTGCAAATGAAGGAGCAGAATATCTGTTAAAAATACTTTAAACTGCGTGTTTCTATCTGTATTAGATTAGCATTAACAACCATTTGAAATTTCCCCTTAAAAAGTGAAATATGAATAAACTAAAAAAAACTAAGGAGGAAAATTTAAATGGTCGGTAATGTTAAACTAGTACAGATAGCTACATAAAGTTTAATGTATATTTAACAGATATTCTTGTCTTTCATTTCATATACATATCGTCTTTGAATGACTCCCAAAAGTATGAAAATAAATTATTATAACATATATATCCTGTGGAAATTAAGTCTTAAGAATATTGTCCTGGATTTTTAAAAATTGTTTAGCATATGTACTATTTAATTTATCATTGGACTTAGGTATTTTCAATATTGTCCCTCGTTTATGAAGGTTTGACCGCTACTAGATAGCCTAAAAGCATGCCAGACATTTTAAATTAAAGCTCGTCCTGGAAGTAGGCAATGGTTTGGTAAAATCTTATATGAGCTACCCAATGATATCAAATCTAACGAGGTTCTGCGATATCTGGGACACTTGGAGACTAATTTTGTCAGTTACTTGGGGGGCGGGTGTTGAGCGGTAAATTCGAAGCGAATTGTTTGCGGATAAATTTACGTTTTATATTTTTTAGGCTTTTTAGTGTTTGCCGTTGATGGAGGCTTGATTGCTAATAGAGAGACTAAATGCAAGTCAGATATATTTAATTAATAATCATACTGGAAGTTATACCAAATACCAAATCTATCGAGGTTTTGCTATATTTGGGACATTTGGAGACAAATATTGCCATCTACAGTGGGCAAATTGTTTTCACATCGAGAGTGAGTCTGCAAAATTATTGAATATGGTTTACACAATTTGTGGGGTGTCCCGAAAGTAAAAATATAAATATTTTTTAATTCTAAAATCCAAGAGATATTTAATAAAATACATTTAGAATTTTTATTAGTTTTATTTTTCATTGGAATAAGGAGGTTTCACTATGTTGATGGAGGCTTGATTGCAACTAGAGAGCCTGAAAGCATGTCTATGATATTTAACTAAATCTCATCCTGGAAGTAGGCAATGGTTTGTTAAAATCTTATAAGAGCCACCCAGTGATACCAAATCTATCGAGATTCTGCAATATCGGCGACATTTGGAGACTAATTTTGTCAGCTACTTCGTGTTGTACTTTTTTATATTACGAGTGAGTCTCCCAATATAATTTATGTTAATTTTTGTTAACTCCGAAAGTAAAATATAAGTTAATTTGCTAAGCTGCAAGTAGCTATAGTATTTAAAAGTCTTAAGAATATTCTCCGCCTAAATGTATGCCAGGGATATTTACTTAAAGCTCATACTGGAAGTAGGCAATGGTTTAGTAAAATATTATATGAGACCTCAAGTGATACCAAATCTATAGGGATTCAGCGATGTTTGTGACAATTGGAGGCTAATTTTGCCATATACAGAGAGCTTAAAAGCATGCTATCCTGGAAATAGGCAATGGTTTGGTAAAATCCTATAGGTGTCACCCAGTGATACCAAATATATCGATGTTCTTCGATATCGGACACATTTGCAGACTAATCAATCAATGAAGTAGAGATTGTATCATATCGAATTTGGGAGTTTTTAGCACTATTATTACTCTGTAAGGCCCACTGTCCTGAAGCCTGCCTACCAGCAGCTGGGGGAGTACCTTAACAAGTAGTTTGCTTTAGCTATGTACCAGTGTCAGCTGGTTTGTTTGTCTTCCTTGAAGCAAACGGAAATGGTGCAGCTTCTTCAGGGCCGCCCCACTCACCCTTTACACATTTGGCTTTTGTTGTTGTCATAACAGATTCCTTTGACAAACAAACAACAAGAGAAGAAGACGATGCTGGCTGGCTGGTTCCATACTTTCAAGAAGACATTGAAAATAGTAGTTTGTTTATCCTGGCACTATGTTCAACTAACAATTTGTTTAACATATGTCCTGTGTTCTAAAGCAAATGTTAATAATTCGCCGAATAATTATAAGAGAGATGTTTGCTTGGAAAAATTCTAAAAACTTTTTGGGAGGAATTACAATTTCCCTACACATTGTTTTCATTCCTGCTTTCGTAGTTTCGTCAAACGAAAACAAATTTGGTTTAATTATCCTAAAAGCTTTTCATTGTTGTGGAATGGAATGGTGAAGGCACAAGACACTTACCTTTAACTGTAACACCCACGGTTTGTAGAACTTCCAGTTTCTTTTTGTTCTGAGGCGATTGGCCAATACATTTGTAAGTGCCGGCATCTTGATAGACCACATCTTTGAGTGAGACTTGCCCGGTGGGCGTAGACAGGCCGTGACCTAAACCTCTTAAACGTGCCGTCACAGGATCCAAATGTGACCAACAGCCCAAGGAACCTGAAATGCAAAAGTAGAAAAGGAAGAGAGAGAGTGAGGAAAAACAGTGTGAGAGCTACTAAATAAACATCAGTTGTAATGAAAAATAGAAACAGGAGCAAATTAAAAGGACATCCATTTCATAAATTATTCACTAAAAAGAAGGAAACGAACGAAAAGGAGGCCGGCCTCCACAAGCACTGATGTTGTTGATGAGGACCATGCCGATGCCGATTGCGATGCCAATGATTGTACGTTTGTGTGCTTTTGTTAAATAATTTCATTAATTGCTTCAACACGAAAAATGAAAGGAAAATTTTAATTTCTATAATTGATTTGGGGGCTGGCTGGCTGGCCCCAAAAGTTCTACCCATCCCCCGTCCCCGCACCATACAAAAATATTTCCCTGTTCCTTTGGCTGGGCAAGAATTTTTGTATTTGCCGCACATTCGATGGCTCTGCTTGGCAGGCAACGTGGAACGTGTTTCAACTAAAAGTCTATAAATTATAAGTTGTATATCTCTCTTTGTATCTGTGGCAGGTTCGCTTGTCGAAATACCGCCGCCGCCACCGTGTAGTACATGCTTATTAATGGCATGTTGTTTCATCATTAGTTATTTTTCCCCGTTAATTTTGTTACGGCAAATAATATATTGTCGTTATTAATTGCTTTTACAATTAATTTACAATTGTTTGTAATTACGTTGTGCGCGCTTAATTGTCGTCAGTGGGTGGGCGGACGTATGGCAGCCTAAAGGTATGCTTTGTTCATATTGTTAAATACTTAAAGTAGGCAATAGCGGAAATGCCAAATTATAGATTTTGGTTTTGCCTGCTGCCATTTACATATTTATCTGTCGAATTAGTGTGCCATGTCTTTGTGCTAATTATTTTGAAAGGTTCATAGTTTTTTTTTGTAGGATGGAGGGGGGTTTTTCGACTAACATTTGGCTAATTACATAAGTGCCTATAATTTAGTTACAAATTAGAGTGTCCCTCCAAATTGATGGAGGCTTCAGTGCTAGTAGAGAGACTAAAAGCATACCGGGGATATTTAATTAATAACCATCCTGGAAGATGGCAATGGTTTGGCAAAATCCTATAGGAGTCACTCCAGAAAGAAAATCTTTCGGGTTTCTGAGATACTTGGGACTTTTGGAGATTAATTTTGTCAGTGAGTGCTCCACAAAGTTATTGAATATGGCTCACACTTTTTTGTTAGCAACGAAAGTAAAAATTTAAATTACTAATAGAGAGACAAAAATCGTGCCAGTGATAATGAAAACTAATCCTGAAGGTAGGCAATGCTTGGGTAAAATCTTATAAGAGCCACCCTGTGATACCAAATCTATCGAGGTTTTGCCAGTTACAGCAGTTTGTACAATTTCGTGTTGAGAGTAAGTGGTTCACCCTAGTCCCGAAATTAAAAACGTAAATATATTCGTGGATCGAAATCGAAGAGATTTTTTGACGATTACTTTTACTTTTTAATATTAATTTTTCATCGGAGGTAGTTAGTTTCACTATGTTAACTAGTGTCTCCAATTGATGGAGGCTGATTTGCTCATAGATAGACTAAAAGCATGTCAGGGATATTTATTTAAAACTCTTCCTGAAAATAAGCAATGGTTTACTAAAATCTCACATGAGCCACGCAGTGATACCAAATCTATCCAGGTTCTGCTATACTTAAGACATTTGGAGGCTAACTTTGCCATCTACATAGGTTTGTACGTTTTATTGTTGAGAGTGAGGCTACAAGATCACTGAATATTGTTTACTCTAATTTCTTGTTAGGCCCGAAAGTAAAAATATTAATATACTTATGGAATTAAAACGAAGAGAATTGCTAGCGGACAATTTTACTATTTTTCATCAGAGGTAGGTAATTTGTCCCCGTTGTTGGAGGCTTCATTGCTACTAGAAGGACTAAAATCATGCAAGGGATATTTAATTAAAGTTCATCCTGGAATTAGGCAATGTTTTAGTGAAATCTTATATGAGTCACACAGTGATACAAAATCTATCAAGGTTCTTCGATATTTGGTACATTTGGAGACAATTTTTACGAGTTGCTCGGGGTTGTACAGTTTTACATATGGTTTTCAATCATTTTGTGTGAGTACGGAAAGTACATATTTATACATATATTTTGAGGATTAAAATCGATGAGACGTTTTGGGGATACTTATAAATTTTCTTAATTTTAAATTTTCACTTTTACATTTTTTTAATTTTTTTTTTGTCGAAGGTAGCTAATTTCACTATTGTTCCCCGTTGGTGGAGGCTACTGCATGCTAGGGATATCTAATTAAAGTTCATCCTGGAAGTAGGCAATGGTTTGGTAAAATCATATAAGTTATACGAAATCTATTGAGGTTCTGTGACATTTGGAGACTTATTTTGTCAGTGGGGTTGTACAATTTTGTCTTCAGAATGGGTCCTCAAAGTTATTGAATATGGCCCCGAAAGTAACAATATAAATATAAGATAATTAATCGATCAAATAATTATTTTTTATGAAATTTCAGTGATATTTCTAAAATTTAAGGTCTTTTATGTGTAAGTACCTCACAACAAATTCAAGCATTCAAGGAATTTTTAAAAATAAATTGGCATTTTACACCTTACTAAACGTCATTTTAATTAAACTCACAAATAGAATAGCTACCTTACAAACTAAAGTGAAAAATAGTCCCAAAATGGGAAAAAGACGAAAAACATGAAAAAAATGTGGTTGATATCCATCATCAAATACACACAGTTTCATCAATTTTTAATTGAACAAAGTGTATATCATTTGAAGGTTATAAGTTTCTTCTTTTTAAACAATGTATTGCGTAAGGAGTTTACAGAATTACTATTTTGGCAAACAGAAAATGAGCGATAACGCCATCTATATGTGGATGTTACAATATTGACATACGCGTATAAGCTGATGCCGATCATACGGTCAGTCTTCATCATGCCAGTGTCAGCTGATGTCGATCATCAGCAGTAGTCTTTTGCTATACGACATGCCAGACCAACTGATTTTTTTTTTAAATTAATTCTTTTTTCATGACAACTTACCTTGTGGACATTGTAGTGTCACAGCTCCGCCCAGTTGCACCTCCAGTTGACCCTTATTGGGATTGTGAGAGGCAGCAGCTACGGAGATATCCTGGTCATCGGGTTCAGATGTGACATCCACGGAATCATCTGAAATGCAAAAGAAAATAATATTTTATTTTAATAATATATTATGTAGTTAAATAAACATAATATATCTATGATATTATTATAAATTTTATATAAAGATAACACTTCCGGGTATCCAGGATAGAGCGATGAACGAGTCTCAGTTTTAGACAATCAAAATCAGAGGTCCCTAAATTTTTGCTGAACTTTTAAAAATGTCAGAAAGCCTTCCAATAGTTATTTTATACAAATCAAATGTCATAAAATATTAACATTCTATGCAAAAACCATTGCATACTTTCCGGCGTTTAGTGACGACCTTCGCCACAGCATTTATCTCTCAAATAAATCACTTACTATTGAACAAGTCTCAGTTTTGGAAATTCAAAATCTATGAACCATAAAGTTTTGTTGAACTTATAGAAATTTCCGAAAGGTTTCCAACAAACTGAATTAAATTTCATTAAACACAAACGTTGCTTTCGAACGAAAACCCTTGCCTACTTTTCGCTGTTTAAAGTTGACCTTCGGCAACACAGCATACCTTTGGGAGCCGAATATTATCTGGCACTGAAAGCAACCTTAATGCTACCTTCGTTTTACCTTGAAAATACCCATAATACCCTACTCCTTCGAATGGAAAAATCTTATCGCTGCTACTCAAACTCTCTCTAGTTTACGGAACGAACGAAACTTTGCCGAATTGTATTGAATTAAATCTCTATGTAAATTTGTTGGAGATTTCCTATCATACCACATAAAAACTGTCTTAAATTTAGTGATTTCCATAATGTTCGAAGAATTTGTTATCCTGGCCGCCTACCTTTAACAATTCGTTATTTATTTATATTAAAGTATACTTTGGGGCATTAGTAAACCTTTTGTAGCGGGGGGTGTGGGTCGGCGGCCAAAGAAACATATATTTATTTAAAATTTCCATTTATTTCCCATGAACTCAAGCCGAAAGAAAGGATACCAAATTCCCCTACGATTTGTTATTTATTTGTCCATTATTTAAATTTGAACCCACCAACAACGCCTCCAACTCCACCACGCCGCCGCCTTTCGCTCCTAAGGAAACCTTTTAACACTTTGGGGAAATCGAAAGTTTGTTTATGATTTTTGTTCCCTGGACCTTCTACTTCTGCTTCTTGTTTTCTAAGCTGGCGGTTGGGCGGGCGCCAGACCAAACATCAGCAAATACAATAAAGTGAAGTAAAGGCTGAAAGGCTGGTACGGTAGAAAGCACTTGAAAGGAGAGACTATTTACACACCCCATACAAACAAACATTGGCAGACGACTACACAGAAAAAAGTGTTGTTTATATTTTTCCAAGAAACCCCACTCCTCGAACTGAATAACAGGCTTAAATAAATTTTATTGGGGCAAGGGCCGCCAAAAGAATGAGGAATTGAAAGCTCCGGATGGTCATCAATAGATTTTCATTTAAAAGTTAACAAACCATTGAAAGGAGCACAAATTGTAGATTGAAACTCAACTGTTTTTTTTTTGGACTTCTGACACACACACTCGTACATTTTATACCCCTGCTCCACCAATATGTCCTTTAAGGGATTTATGAGCCTTCATCATATTTTTCCTCTCATCGTGTGCACACATTTTTTCTGTTGCTGCTGTTGAGCTATCTGTGTGCCAGTGTTTGGTGTGTGTTCGTGTGCCCTGGCAGATTGGTGGCGTATTTTGAATCTGAAGTGTCGACATATTGAAGACTCCGTTATTGATGTGGTTGTTGGTGACTGAATGACTGACATCATCATCGTCGTCAATTCATAGTTTTTCTTTTCTTCTGTAATTCACACAACCAGTAACACCCTGATACACACGCACGCACTGCCTTCCAGACCATATTTAATAGTGCGCACAGTGGTTAAAAAATAATAAATTTCCATGACCACTTTTTTGAGGTTAGAAATTGAATATGGAAAAAATGTAAAAGCAGTTCGATAGCTCCTTCCTAGGACTACTTACGGAATGCGTGCTATGTCTTAAGGTATTCCCGTTTGCCAGATATGGCCAGAAATTCACTTGAAAAGGGCCAAATTTCCATGACCACTTTTTTGAGGTTAGAAATTGAATATGGAAAAAGTTATAAGGCCACTTTTTTGAAGATAGAAATTGAATATAGAAAAAAAGTGTAAATTGTCAATGCCACGCTAAATGCCCACAGGCAAATTTTTATTTTTTTATCATTTACAAATCTCTGATAAAAACCCTTGTGTCTTTTAATCTACGGCAATCAGCTCTAGCAATTTAATTACTAATTAAAGCTTGATATATCAAGGCAACATTTGCAAAAAAATCTGGGAATTGTGGATTACGGTTTTTTGTTAATTAATAAATCATTCTAAATATCCTGACAAATCATTGCTATAAATCCATCGATTAATTGAAACATGTGCTTTTCCAATGCCTACTTTTAGGGATATAATAAATTCATTATTGAAATATTTTGTTGTTGTCATACAGGAGCTTATTTTTGAATGCTAGAAAAAGTGTTGTCCCCTAATGGAATTTCAAAAAATTGTGTAAATTTTAGTTTAAGTATTTTTTTCAGTATTTTTTCAAACTGGATAGATGGACGGATATCAAACCTCCCCCTACCCTGTTAAATATAACCCAAACTTATGTTTAATTCGCATTTTGTTACTTATTAATTTTTGACATTTATTTATAAAATATTTTTATAATAATATTTCATATTTTCACTCTGAAAAAGTGGCAACTTCGGTCTACAATCAAATGTAGCTCAGTGTAAATATGACTTCCTATTCGATCATTGAAACCACTGTGCTTTGGCACTTTCAGAGAAACTAAAGCCAAAGTGAGAGTTACGTGCGAGTACACTGTACAGCTCGCTCGGTGGGAGTGTTAGTGCCAAAGGATGTCCATGACAGCGCGTTGTGAGTGTGTGTGTGTGTGGTTATGCTATATGTGTCCGTACATGTATGTGATTGTATGTGTATTATATATGAGCTTATATGATTAATGATTGGTCGATATACTTTGCTTTTCAAAGCCATCAATGCATGGCATGATTTAGTTTCCGGTTGTTTTTTTTTTTCGTTCTCTCTCGTTGGCTGTTGCCGTTGTTAACTGTGGAATGGAGGACATGTATGCGTGACTGATGTCGTTTTGTGGAAATATATGTGTATGTGTGTGCATGAAGAAGAGTATTTGTTCTCGTTACGGTGATAGAAAACATCAAATAAGTCCAGACTGATTTGGAGTTTATTAAGTTTGCCAAAGGTTCAGTGAGCAAACAGCAAAAAAAAAACGAAACGAAATGAAAGATAAATCGAAAGGTGGTGCCATGAAAAATTAAGGAGAAATTTTCTATACATGTCGAGCGAAATTTTAAAATTTGTTTGAAATTACTGTCGGCAATAAATGGAGTGTTTCCAATCAAAATCGAAAAGACTCAAATTTAACTCAATTCAGTAGTAAATGAAATTTGGTTTAAACTAATTTCACTTTATTTGTTTTTGTACGAACTAAATTCAAATATAAGTGGAATAATAAATTCAATTCAATAAAATTCCCACAAATGTACCAGATTCAGTCTTCTCTCAAACATTGAGTTATGAGAATTTTTATTTTAAACTCGCTGTTTAGAGTCGGCTCCATTTTTTAACTACTCCTAAAAGTAGTCAAAAACAGTAATGAGGTGTAAACTACGCTTTTGAAAGAGAGGATACAAATCATAATGACTGTCTATAATCGACTCCTCTCCTCGGCTACTCTCATATAAGTAGGCAACATTAATGGAGTGTAAACAAGGCTTTTTAAAGAAAGGGTTCCGAAGATCATCTGATTACTGTACAATATGTGGAGAGTGTTTATTTTATACTCGCTGAAGTGGACCTACTGTTTAGAGTGGGCTCAATTTTTTAACTATTCCTAAATTTTACTATTCCTAAAAATAGTCAATAGTAGTAGGACAGGTTGATTTTTTCGCACAAAGCGTCAGTCAAAAATGAAACCTACGGAAATTTCTATGAACATTTCTCCACGAAATCATGGGACTAAGTTGATTTACTAGCCCGCGAAAATAGACTTCAAATTCTAAGACAATCTACCGATTACTGTCTGTCTGTTTCAAAGTTGAAGTCGATTTCCGAGGGCTATGAATTCATATCAGACCCATGATTTCTTGGAGAAATGTTCTTAGAATTTTCCTTAAGTTTCGTTCTTTTTCTTTCTTTCTGCGAAATTAAATCGACAAAGTCTATTCCGCTTTATAGAGATTTTCAAATATGTATTTTACTATATGACGAATAAGGCTGAATTTCCCGATTTACAAAAACTAAAAAATTCTAGATACTACGGTGGTTCCAAAATAAAGTATTTTGTCATAAGGTAATTTAAAAAATTTTTGTAAAAGATACAAATATATATTTTTTCTGATTGATTCTAGTTTTACAGAAAATTGTCAAATCATAAAATACTATATATTTTATGTTTAATATTTTTCTATAAACAAAAATACATCTGCGATTTTTGTGAAATAATTTTTTATTAATAATGAATGAAGTCAAGCTAATTGCATATCTAGTTTTACAGAATTTTTTCAAATTAAATAAATATATATATATATATATTTATTTTTTTTTTCATGTATTTTTATAATGAAAAAATACACATTCAATTTTTGTAAAATAAATTTTATTAACAATTAATGTTGTCAAGCTAATTGCTTCTAGTTTTACAGAAAATTGTCAAATCTCAAAAAAAGTTTTAAGTTTTTTAATTTTTTTCTTTTTTTTATAAACAAAAAATATAATCTTGATTTTTGTGAAATGCATTTTTTTATAGTTATCAGTAAGATTATCCACAAGTTTCATGATGATGTTCCTGCTACTTACTCCAAAACAATTAGAAACGTGGTTACTGTTATTAAAAGAAATAATTAAAAGGAGTTATTTTAAGCTGGCTTCAAAGAAGTTGTGGATGTTCCCAACTAAAATGAATTTGTGGTTTGTTTAATGCGTTGTCTTAAAATATTTTTTAATAATTACTATCCATTATTTATTTATTATTATTATTTTTATTAAATATTATTGAATTTAAACTCATTTTTAAAATTGTTATAGAACTAGGAACTCCATTATGAAACTCATGGAGCGCCTTACTGATAATATTGCCTATTAATAAAACTTATTTTTCAAAATTCGAAGTGTATTTAATTTTATTTATTTAAAAGGAATACAAAAAATATTTTTTTTTAAGATTTGAAAATTTTCTGTAAAACAAGAAGCGAATAGCTTCATATAATTAATTATTAATAACATTTAAACCAAACATCGAAGGTGTATATATTTTGGTTTATAATAAATGTTCGAAATATTTCTTTTAATTTGACAATTAGAAGCAATTAGCTTGAATTTAGAAAAAATATATGTTTGTATCTCATACCACAAAAAAGTTAAAAAAATAATAATATTGTCTTGTGAAAATTCTTTATTTTCAATCCACTCTAGTGTCTACCATTTTTATTATCTTTTTTTTTTTGAAATTGGGAAATGCAATTTTATTCATCATGTACAAATAATAAATAAAAGAAATTTATATATTAAAAATTAGAAAAAAGTTAAAAAATATTTTTTGAATTTAACTGGGATATTCTCCTGGCACATTCCGCTCTTTTGTTTTAATTTTTTCGTTTGTTTTATTTTGGTCTGTAATCAATATTGATTTGAACTAGGATATTGTCCTGGATCAAGGTCATTTTGCATCTATATTTTATACAATGCAAATTTATTTAAAAATAGCATGAGCAAAAATTAAGATAAATAAAAATATAAAAAAAATAAAAATATTATTTTAAGATTTGATAATTCTCTATAAAACTGGAAACAATTTGCATGAAGTTAAAAAATTATATATTTGTATGTCATATCAAAAAAAATAAAAATTGATTTGGTCTGGGAAATTCTCCTGGCTCAAGACAATTTTGCTTCTGTATTTTATAGAATACCAATTTATTAACAAATGTCATGGTGACAAATGTCGTGGTGATACTTTTCAAAGGCCTCTTTAAGTAAATGATTGTCACAAACGTCATATGAAAAAAAATAATTTATTTTCGATCCAACCTAGCATCTACAATTTCTTTATACAGCTTTATTCGCCAAGTACATATTTGGAAAATATAATTAAAATTGGTGTGAAATGACAAAACTTGTGTGATCGCTTCATATCTATATAATAATTTATTTTTATTTTAATTATTATGAATTACAATACAAAGTAAATTTATATCACTATCTAAGACCATAGTAGCAAGTTATTGCAGTGACAGACCAGAGCCTCTGTTGGGAATCGTACCCACAACACCCACGCTGATAGCCGATCACGCTACCAATTCGACTACCGGGGCGTTCGATATAATAATTACAAAGTAGTTATTTTCCTAAGAGCCAGAATACAGATTTTTCTTTAACTGCCTTTATGCCCTCGTTGACAGCACAAAGTCAGTTTAAACAACTGACAGAAATCCAGCGCTTTACACCCTTCAAATCGTGTGCCATGTCATCAATTATATGTCATCAACGGCCTTTAAATCATATTCGAATGTTAACATTTGTTTATGGCATTTTTTATCCATGCTCTGATAATTGCTGTCATCATATTTTCCAAACCACCACCATCAACACTACCACCAACAGCAACGGCGATAGCATCATCATCATTCTCTCCCCGGTCACACCGGTAGTTATCAGCCCATCCCACTGTGCTGTATTTAATTGTTCAAATGTTATAACATTTAATTGTGCAAATGTGACGAAGCGGCTGAGAGTGCGAGTTTATTAACAACCCTTATGGTGGCTGACGACTGGCAGACAGCCCTTTTTCCGTCAGTCAGCCAGTCAACAATGTGAGACATAATTGCAGCAAGTTCATCATGAAATTTGAGGACTACAATAAACAGGATGCAATTGTCTTCTCGCACTCTGGATATATATATTTTTGTTGCTGAGGAGTACAATGAAAGGGAAGACCTTTTGTTGGAAACTGAAAAGTGGGTTTTATGATTTTTGAAATAATATTTTAGAAGGGTAAGAGGGTAGGAAGTCAAGGTGGAAAGCGATACTTGAGGGTAATGACAAAGTACTTTAGAAACATTTAAGGAAAATGAATGTGTTTAATACAGGGAGTGATGAGTAGGGTTAACATACAGACATGTTCTGCTATTTCAGCTACGGTTTCCTGTTATTACTAACTTTTTGCAGTCATTACTATTTGTAGTCATCTTTTGAAAAATATGTATTTTGTCTGACTGATTTTGTTTAATTTTAAGAGATAGATTTTACTTAGAAGCCTAAATGTGGGCTTATTATTTTTTGCTGTTTACTGATCCTGAAAGTATGCTATGCTTTTTACAATTTAAAATAGTTATTTATTTAGTGCCTAAATGTGAGGCTATATTTTATTGCTGTTTATACATCTTGGAAGTATGCTAACATTTTAGGCTTAAAAATAGATCTTCTTTACAAATATACCAAATAGTTCTCAAAATTTGTAGAACTAATTGATTTCTCAAATTCAAATTGCTTGGCTAAGTAATTTTTGAAATGTATTGGAAAAGTGCTAGGAGAGATGTTTTCGAATTGAAAATAATTTATACCAGGACTATAACAAATTATTGGCCAACTGCAAGCAATACCGCTTAAAATGCCCACAGAAACCTCCAAACATTTTGGGTTACCACATATAAATCTCATTTCTCTAAAACGCATGCAAATCGTTTTTGCTTTCCAAGATCCCTTTTCCCACAAAAAAGAATAAAAAACAAAAAATGGAAAGAGAAACAAAAGACATCATTGGTTTAACCATATCTAAATGGTTAGATTTGATTCGACTATTACGAGAAATTTCATTAGATTTATTTATTTATATCTGTTGGCCCAACGTTGCGCGTCCCTTTCTTTTTTTTCTACGCTTCGGCCATGCTTATCAGTGCAGTTTGGTGTAATAAAATTGAATTTAACACGCTGAAACATGCCTCATAAGCTTTATCTTTATAGTTATATATATATATATATATAAAGACTCGTACATACAACTGGCTAAGGCAAGCCAAGAACTGTAGGAAGAGAAGGACGTTGGAAAAACAATATATTTTAAGCGACATTTTCTTCTTCATTCTTTTTTTTTTCGTTGCTTGCTTAGCCCATACGTAGGAGGACGGCATCAACGATGTGGCAGTAACGACCAGCCACGAAGAAGAGATTGCCACGGAATCATGACCATTTTTTGGAGGGGGAGGGCAGTTTGTCATAATCGTTATCAGGACACAATGTCTTTGTGGCCGTTACGTTGGTTAATATAAAAACGAAAATGAAAATGGCCAGAATGTAATGCCAGCGAATGAAATTAGGGCAGGAAAAAAATTAGATTTCCTTCTCAATTGAATTGTTGCGGGAGTAAATGAGCAGCGACGCAAAAGTTTAAAGAATTTGGAGGATTTTTTTCCTAGAAAAAGTTAATGGATAAATTGAGTTTGGGTTAGTCATTAAAGTAGGAAGCTAAATATGAGCCTAAATGTGCATTTAGAATTATTATCTTTTACAGATCCTGAAAGTATGTTAAGTTTTTATACATTTAATCAGAAATGTTCAAAATAGTTTTTAACTATCTTACGACATCTAGGTCTCTAAAATTCAAATAAAGTTGACTGGATTTTTAATCTTTAACTATTTAGTAAGTGCATATTATGAGACTTAATATGTATACAAAATTAATACTATTTATAGATCCTAAAAGTATGCAGTTTGTTTAGGTGATCTATTTATTCAGAAGTGTATAAAATTATGTTCAACTGTACTGTTTTGTATCTAAGAGTATGAACCATGTGAAACGGAACAGAGATATTCCTTAGGTTCTCAAAAAAATCCTAGGAAAATTTGTGACAAAAACGGTCTGTAGTTTAATCTTTAAAGATTTCGGTATGATCATAATAATGAACCAAAATGTTTAGGCTCAAACAATTATATATTTAGTGTTCGAAATTGTTTTCAATTGTCTTACGACCGGTAAGTTTCTTAAATTAAACTAAAGTAAATAAACTGGATTTCTAATCTTTAAGTAGTAAGTGCATATTGTGAGCGTTAATGTGCACTTAAAATTATTACTATATATAGACCCTGAAAGTATGCAATTCTTTTAAGTGATCTATTTTTTCAGAAGTGTTCGAAATTGTTTTCAAATATTTTCTTTCTACTATTGAAGCGTCAGTTTATTGAATTAAAATAAAGTTTTTTTTACATTTTCGCAATTTTCGCAATTTTTTCAACTATTGGAAAATGATTAGTCCCAGGACTATGGACAACTTATATGTGAAACGGAACAGAAATATTCATTAGGTTCTCCAATTTAGAGCATTTTTCCTAGAAAATTTTGTTACAATAAACTGACTTTTGTTTTTAGTTTTTAACAGGATCTTAGTTATGAGACAAAATGTGCACCTACATTTTATTATTGTTTCGAAATCCTGAAAGTATGCAATTTTTTTAGGTTTAAAAGTAAATATTTATTCACAATTGTTTTAAATTGTTTTCAACTTTTTTACTTTATCGCAAAATTTTCTTCCAACTGTCGGAAAATTATTCGGGTTTTGTATCTTAAAAGTATGGACAACTTCTATGTGAAACGAAACAGAAATATTCCTTAGATTCTTCAATTTAGAGGAGAATGAGCCGAAATGTGAGCCTACATTTTATAATCGTTTACAGATCCTAAAAGTATGTAATTTCTTTGGGTTGAAAAATGTATATTTATTCAGAAATTTTCGAAATTGCTTTAAACTGTCTTACGACAAGCAAATTTCTTAAATTGACGGGAATTTTTACAATTTTACATTTTCTTTCAAATTGTGGAAAATCATTAGTTTTTTTTTGCACTACAAAATTATGGACTAGTTCCATGTAAATCGGAACAGAAATGTTCCTTAGATTCTCCAATTTTAATGAATGTTTGCTAAATTGTACATCTGAATAAGGGAAATAAAATAATTTTCAAAAATATGAAATTGTAGACACTAGGGTGTATCAAAAATCAGAAATTTTCTAAAAAGGTAATTTTAAAAAAATCTTAACTTTTTCGATATTTTCCGCTCTAGAAACCACATATTTTAACAGATCTTCTCCAAATTTGGCAAAATATCTTATTTCAACTAGATACATCTAGGGTGAAAATGGGTCCGATCCGTTCCGATTTATATATTGTTCCCATACAAATTTCGCTCCCGGTTTGACTTTTCCCGCCTTAGAAACCACGATCTCCTGCATTACACGTTATACTTTAACTAGACGCGCCAGTGGTGAAAGTTGGTCACTCCGTTCCATGTTTGAAACGATACAACTGTTTCTGTTTGATTTGTGTTTTTGAGGGATCTCTGGGAAGATACTGATCGCTAATTGTGTCTTTTGGAGCTACCCTAGGAGAATGACTTCGGACAGATAACACAGTCTGTACAGCGCATGCAGACACTGACCTATTGAAACTATTGAAAAATTTCGTTTAGTAGCCCTAACATATGCTTACGTTGATGAAATTTTTAATTGCGCTAAATGTATGAAAACAATTGATAGCCCTTGAACATTTTTCTTGATTTCCTTTTGTGAAATAAATATACTTTAAGGGCCCTATATGCTTAGGGTTTCCAAAAGAAATAAATACCCAAAGTATTCAAATTGGTTAAGAGTTTTGAAAATTGAACCAGGCATGAACATAGAGACTAGACTGACATTGTTTGCGTCTTTTAAAGTTCTAACATATGCTCAGTTTTCTATAAATCAAAATAGCCTAAATGTATGGAAATTGTTTAATAACTTGAAAATTGGCACTGAATTTGTATCAAATATTGGAATATTTAGTGTAAGAGCCCTACTTACGTTTTCAACAAAAATAAATACAACAAATGTAGAAAAATATTTTAAGAGCCCTAACATATGCTTTTGTTTTCCCCAAAAAAGCAAAATACCCTAAAAGTATGTAAATTCTTTAAGAGTTTTGAAAATTGATGCAGCTATGGAAATAAAGACACTGACATTGATTATGTGTCAACTATAGGCACATTTTCATTGAGAGATTCTTAGGTTTTCGACAATACACAACAGCCTATATGTATGGAAATTGATTGAGCGATTTGAGAATTGACACTGACTTTGTATCAAATATTGGAATATTTAGTTCAGGAGCCCTAATACATGCTTCCGTTGCAACAAAAAAATAAATACAATAAATAAATGAATAAATGTTTTAAAAGTCTTGAAAGTGGATCTTGATTTCCAGATATAGAAATTTAGACCTACACAGATTTTGTATCATATGCTTAGCTTTTTGCAAATAAAAAAATAAATACCTTAAATGTATGCAAATTATTTAAGAGTCTTGGAAATTTATCCATATGAGTGAGGCATAGACTTTGAATCGATTATTGAAAAATGTTGTAGGGTTTCAAAAAAATGAATACCAATATGCAAATTGTATAAGAGTATTGAAAAGTGACCTTGATTGCCATTTGCAGAAATAATGTAAACGCTGATACTTTTTTTGTATTAAATATCTGAAATTAAAAAAAAAAATATATATAAAAAATTATATACCATAAATTTATGCAAATTTTTTAAGAGCCTTGGTAAGCGATTTCAGAAAATCAGTAAGAGCCCTATGATACGTCAGAATTTTTTTTTCATGAGCCCTAAGATATGCTTAGGTTTTCGAAAAATGTAATTGCCTAAATTTATCTAAAAATTATATTAATTTAGACTGTGAGCCTCTAAATTTCCTATCAAAAGGATCTGTTAGGGTCAAACGTATCACAAAATCTATTTTTTAATCCCTTCACTCTGAGAAGAAGACAAAACTTTAAGAGTTTCCACCTCATCGGTTTATCCAAACACTCAGCAATATTTTTGCCCCTGTTTAACAAAAAAGAAAAAAAAAACAGCACAACACAATCCTGCCATAATAATTTCCATTTGTTGTCAACCTCAACAATGTGAAAAATATTTTTGATCGATTGGCATGTCAGGTGACACGTGAAAGACAGCAAATCTTTTGTCACTTAAATCTTTTTTTGCGCTCTGACGCCCCCTCCTCCCCCGCCCGGATGTCAAACATGCTATATGAGGAATGGAGAAGCGCTATGCTCTTGCCACACTAAAGTTATGCTACAATTTACCACTGCCACTTGAAAGTGGGTGGTTGGGCTGAACTGAGCGTTGATGTGCCATTGTGACATTTGTTTGACAAAAAAACAAATTTGTAAGGATTTACATATCATTGGATTTGCCATTGCCTTACAGCGCCGGCTTCTTCAGCGAAAGTGTATTGTTGTGGAATATATAATAATGTTTAATAATAGTATGTTATGATTGCACATGAATATTCCACGCCATTCCATCCCCTCCCCATCCGTCCCGGGGAAGAGTATGAGTTGGGATAATAACAACGCTGGCAATGTGTTATGATGGTGACAAATTGTTGTTATTTTTTGCCTTCGCCTGATATTATGAAAAGCTTAAATCATTGCCGGTTTAAGCTGCTGGGTGACAAAACGTAATGTAATGGGCGGAAGGTAACTTCTTCGTCTGCTGCTCTTCGTCTTTTAGGCTGCTCATTTGTGGCTATTTCCTTTGCCTTCCTGCAGGCGGCAAGGAGAAGAAAGGAACGCACTTTCTTTTCCTTTCTTGTCTTTGTTCATCCTTCCTTATTGTTTGTCTTGTAATTTTTTTGTTTAGTCCTCTTCTTCGGCTTCCTGTTCGCTGGCGTGAAATAGGAAATGTGTTGTTTTCCTTTCTGAAGTGGTATTAATTTGATGGTAATTGGCAACAACAAGAAAGGTATAGGCAGACAACGAGCAAAAGCGAACGTTTTCTTTTTTTGTTCTCTTGCTATAGCCGGAAAGCAATTTTCAATAGCAATAACTTGGCATACTTTTGGGGATTATGCAAAATATGATGATCAGCTTAAGGTTTTAGGTAGATAAAGTATTCAGGCTTTTCAGGCTCTGCCTCTCTCCGTCTCTCTGGGCGGGTGTATGTGTGTGTCTCTATACTTATGATAATTTTTGATGATGATAAAGGGAAAAAATTGTGAAATTTCCTTAAATTAGGGGACCATGACAAAAGGTTTTATGGTTTCTTCTCTTTTTTTTTGCAGAAAAAGGACCCTTATATTTTAAAATAAATTACGAAATTGTTGTCTTAAAGGACCAGGGATAAGTTAAGAGTTGCATTTTATGGACAAATTTACTTAAAATCAGTTTTTAAGGCAAATATTCATTAGTGAAATGCCCGCTACTCGTGAGAAATTTCTATTAAATATTCAATGTCCTTCGGGAGGAGAGAAGTAATGGGAGTGATACTCTATCTGACTTTCAGGATTTTTCACTGCCAAACCTGGTTAATTTATTAATGTAAATATAGTTAACGTTAACAAAGTTAAAATATATATATAAATCTAGATTATATCTCGAAAGAAACAGAGAAGATATTAAATCATTACCTCATCTTCACAGCTCTTAGAAAATTCGTTTGATCTTTATACACTCCACGAGAGTATTATGGCTTTGTGCATTTGTTTGTAACACCCAAAAGGAAGCGGGATAGACCCATTGTTAAGTATACCGATCGACTTAGAATCACTTTCTGAGTCGATTTAGCAATGTCCGTCTGTCCGTCTGTCCGTCTGTCTGTCCGTCTGTCTGTCCGTCTGTCTGTCCGTCTGTCTGTCTGTCCATCTATTGTTGTAATCAAACTACAGGTCGCAATTATAGTCCGATCTTAACAAAAATTGGCACAAGTAAGTTTTGTGGATCAAGGACGAACGCTATTTAATTTGAGACAAATCGGTTCAGATTTAGATATAGCCCCCATACAAATGTTGCTCCCGATTTGACATTTTCCGCTCTAGAAACGACATATTGCACCCGATATTCTTTAAAATTGACACAACATCTTATAATCCGACTATAAACACCTATGCAAAAATTGGGTAAGATCGGTTCAGATTTAGATATAGCCCCCATACAAATGTTGCTCCCGATTTGACATTTTCCGCTCTAGAAACGACATATTGCACCCGATATTCTTAAAAATTGACACAACATCTTATAATCCAACTAGAAACACCTATGCAAAAATTGGGTAAGATCGGTTCAGATTTAGATATAGCTCCCATACAAATGTCGCTCCCGATTTGACATTTTCCGCTCTAGAAACGACATATTGCACCCGATATTCTTAAAAATTGACACAACATCTTATAATCCAACTAGAAACACCTATGCAAAAATTGGGTAAGATCGGTTCAGATTTAGATATAGCTCCCATACAAATGTCGCTCCCGATTTGACATTTTCCGCTCTAGAAACCACATATTGTACCCGATTTTCTTTAAAATTGACACAACATCTTATAATCCAACTATAAACACCTATGCAAAAATTGGGTAAGATCGGTTCAGATTTAGATATAGCCCCCATACAAATGTCGCTCCCGATTTGACATTTTCCGCTCTAGAAACCACATATTGTACCCGATTATCTTTAAATTTGGCACAACATCTTATAATCCAACTATAAACACCTATGCAAAAATTGGGTAATATCGGTTCAGATTTAGATATAGCCCCCATACAAATGTCGTTCCCGATTTGACATTTTCCTCTGTAGAAACCACATATTGTACTCGATTTTCTTTAAATTTTGCACAACATCTTATAATCTTACTAGAAACACCTATGCAGAAATTGGGTAAGATCGGTTCAGATTTAGATATAGCCCCCATACAAATGTCGCTCCCGATTTGACCTCAGCCGCTTTAAAAGCCACATATTGTGCTCGATTTTCTTTAAATTTCGCACAACATCTTATAATCTAACTAAACAAAACTATGATGAAAGTGGGTAAGATCGGTTCAGATTTAAATATAGCCCAAATTCAAATGTTGCTCCCATAAGTTTAACCGATTTTGGCCAAACTATATATTTTATATTTCACCTATTTCGTTCCAGGTTTCAATATATCCTCATACAAATGTCCTTTCCGATATAAAATTTTTTGTCAAACACATACATTTACAGGATACAAAAAACCTTGTCTTTTTCACTTTTTCACCGAATTGAATTGTATTCCGATTGAAAGTGGAGTGTATCACAGAGTCGGCCCCGCCCGACTTTAGCCTTTCCTTACTGGTTAAAATTGATTTTAATTTCCAAGTGCAGAAATGAGAACACGGGCACATATTTGGTATCTACTATTGGGGAATTTTGTTTAAGAGCCCTTTGATATGCTTATGTTTTCGAAAAATGAAGTACCCTAAATGTATGCAAATTGTTTGAGACTATAGAAAATTGATATTGATTTCAATGTGTGGAAATAAATAAGCTGACACTGATTTTCTGGCAGCTAAATTTAATACCACTAAAATCATCCAGAGCCCTAAGATATGTTTAGGAATTTGAAAAAAATAAACGCCCTAAATGTATGCAATTTGTTTACGAATTTGAAGATTGTGAAACACTCTCAATCTCTCTGTCGTCTTGTAAGCTCTTACCATAGAATATCATTTGAATCGATGTCCTCCCTCACGAAATGTTGTTTTATAAGATTGTGCCCTAACGTCAACATAGACAATTGAAGTATTTTTATTTATTTCTCGACCAACCGTCCGTCAAAATATGAAAAAATGTGCGTCAATGCAGACTTCCCCATCTGACAAACATAACCGTATTAGGTCTTTAAAAGCGGATTTTCGGCGGTTATAGACCTATATATTTTCATATAGGTGTAACGATATTTTCATGGGGTTTGATGCACATTGGAATATTTTCATACAATTCGCGCACATCCTTTATACTGTCAATAGAAAAATTTATTTATTCTGCCCACAGCAAAAAAGTCGTATACTTCCTATTTTATATCAAAATAATAATCAGTGATCCTAAATCATTACCAATGATTTCATTAAAGTCCAATGAAAATTGTCCGTGCCACTCCCAACGCCCATATGTAATATTTTTTATCTTTTAACGCTTTTGAAATCTCAGATTTAACTCTTTGTATCTTGCAACATATGGTAACCAACTCTTATAAACCTTATAAATAACTATTGCTTAATATATCAGCTCAACATTTGCAAAAAAAACAGTGGTCTATGGCTTACCGTTTTTTGTTAATTAATAAATCATTCCAAATATACAGCCGAACCATTCCCATAATCTCATCAGTTGTTTTGAATCTGTGTATTTTGCAATGCATACTTTTAGGGTTATAATCAATTTACTACTGAATTATTTTGTTATTGATCTTACAGCTACAAAACAATGCACATATTTGAATGCCAGAAAAAAATATTGCTCCTAAAGGTATGCTTTACAAAAAATTGCTCCGAGATATAGGCCAATAAAATATATTCTAAAATAATTAAATGTTCAACTATTTGAACAGCAATGTTTAACCGCGACGGAATATGAAAAGTTCTTTAAAAAATTACATAAAAAATGTAGGCATTGAGACGCTGAAAATTTGAGAGTTTGATAATACGATGATAACACTGTGCGACAGTCCAAAAACTCTGCGAGGTGATATTATTTTTCAGGTAGGTATTGTTGAGTACGACAAGAATCTGTATTTGAAATTTCCCAGGCAATCCAAAAATCTTCAGTTACAGGCAAAACCCCGGGTTTTCATACCTGTGCCTACTTATAATACTGCAACTTAGTTGGTTAGCAACCGATTTACACTTTATCATTGGATTTGAAAAGATGAAACTTAAGAAATATATCTGCTTTTGTCCAGCAAACATATTTAATTTGGCATTTTTTGTTTGATAACAATACCACTTGTAAATTTATTTAATTAACACACTTAGTGAAAAGAAAAACTACTTTTTCCTCTTAAAAATCCGTTGATAATTGATTGAGTTATAGAAGGATTTATTAATACTAAATTTTTACAAAAATAAAAGTTTTGGTCATTCCAGTTCATAATTTTACGAATTGAGGTCCAAACCAAACCAAAAGGAAAAGAAAATTCATTAAAAGTCTTAAAAGCGATACAAATTACAAGATGTGAAAATCTAGTTTTTTTTTTTCCAGAAATAACCGAATTACTAAAGACGGGAAAATATGTTAAAAAATTGGTGATTTAAAATTTATCAAAAGTGATAAAAACGATCAAAAATAGTAGATTTGAAGATTTTTGATTATTTTTTTTTCAAAAAATACAACAATTCACAATGTGGGGAAAATAAGATCTAAAATTGGTAATTTTTTTCCCAAAATAGTTTAAAAAAAGAATATCTTCATTGCTTGATAATTGACTGAGAGTCATGGAAGGTTTTATTAATACTAAATTTTGGCAAAAATATAACTTTTGGTCATTCCAGATCACATCCCTCATAATTTTACGAGTTGAGGTCCAAAAAATATTTAAAATTCATCAAAATTGATAAAAACGATAAAAAAATGACTAGATTTGGAAATTTGTTCCAAAAAATACCATAATTCCTATATTCCAAAATTGGTTATTTAAAATTTATCAAAACTGACAAAAAAGATGAAAAAATTACCAGCTTTGAAGATCTAGCACTTTTTACAAAAAATACCCGAATTCCCAAAGTGGGGAAAATATGTTCCAAAATTGGGGATTTAAGATTTATCAAAACTGACAAAAAAATAAAAAATACTATATTTGAAGATGTTGCACTTTTTCCAATAAATACCCAAATTCCCAAAGCGGGGAAAATATGTTGCAAAATCGGTAATTTTTTCCCCAAAATAGTTTCAGATCAAAAAGAATATCTTGATTGCTTAATAATTGACGGAGTCATGAAAGGTTTTATTAATATTAAATTTTTTGCAAAAATAATTTTACGAGTTGATGTCCAAAAAAATATTTAAAATTCATAAAAATTGATAAAAACGATAAAAAATGACTAGATTTGGAATTTTTTCCAAAAAAATACCATAATTCCTATATTCCAAAATTGGTTATTTAAAATTTATCAAAAGTGATAAAAACTATGAAGAATTACTAGATTTGAAGATTCGCACTCTTTACAAAAATACCCGAATTCACAGAGTGGGGAAAATATGTTCCAAAATTGGGTATTAAAAATTCATCAAAAGTGATAAAAACCATAAAAAATACTAGATTTAGAGATTTTAATTTTTTTCAAAAAAAAAAAAAGTGGGGAAAATATGTCCCAAAATGGTCACCATGCTTTTTACAATTTTTATTTGTTTCGGGGGAATTTTTGTTGGACCTCAAATTCGAACAATTAAGAGAGATGTGAAGAAATTGAATATTGAAACATTCAATATTATTCCGGTGTAATTATTGTTGGGCCTGGACAAGACCATATAAACATGAAACTAGGGGTCGTATATAGGAAAACTTTGTGGTGATCTTTCCTCTTTTTTTATAAGACTCCTAATTTCGAAAGGATACTGATGATATAATAATTTATTTTAGTACTTTTGCGAGCCATACAAAGGCTATATGGGTATCAATTAAGAGAGAAGTATATCTATTAAAAATACTTTAAATTTAATGTTTCTGTCTGTATTAGTTTAGCGTTAACAACCAGTTCAAATTTTCGCACTTAATTTATTCAAGTTTTACTTTTTAAAGGGAAAAACTTGAAACTATTGTTAATGCTAAACTAATGCAGCTAGAAGCATGACATTTTAAGTATATTTAATAGATATTATTTTATCTTTTACTTCATTCCCATATACCCATTATGCGGCTCGCAAAAGTACATAAATAAATTGTTAAAACATCTAAATCCTTTGGAAATAAAAAGTCCTGTAAAAAGGGGAAATGATCACCAAATGGAAAACTGAGTACAGAGCTTTTCCACATTCATATGTTTCATATGTACATGTTGTTGATGAGGTTCAATAACAAAATTTAAAACCCTAAATTGAACTCTTTCTGGTATAAGTTTCATTCAAGCGCCTGAAATTATGCAGCAATTTTATTAACGAAACAAGTATGCTTTGCAAACAAGGCAATTGTATATTGAACTGATAGAGGGGTTTTTGTAAGACATAGAATAATCATAGTGAAGACAATAAATGAATAAATTCCTCAGGGAGAAAGTGCCTGGAAATATATCCAAAAATATAAATAAATAATAAAAAAAACTGGCATGATTAATATGAGAAATCAAATTATCATAAAGTCGAATTTTATTTCACTCATAATAAATAATTCTAAGTGTAGTTAGTACACTACGCAATAAAAAGAAATATAAAATAATCTAATGTCAACCTCTGTAATATTCAAATTTCTCTACACCGGTAAGATATTGCTGCGAAAAATTCTATCTTGACTAACTCCAAGGCTAAATGGGAATAATCTATCAACCTCAGAAAGTCCTAAGATATTCGATCTGTTGATGGAATATTTTTTATCTGCCGTCGCGATAATTTGTCTCTCCGATGTTGAAATGATTTTTGAATTGTTCACCTTAACCTTAGTTCCTGCGAATTGGAATTTAAATTTACTTTGTTTTGTAATTAAGAAATGGATATATAAATAAAATGATTCTAAAGCAACATTTATGGTATTGAATTGTGTGCGGGGGCAATGTTTTACATTATCGCAACCAACATATAATGAGAGATTTATTACTTTCGAAATTCTCTACCCAACTCACTCGTAAAGTCCTCTCGAAAAATCCTATGAACCCGCCCGCCTTTGTCGCCAGCTACCATATTTCATTTATTTAAATTTTATTTTAGCACACTTTTTGGGGTTAGCACCATGTTTAGACAGACAAAGCCCTAAGACTGTAGACACACCATAAAACAAATACAAAGAAGAAGAAAAAAACATGAAATTTGCATATTTTGCGTAAATGGTGGCATGGCGTCATCGAAAGCCGCTGTAATGTAAAGACGATAATAATGTGTGAGTGAGTGAGTATGCATGTATTTGAACATATTTGCGTTTTCGCTTTTCACTCGCTTGCCACGTTCACTCACCACTGTTATGACACATTTATCTACTTTTCCACATTTGCCTCTTGTATTGTTATTAGAATATTAAAAAGTATAAATTACAATTTAAGCCGACATGTATGTATGGAATAAGCGCTCACACACACACACTCCCACCCTCACCAATATATATATATTTGTACGCCTCGGCCTAAAAGTATGTGAGAAATTCAAAAATACAAAAAAGTAAAAACTGACAGCCACACTCGCACTCGCACAATTGTAGTACTTAGGCGGGTATTTAGTGAAAAACGACAGCCAACAGGGTGTTGTTGGGTTTAGAGAGAACGAAAACGCGCGCGTGAGTGTGTGTGTGCTTGTGAATGGCATTAAACAATAAATAACAATTGTTGGGTTGAAAGTACGCGTAAGCAAAAACCCATTAAAATGCAATACATAAATTAAACACACAAAAAGAGGCACACAGACTAAGCCAGGAAGGGGGTGGAGCTGGCTGGCGGAAAGAAGGCATGCGAAGAAAAAATATAAACAAAGATATTTAAAAAATATTTATTGTGAAAAAATTCAAAATTTTTTAAACTGTTAAATAACTTAAATATCTTTGGCTAATTCAGACTCATTGCTGAAAGAAGAGCATAACTTGGAGGAGACTTTAAATAACTCAGAAAAAAGCATACTCTTAGGAGCTGCTTTTATTTTTCAACAAAGTAAATTGGATTATATATTTTTGGCGGCAAAAATGTTTTTTTCGTGCCAGAAAAAAAAGATTTTTTTTAGAAAAAAAATTTCATTTCATTTGAGACTGTTGTTGCTGCTGTTTGTATGTGAATGTGAAAGTCACCACATTTGTAGCCATCATAAGTACTTTTATGGAATATGTAAGCTGGTCTTATCGGAAATACATTTCTAAAATTATAGTACAAATAATAAAGGCACCTTTGGCAAAAATTGGAATTTTAGTAAAAATTAAAAAATATCCGTAAATATTTTATAATATGATTTTCGAATTCAGACAGTCAAAATACATCAGAAAATATAACCATAGCCCTGCGACAATATTTTTGTTACATATCCCATATGCAGTAGATTTTAAAATACATTTTTAGAATTATTTCAAATAAATATATTTATAAAAAATATTAACAATTATTTATTGTAATTTATTACTTAAAATATTCGTTTTACCGAATCAGAAAAATATGGTAAAATATTGATTTTCTTTAAATATTGAAAAATATTTTTTGTAATGTTGAAAAATAAAAAAAGTGAAAGACAAAATTAATTATTGAAAAATAATAAAAAATTGCCTAAGACTCAGCCTCATCGTCTCAGACATCCTTACGCAGCAGCAACCATCACGCTTTACCAAATAAATAATAAAGATATATGACAAACATATTGATATTCTTTAAATATCCATTTTTTTTTGTAATATTGAAAATTAAAAACTTTAAAAATTATTTTGAAGAACCAAAGATTTTTTAATAATTTTCGATATTTGATAAAGGTTCCAATAATTTTTCCATAAACAATTTTAATATTTTATTTTTCACAAAATAAATTTTAAAAATTTTCAATATTTAATTTTTCACAAAATAAATTTTAATAATTTTCAATATTTAAAAAGTCAAAAATTAAAAAAAAATATTTTTTTTTTAAATATTTAATACTAAAAAAATATTACGAAAAATATTCGAAATTATTTACTAAAAACTATTGGAAACTATTTAAAAAAATAAACATTCAAAGCTATTAAAAAATATATATGAAAAAATATTTTTTCAAAAAATAAAATATAAAAAATTATATTTTCAAAAAATAAAATATATAAAAAATTTTTCGTGAAATAATATTGGATTTTTTTTTTTCAAAAACAAAAATTTAAGTATATATAACTTATTATTGAATATATATTTTTTTAATTTATTTTTCAGTAAATAATTTTAAATATTTTTTTAATTTATTAAAAATATATATTAAAAATTATTTTTTGAAAAAATAGTATCCAATATCATTATTTTTTTTTTAATTTTTTTTTTTCAAAAAATAATTTTTAATATATATTTTAAATAAATTAAAAAACTATTAAATTAAAAAAAAATATTTAAAATTATTTAGTGAAAAATAAATTAAAAAATATATATTTAAAAATAAGTTTTTTATTTTGAAAAAAAATCTAATACTATTTCAAAAAATAATTTTTTATATTTTATTTGTTGAAAAAATAATTTTTTATATTTATTTATTTATATTTTATATTTAAAAACTATTTGAAAAAAATAAACATTCAAAGTTAATATAAAATATATATATAAAATTATTTTTTAAAAAAATAAATATTGAAAATTATTTTTTCAAAAAATAAAATATAAAAAATTATTTTTTCAAAAAATAAAATATAAAAAATTACTTATTGAAATAGTATTGAATTTAAAAAAAATAAATATTTAACTTATTTTTGAATATATATTTTTTAATTTATTTTTCAGTAAATAATTTTAAATATTTTTTTAATTTATTAAAAATATATATTAAATTTTTGTTTTTTTTTTTAATTTGTTTCCAATATTATTTTTTTTAATATTTTTTTTGCAAAAAATAATTTTTAATATATATTTTTAATAAATTAAAAATAATATTTAAAATTATTTAGTGAAAAATAAATTAAAAAATATATATTTAAAAATAAGTTATATATTTATTTTTTCTTTAAAAAAAATCCAATATTATTTCAATAAATAATGTTTTATATTTTATTTTTTGACAAAAAAAAAAATAATTTTCAATATTTATTTTTTTAAATAAAATAATTATTCATATATATTTTTTAATAACTTTGAATGTTTAAAAAAGTCAATATTTTTGTTGCAATGAATAAAAAATTAAAAAAATGTTTGCAAAAATATTATTTTTTTAATAATGGAAATTATTATTTTTTAAATTTACTTGATTTTTTTGGAAACTAGTTTCCAATAATATGTCAATATTTTTTTTGCAAAAAATTATTTTTAATATATTTTCTAATAATTTTCAACATTAAAAAAATCAATATTTTGTAGTCATCTTTTAAATATTTTATTCCGTAAAAAGAAACAATTCTCTGAAAAATATCTCAATATTAAGAATCATTTCTGCCAACATAATATTGTTCTCAGTAATTTTCACGAAAATCCTAAGACCTTTGTTCATATAACTTGTAATTTATAACCAACCTAAAGAATTGAAAAAAGATTAAATTGGTTTAGCCGGTTCTCACTCTCAGTGAACTGAATAATTTTTATCTTTATCACACCCCTAATATATGCTTCATACAGAGAACATTGAAGAGTAATTTTGTTTTTTTTTTTTATTTTCTGGCTAAGTTTTTACCATTTTGGATATTAAATCGATACCTTTTGACATCACTCCAATCCCCAGAGGTTTTTGAACAGCTAGTAGCCCTAGGGGCTACCTCACAGAGTTAGAAATATTCTACATGTCTAACCTTTACTTTTGTCGTCTTAACATTCCCACCAACGATGTTATACGATTAATCGATTCTTGCTAGACAAAGCAAAGCATACTTCTGGGAGGAATTCTTTACTGCTCGCTTTAAGGAGTCTCATAAATCTCTTTCAGAATTTTGATGCCTTTTTTTGATTTTTTTCTCCGATCAAAATCATTTATTTTGCTTTGTCTGCAATCATAATTTGTCATCAATCATGGATCAATACATGTCAAAGAATACAAAAAAACACACACACATACATTGAGGAGAAAAAAATATTAAAATAAAAATACAGCGAACGTACGAAATTCCCCAGAAGTATGCATAGATTTGTCATAAAACCCACACATAACGCCCAGGGACGGCGAGGCAACAAATGAAAGGTCGTTTATCAAAACAAAGCAATTACAGCCAGAACAGAGTAAATAACTCACCTCGTTACGAGGAGAAAATCTGCCACAGAAAAAAACTCACTACTGGGATAGAAAAAAAACGCTGGCACATACACAAAGAACTGGAAATAAGTCGCTGGAGAGCAAGAGGAATATGTATGTGTATGGATGTATGTATATGAAAAATTCCTATAATAACAACATGACAAAATGTTACCTCATGATGAAAGCTAGGGAATCTTTTGGCAATGCAACCACCTTAAGGGAATCACACCACACCACAGGACAGGCCCACAAGCACACGAATGATGGAGTGGCAATTGCATGGCTGGGGAAGGGAGCGAATAAAACGACAAGAATAAATCCTGACAAGCGGCTGTCGTTGCTCATTATTGACAATAACAAATGCTTTATTAATAAAGGCAACGTGTTGTACAAACATTTTAACTTTTCGCCTCAGCCAGCCTCGACAGTAGCTGCCATCACTCCCTCCCCACACCACTCCAGCGTGCTTAACTGGGGTCCTTTTTCGATTGGTTGGAAGCAGCCGAAAAAAAAAAGAAATCACCAAAATCGACATTAGAACATGATTGATAAGACATTGTTATATTACGGCAAGAACCAAACGAAAAAACATCAAAAGCGTTTGCCAAGCAATGCAAAGAATGAGCCGACATTTGTACTCCCTCGCCCTGTTACCCCAGCCTCTTCCCCGTCAAGCCAATGCTCATCAATTTCTCCGCACACATTTTTGGCATAAGTCTTTTGCAAAAAGTTTTTGTCTTAACTTTGGCATCCCTTGTTGGCGGAAGGAATAGCAAGATCGGATCGGATTGTGGGAGGTATGGAAATGGTGGTAACCGATATTTGGGAATTACATTTAAGATCATGGAGAAGATTTCAAAGGCCTTACGATTTTCATGAAAAATTATGAGTGACTTAGTTATTTTCAAAGTATTAACTTAGAAGAGAAATTTTTTAAAATTGAAATATTTTTTCAATAGAATTGTCCGTTTATACTGAATAAAAAATTACAAAAATGATTACAAAAATACAGATTTTTATATGGATTATTAAAAATATATAAATATTGTGTCTTTTTTGCAAAAAATATTGAAGATGAAAAATAAAATATAAAAAAATATTATAAATTATTATTAATATCGGAAACTATTTTTTAATAATTTTCAATATATTTTTCAGAAAATTATTTTCAATACATATATTTTTTTAACTGGGATATTGTCCTGGCTCCGGACCAGTTTGCATCTATATTTAATAGAATGCTAATTTATTTTGCAAATGGCATATTTAATTATTTTTTTAATTTTCAATATTTTTTTTCAAAAAAAGATTTTTAATTTCATTTTTTTTTTCAAAAAACAATTTTCAATTTTTAATAATTTTCACTATTAAAAGAAATATTTTCTTTTTAATATATTTTCTTTTTAATATATTTTTTTTTTAATATTTATTTATTTTTTGTAATATTTTTTTTTAATTCAGCAAAACTTATTATTCTTAAAATTAAGATCATTTTTTATTATTTTTTAATATTGAAAATTATTTATAAAATATATATTTTTTGAAAAAATATTGAAAATAAAAAACATATTATAAAGAAATATTATAAAATTATTTATTGAAAATATTGGAAACTATTCAATATTTCAGTATTTTTTAAATAATTTTCAATATTTAAAAAAATAATTTTCCATATTTCTTAAGTTAAAAAAAATATTTTTTTATTAGTGTTTATTTTTTTTTGTTTTCTAAAAATAATATAATATTATTATATTATTAATAATTTTCACTATTAAGAAATCAATATTTTTTAATAATTTTTATTTTTTTGTTTTCAAAAAATATTGATTTCTTAGTAGTGAAAATTATTAATAATACTATAATAAGTATTATTAATAATTTTCACTACTAAGAAATCAATATTTTTTACTTTTTAATATATATTTTTTAATCAGCAGAAAATATTATTATTCTTAAAATTGCAATGCTTTTCGTATTTATCGAATCAAACTTAAAGAAAAATATTACAAAAATATATATTATTTTTTTTTACATATATCACAGCCTTATAAATTGTCGGGCTCTTTTCTTGGGGTGTTTTTTACTATAGAGTATGAGTTTGTTTACTGTTTTCTTGGATAAGCCATTATTGAATAAAAATAATAAAAAATATATAAAAAACTGACATAGAGCTTAATTATTATAAAAAAGACGAAACATCAAAATATATCAGAATAAAGGTCGAATAAATAATCCAAATTGAAAATTTGTTCTAAAAACATATATATTATTTTTTTGGAAACAAATTAAAATTAAATATTATTTATTGACAAATATTGGAAACTATTTTTTATATAATTTTCAATATTTTTTAATAATTCTATTAATCACTTTAAATTTTTTAAAAAATAATTTTCAATATTTTTTCAATAAAAATTATTATTTTTTTAAATAATTTTGAATATATTTTTTTCAAAAAGTGATTTTCAATATTGAAAAATAATCCATATTTTTTTAAATAATTTTCAATACATACAAAAAAATATATTGAAAACTATTTTTAAATAATTTTCAATATTTTTTTTATTATTATTATTTATTTATTATTTTTTAATCGTATTAATTTGTTTTATAAATAATTTTCAATAGTTTTTCAACAAAAATTATTATTTTTTAAATAATTTTGAATATATATTTTTCAGAGAGTGATTTTTAATATTGAAAAATAATAATTATTTAATAATAATAATCAAAGATATTGAATAATTTTCAATATTTTTCCAATAAAATAAATAAAATTTTATTTTTTAGAACGTACAAAATAAATTTTTAATATTTTTTAAAAATGTTTTTCTATACTTTTTTAAAAAAATACATTCCAATATTTTATCAATTTTTTTTTTAAATTATTTTTAACATTTATTAATTTAATGTTTAATATATATTTTTTAATAATTTTCAATACTGTTTGGTATCATCTTATTTTTCATGTGTAAGCAGCCACTGCCACATACACAATGAATTAAATTATTCTATCTGCTTTTCCTTGTTTGGTACCATTTTTCCCATTGATATCCCATAAAAGTTAAAAAAAATTGAAAAAATCCTTATAGTTTGTCTAAACAGTCGGAGAAATTTATACTCCGATTTTCATAATTTCACCTTCGGACGTTAGTTCCATTTTATCCTTTAAAAGTACAAATTTCACAATTTTCTGTAAATAGACAATTTACCCACCGATTTTCATATTATTTTTGTCGTGCTATTGACCTTTTTTATGCCGATTTCGCCCATTTTCTATACCAACCTATGTGGGTTGTCAATATATATATTTTTTTGTATGTATTGAAAATTATTTAAAAAATATGGATCAATATTGAAAATCGCTTTTTGAAAAAATATATACAAAATTATTTAAAAAAATAATAATTTTTATTGAAAACATATTGAAAATAATTTTTAAAAAAATTTAAATGATTAATAAAAGTATTAAAAAATATTGAAAATTATTTAAAAAATGGTTTCAAATATTTTTCAATAAATAATATTTAATTTTAATTTTTTTGCAATATTTTTTTATAATATATTAGTTTTTATAACAAATTTTCAATTGTTGATGTTTGGTTTATTTATTCGACCTTTATTCTGATATATTTTGATGTTTCGTCTTTTTTATAATAATTAAGCTCTATGTCAGTTTTTTACATATTTTTGTTTTTATTTTTATTCAATAATGGCTTCTCCTAGAAAACAGTAAACAAACTCATATTCGATAGTAAAAACAACAAAAAGCACCACAAGAAAAGAGCCCGACAATTTATAAGGCTGTGATATATGTAAACAAAATTATATATATTGTTGTAATATTTTTCTTTAAGTTTGATTCAGTAAAAACGAAAAGCATCACAATTTTAATAATAATAATATTTCTTGCTGATTAAAAAATATATATTAAAAAATAAAAAATTGAAATGAAAAAATAAAATTGATTTCTTAATAGTGAAAATTATTAATTATTATATTATTTTTTGAAAACAAAAAAAATAAAAATTAGACTTGAAAATTTTGGGCGGCAAAGCACTTTTCGTGTTGATGCTAGCGTAGTTTCAACGCCCTTAATTTGAAATATATTTTGGTAGAGGATTTTAATTTTGAAAAATTGTAAAGAAATCAATTAAATTCTCTGATTTCTTTAACAGTAGAATTCATTGCCCACACCACCCTCGTATCATCAAAAAACAATTTGTAAACATTCGAGCAAATACATCGACAGCAGCAGCAACAATACTAGGTGGGAAGTGGTAGTAGTGGGTATAGACGATAATAGAACAACAAAAACATGATTAAATTTATTGACAGACACCAACAACATTGTCGGCAACAGTAACAACAACTTGTCTAACAATTTAATAGACAATCAATGTCTACTTTACATTTTTCGATGGCATCGCACAAACGATTGAGCAGCGAACACGAACGAACGTTGGTTTCAAATTTCAATTCATTCGACTGCCAACGTTCAATCACCACCACCACTACCCCACCCCACCACCACACGCCCCCTTTTTGTAATGTTCACTTCAAAGGAATTTAAGAAATTTTCCAATTTTATCCACAATCCATCCCTCGCTGACATCCGGGTGCACTTCCGGGGTGAAAGTGAAGAAAGCAAAACAAAACAATAGAAGTCAGTCAAAATAATAACAACAATATAACGAAAAGATAAATATCTTTTAATAATTTAATAAGACAAAGATTACGGGGGGAAGCGAACAAAAAACGGAATGAAACGAAAACACTGAACAAAAATAAAATATTGGATTTCACTTTAATTCCCGATAAGCTTTCAAACAATTTAAGGAGGAGGAAAATCAATTATTGAATATCTTCCAATTTACTGAACATAATACAATATTTTTTCAGGGATTTGGGCGGGGGATAAATGCGGCGCACGAGAAGGCAAGAAAGCAAACAAGTTTTGCGGACTACAACAAACAGGCTAAGTCAATAAAATGGATTTGAAAGGTTTGCAAGGACAAGGCAAGGATTTAATCCCGTGGAAAATTTATTTTGATCACCACTTATAATCGTTGACTAAAGCCGCGTGAAAGCTGAGAAATTAGTTTGCAGGGAAAACAACTTTCGGACATGCTTAATGCCAAATGTAGGCCACCAAAAGATATGCCCTTTTGGGATTTTTGTGAGATTGTTTCACGCTTATCAAGGAGTTTAACGACCATTTTTTTTGAAATAACGAATTTGTAAATTTATTACATTCTTTTTGCACTAAACTAAAACTAAATAACTAAAAATGAATGACAAAATAAATTATAAATGATGATATGATTATAAAATTACAATGGACACAGTGGAATATTTTCATATTAGAATAACTAGAACTAGGATCTTAGATTTTCAAACCCATGCCTCACGTTGTGGAATTAGATCAAAAAATGTTTATAAAATGAAAAACGTTTTAAATTTCCTATTTTAATATATACGTTAAAATCATTATTACGAGTGGTTTTATTTGAGACCATAATTAAAAGAAAGTTGCCAGTGTCACGCCCAACGATCATATGATTTTTTTTTAATTTTAAAGTTTCCGAAATATCAGAAAAAGTCCCTTGTATATTTTATTCGACGACAACCAGTTCTTATAAATTAATAAATAACTAAGGCTTAATATATCAGCTACAAATATCCTGCCAAATAATTCCTAAAAAACTATGGAATGATTAGAACATGTGTATTTTGCAATGCATACTTTTAGGGTTATGGAAAAAACTTCAAGAGGTTTATATAGAGTTAGACGTAATTCCACTTATACTGAATATTATGTAGGCTTAGTTAAAAAATTATATAAAACTATTTTTTTGCTTGCACAGCTTTATTTTGCTGTTGGAGACAAGATATTTCTTATATTTTTTCTATTTATTGAAATTTATTTAGATGTAAGACATGTTTTCGTTAAAGTCACATTTTTACGGAATTAAAAAATGATTAAAAAATATTGATTTTTGGGGAAAAAATATATGTTATGTATAAAAAATGAAAAAAAAAATATTGGAAACTTTTTTAAAATAATTTTCATTACTTTTTGCAGTATTTAAGAAAAAGGCAGTATTTAAGAAATAGTTTTTAATATTTTTTTAAATAATTTTCAATAGTAAAATAATAAAATAGAAAATATTAAAAAAATATTGAGCTATTGAAAATGATCAAAAAATATATAACATTTGTAAAAAATATATTGAAAATTATGTACAAAAAAGTGAAAGATTATTTATTGAAAAATATTGGAAGCCATTTTTAAAATAATTGTATTATTTAGAAAGTTATATGTAGTTATATTTATTATTCAGAACAAAAAATAATTTTTAATATAAAATATTTTTCAATATTTATTAAATAATGAAAGTCTTTCTCGAATTAATTAATTTATATATTAAACAAATGTTAATTATTTTTTGTGAAAAATATTAAAAATTATGTTATAAACAATTTGAACTTTATTTATTGAAAAACATTGGAAACTTTTTTCTAATAATTTAATTTAATTATTATACAAATAATTTTCATTATTTAAAAAAATATTGTTTAAAATCGTTTTCAAAAAATAATTTTCAATAGTAAAATAATAAAATAAAATAAAAATATTACAAGAAAATATTACAAAAATATTCATTTTTTTAACTGTTGAAAATTAACAAAAAGTATATATTATCATTTGTAAAAAATATATTGAAAATTGTGTTACAAAAAATTATTGAAAAATATTCGAGGCTTTTTTAATAATTCTCATTATATAAAAAATAAGTAGTATTATTTCGAAAAAAAAAATTTTAATAATTTTTTAAAAAATATTTTTCAATGTTTTTTTAAAAAATGAACATTTTTATCGAATTTAATAGTTTATATATCAAAAAAAAATTTCTGTTATTTTTTGTGAAAAAATATTGAAAATTATGTTATAAAAATTTAAATTTAATTTATTGAAAAATATTGGAAAACAAATATATTAAAAATTATATTATAAAAAATTATTGAAAAATATTGGAGGCTTTTTTAAAAATTCTCATTATGTAAAAAATAATAAGTATTATTTCGAAAAAAAATAATTGTTAATAATTTTTTAAAAAATATTTTTCAATGGTTTTTTAAATAATGAACATTTTTATCGAATATAATAGTTTATATATTAAAAAAATGTCTGTTATTTTTTGTGAAAAAATATTGAAAATTATGTTATAAAAATATAAATTTAATTTATTGAAAAATATATATTTTTTATATTAGAAAACCATAGAAAATTATCAAAAAATGTATATTCTCATATTATGAAAATTATGTTGCAAAAAAAAAATAAAAATTAGTTAATATTGGAAAATATTTCTATAATAAATAATTTTCATTACTAAAAACCTAGATTTAATATTTTTCCAAAATATAATTTTCAATAATAAAAAATAAAATAAAAATTAATATAATATGTATATATTGAAAATATGGATTTTTCTTAATATTGAAAATTATCAAAAATATATATTATTATTTGTGAATAAATATATTGAAAATTTTGTTATGAAAAAAATTAAAAAATATTTATTGAAAATATGTGAAACTATTTTTTAAATAATTTTCATTATTTTTTTCAAGAAATATATTTCAATATATTTTTTTATATAATTTGCATTAATTTTTAATATATATTTCAACAATAATAAGATTTAAATAATCAATAAAAATAATTTTCAATGTTTTTTATAATTTTTAATATAATAATTTTATAATTTTTAATAATTTTCAACATGTAAAATAAATAAATGAAAAATATTGGAAACTATTGTTTAATAATTTCCATTATTTGAAAAATATATTTTTTAAATTATTTTTGATTTTTTTAATAATTTTTAATGTATATTTTAATAATAGCACTAATTAAATAATCAGTAAAAATAATTTTCAATATTTTTATAATTATTTAATACATATAAGAATTTTGATATAATAAAAAAATATAATAATAATAATATTTAAATAATCAATAAAAATAATTTGCAATGTTTTTTTTTAATAATTTTTAATATACATTTCTTTAATAATTTTCAATATTTAAAATAAAAAAATTAATTTTTTTTTTAATTATTTTTGACATTAAAAAAAAATAGTTTTTTAATAATTTTTAATATATATTTTAATAATAACACTAATTATTTAATCAATAAAAATAAACGCATATTCGGCAAGTGCGTTGTGCTTTTCGTTCGTTTGTGAGAATCGTTTACTTAAAGAGTCCGGGTTTGATGTTGAAAAGTCGCTGCGAAGCCACTTGACAAAACCTTTGACAGGTTGGAAATCATTATAGTAGCAGTCTGCAGCCAAGTAATAAATGTCACCATGCCATTTGTAAATAAATTTGCATTCTATTAAATATAGATGCAAAATGGTCTAGAGCCAGGACAATATCCCAGTTCAAATCAAATTATTTTCAATATTGTTTTATTTATTTTTAATACATATTTCTTTAAGAATTTTGCAATATTAAAAAAATAGTATTTGTATAACTCAATATCTTTCGCACAATTGAAGATATAACTAGTTAAATAAATTCAAATTAGGTATGCATAATTTTAAAGTTTTCAAGAAATTAAGAATAATTTCTTACAACTACGTTATGGGAGTGTATACACCATGGTATTCCATTGTTCTAGTTTCTAGTTTCATCAATGTTATCCCTTTTCCCCATTTTGGTTCGAACAGTACGTATATAGAAGGTGCTTCCGCTTGGTGGGTACCATTATTAACCCCTCTTGCACCGTTTTCCCATGAAAGTACAATTTTCGAAAAATTCCTATATGTTCTTCGTCTAATCAGTCTTCTGTTTTTTTGTATTTACTTTTATTTTCAAAGAGAATAATTTACAACTCAATATTTGCCCCAGCGCCACTTGGCCATTGTTGGGGCGGTTTGGCACCTTGCAAATTTGTTAATCTTTTTATCGTTTGAGATAATTATATTTCTTAAAAGGTCGGATTTCTATTTTATTTTGAAAAAATCGTCTGATATCGTTGATAATAGGAAAAAAATTATTTCAAAAAAATTTCAGTTATGATTTTTTGGAAGTACAGCGGAATTTTGAATCATGGTCCTCAAATTCGTAAGACCTAAGGATCAACATTTTTAAAATTACACTATGTTGATTAAATGCCCATAAATGTGAGTAATTTGATACTGATGACATCAGTACAACTTTTTAAAGATTTTTTCAAATAGAAATTTAATACAACCACATTTAAAGACAACATTGTCTGAGGGTAACCTTTGTTAGTTTTTTATTTGAAACAAAATATGAGGCCACGATTTAAGGTAATCAACGAAATATCATTTAGGACCGGTCATTAAGAGTAAAAGTAAAAAAGAAAATCGCCAACTAATTTAATCTGACTGAAGGTAATTTAAACGTCTCTCCGCAAGTTGTTTTTCATGCGTTTCTCATCTTTTGCTCGTTGTTGTTGTTGGCTACGTGTCCAATTAACGTCAAGTTTTACTTTCTTTTTTATATTTGCCAATGAAATATAACAACTTTCTTACATACGATCTGTTTTTCTTCGTTGCTTTACAACTAACTGCTAATATAATCAATACAAAGGAAGAACAAGAAGAAGAAAAGGAAGAACACGCAGCAAATCCGGGCGTATAAGTACAAAATTAGCAATAAAAACAATCAACAACACAAACAATCGAAAATAGCCAAACCAACAAAAATCTAGAGAACATGGCTGAACAGCCTTAACGTATGCAATAACTTCTTATATCACGGATATGGAAAAGTTCAACAAGAGAAGTAATTATAAGTCAAAGTAGGCTCCTCGGGAAGAGGAAGAAGAACAAGCGGCGGAGAATTTGCGAGAAAACTTTGCGTTAATGATAAGGCAAATGGTCGCCAATATTTGCGGACGAGGGAAAAAAACTCACAATAACAAGGGTAGAGGTGGACGGGGGGGGGCCAAAAATTATTGTTGTTTTAGGAAAAGTTGGGCGATTGTGCTTCCCCTGTTGGGGAGTGGAGCGGAGTGGAGTTGGCAAATTGTTGATCAAAAGAATCAATGACTGTAGTTGATGAATTGTTACACAAGTAAAGTGATTTTCCCAGAATAAATTAAATGTTATATTTTTGTCAGTTCTTTCAATATTTGCAATAGGCGCTCATTATGACAATTTTAAATGGGAAAGCTGTCTGGTCTTTAAATATTTCTGTGGGAGAATAAATTCAAAATACTTATTCAAAAATACAATTTATTTTCCGATTGTTGAGAGCTAAAGTTCAAAATATCCTTCTGAAATGTAATAGCTTTGAAATCATTTATTTATCAATTATTGGGGGAGTTCAAAATACCCTTTAACATTTTATAGATTAGCCATCATATATTTTCAATTTGGCAAATTTCTGAAAAAACCCGCCTTGAAATAATCCAATCACAATAAACCAACATATATATGGCCTACATCTATCAGAGTAAGAAAAATGCAGGTTGTATTAAAAGACATTGCCTACTATTAGGCTGCTCGACCTTCCAACCCACCACATTTTTATGGCCCACCCCAAGGCATGTAGCACATAAATCATACTATTTAATGTGTGATTTCACACATTTCGCAAAAACCATTGCATACTTGTGCGGGCTTAGCTACTTAAGCACTCCATTGCCTACTGTTGGGGGCGCATATAAACTTGTAAGATTATGCCCAGACGTCGTCTATCTTTTAGCTATAAATTTGCGCAGAAGACCGGGTGCCGAGAAGAAAACAAAAAAATGGCAAATTAACACGTGTCCCACTCTTTGGCAGCGCTTGGCTTCTTTTTGGTTCGTTTTTCTCGCAAGCCTAGAAGTAACGTAAACATTATTTTAAATAACCAATTTCGGCAAACAAGCACCCCAACTCACTCACTCACTCCCACCCTCACGCAAGAGAATATATTTAAATTTATACACCACCACCCACAAGCCACTTGAGATACGTTGAGGGTTTGCTGGCTGGGTAAGATGGAGTCGAATGTCGGCATAACCGAGAAATATGCGTGTGCTTGCATGTATTGGTGTTAAATACAAATATTTACGACACAACCATAAACAAGTGTTCAAGAGCCGGTATGAGTGGGAGTGCATGTGTGTGAGCGTATGACTACAAGTTGGCATATGAGTTTCTGGGTGTGTGTAGATATAAAATTTAACACAACCTTCTATGTTTTCCATGTTGTTTTCGTCCTCATACCCTAGGTCCCCCCTCCTATACGGGGCAGGCATTATAAAATCAAACTCTGTGCATATAATTTGGAGATTGTGCTGAATTTGCAGACAGATGGGGAGTGGTGGCAAGAATTTGGGAAATTGAGGGATTTTGTAGAAAAGGAAAAATTAAACTTGACATCTAGGGATATAAATTCTGGAAATGTGATCTGACTTTAAAAGAGCAAAATTGTCATCATTATATGGAAATATAATAAAATATATAAAATGAAGTACAGGCGCACAATGGAATATTTTCATACAAGCTATGACAATTAGCATGAATATTGCTAGGACCTAGAAATTTCCCTATTGTTAATCCACGCCAAAATCCCATGAAATGAACAAAAATCATATGTGTATTTATTTTTAATATATATATGTTAACCTAATTAATTCCCATGACCTTTTTATTTCAGTAAGTTTTTGAATATTTTCATTTAGCCAAAAACCCAAATTTTATTTTTAAATATTTTTTATGTGGTGTGCTCAAGCGATTTCACCATTTTCTAGGCTTGTCAAAGAAATTTTGAATGGGTTTATGTTTTTATTTGTTATTTACTTTGGTTTTATTAAAATTATTATCAAGATTATTGTCACACTGAAGTGAAATCAAGTAACGTTCAAAACACGAGTTTCAAAAAATAGTGATTTGGATGGTGTCACAAAGGTTCACGAAAAATTTGCCGTTGCACATATATGCATTGATATTTGGATATTAGGAAACAATACGATAATTGTGGATTATGGTTGCAATCTTACCAATTCGGCATTTTTCTGTACTCAAGCGAGTACAGTGGGAAGGAATTGGTTGATACAAATCATTACCAGTGATTTAATTTGACTCCACAATAAAATACAAAATTCCAGTGTCTCGCCCAAGCCCAAGCCCATATTAAAATTTTTATTTATTTTTTTTTCGAAACCTTATATAAAATTCTTTGTATGTGTTTATTGATGGTAACCGGAACTTATAACTTAATAATTAACTGAGGCTTAATATATCAGCTCAAAATTTGTAAAAAAACAATCAATTTTTTTTAATTAATAAATCATTCCAAATATCCTGTCAAATTATTCACATAAACTTATGGACTGATTGAACTAGAGTATTTTGCAATGCATACTTTTTGCCTTAAAACCAACAGTAGAATATGAATTTAACTTCTTCTAGAGTTGATTTATAGAGGTGGCTGGGGACTACAAAAATGTAAAGGACGTTAGTTGTCTATCTAGTTCCACTTCCCACACAGGAGGCAAAAACTGTTACATGTAATATGTCCTCCCTTCGAAATATTGGGCTTCAGTCCCTAAACTATTTTTCAGTCATGTAATTTTTTTAAATCATTATTTCTTAGATTAAAGACATACATAAACTGCAAATTATATTTTTATTTTTTTTTTTTGGGTAGAAAAAATCGTCTCAAACCACAAGCATTTATATTTGCCTTTATATCTAGTGCACCCAATTTTATATTTGCCTTTATATCTGTTGCACCCAATTTTTAGGCTATTCGCAGATCACCTATATAAAAAATATCGCTTCGGGCAAAAATATATAGTTATCTATTTACAATAATAAATTAAACATGTTAATATGTCAAATAATAGTTTATCCCTAAAAATATGCCTTAAAAATTTCGTCATCCCTATTAATATTATAAAACATTAGTGTAAGTCTGTCTGTCTGTTTGTTTGTTCCGCAATCACGTGAAATTTTGAAATTTTCAGTAGATAGATGCATGTCTGGAAGGAACTATAGGCTATAGAATTTTTAAAATTGGCTCTGTGGGCGGAGGGTGCGTGGTCATAGTGTTTTTGAGCTAGTAGGCTGACAAATGGAGTGTATATATTATTGACCACGAGAAAGATCAATTTGATGCCGAAATTTGGATTTTCATTTTGTGGGCGGAGTGGGCGTGGCAAAAGAGTTTTTGAGAGCTAGGAGGCTGAAAATTGGTACATATATATTACTGACCACGAGAATGATAAATATGATGCCGAAATTTGGATTTTTGTTTTGTGGGCGGAGTGGGCGTGGCAAAAGTGTTTTTGAGAGGTAGTAGGCTGAAAATTTGTACGTATATATTATTGACCACGATAAAGATAAATTTGATGCCGAAATTTGGATTTTCGTTTCGTGGGCGTTGGGGCGTGGCAAACGTGTTTTTGAGAGCTAGAAGGCTGAAAATTGGTACATATATATTACTGACTACGAGAAAGATCAATTTAATGCCGAAATTTGGATTTTCGTTTTGTGGGCGGAGTGGGCGTGGCAAAAGTGTTTTTGAGAGGTAGTAGGCTGAAAATTGGTACATATATATTACTGACCACGAGAAAGATAAATATGATACCGAAATATGGATTTTTGTTTAGTGGGCGTGGCAATAGTGTTTTTTAAGATAGAAGGCTGAAAATTTGAACGTATATATTAATGACCACGAGAAAGATAAATATGATGCCGGATTTTGAATGGTGGTGGGGGCGTGGCAAAAGAAAGCTGAAAATTGGATAAGATCATAATGAAACTTGATTTTAATTTTATATTTTTTTTTGGCTAGCGAAGCGGGCGGGGTTCAGCTAGTAGTCCATAAATTATGATGCAATTTGTAAATAAATTTGTATTCTATAAAATATGGACGCAAAATGATATTGAGCTAGGACAATATCGTAGTTCATGTCAAATTGAGCAAAATTTAATAAAAAAGTTTCAGTATTTATAATGTTGAAATATTCCCTCCTGGTTCCCTTATGGTATCGCAGAATACCAACGAATCTTATATTCTTGGAATATTCTATGGCTACACAAATGCAACATGATTTTCGACCGAATAACGATGACATAAAAAAATTTCTGTGGAATGTTCTACGCCATCACACGTGTGACTTTATGAAGGAATATCTTTGTTGCATCGGAATGAACTGTGGAATCACGTTTGCGAAATGAATTCTTTCATTTCGTTGGCATGTTCTACGGTATCACATGTGCCGAAGACCGATTGATTCACATTTGCAGAATGGTGATGAATTTCATTTGAATTTCACACATACGAAATATCAATGATATTCGTTAATTCGGGGAAATGTTCCCAACTTCCCTGGTGGTTGCAAAATTTTGGGTGTTATTGCACCGTCCGACAGTCCAAAATACACTTGAACCGAAACTAGAGCAAAATTGAGTTAACTGGCGTTTTCAGCTTTTTATTTACTCATCCTGTTGCCCCTTAAAAGGAATACAAAGTTCCAAAGCATAAACAATTTAAAAAATTATTTCAAATACTTATTTGCAAAGCGTTATAAGTGTCAAATTAAATAGAATAATATCTGTTAAAGATACGTAAAATTTTATGATTCTATCTGTATTAGTTTGGTATTAACAACTATTGCAAATTGTCCCTCTTAAAAAGTAAAATATGAATAAACTAAGGGGGAGAATTGAAATAATCGTTAATGCTAAACTAATACAGGTAGAAGAAGCATGAGTTTGAATTTGTTTTTAGCAGATATTCTCCTCTTTTATATGACACTTTCACGGTTATCATAGGGTGCATATAAGTTTTTAAAATAATTTTTGAAAAATTATAACCTTTTGAAATTTGTAGTACTGTGAAATATGAATAAACTATATAAATTTGAAGTGGATGGTAATGTAAAAATAATAGAGACAGAAGCATGTCATTTGAAGTATTTTTAATAGACATTCTCCTCTTTAACTTGACACTAATACCGTTATCATAGGATGTAAATTAGTATTTAAAATAATTTTGAAAATTTATATCCTTTTGAAATTTGTAGTACTGTGAAATATGAATAAACTATATAAAATTGAAATAGATGCTAGAGCTAAACTAATACAGATAGAAGCATAAACTTTGAAGTATTTTTAACAGCTCCTCTCATCTTTAATTTGACACTAATACCGTTATCAAAGGATGTAAATTAGTATTTAAAATAATTTTGAAAATTTATATCCTTTTGAAATTTGTAGTACTGTGAAATATGAATAAACTAAATAAAATTGAAATAGTTGGTAATGTTAAACTAATACAGATACAATCATGTAATTTAAAGTATTTTTAACAGATATTCTGCTCTTTAATTTGAAATTAATGCCAGTATCATAGGGTTCATATATGTATTTAATATAATTTTGAAAAATTATATCCTTTTTAAATTTTTAGTATTGTGAAATATGAATAAACTATATAAATTTGAAATAGTTGGTAATGCTGAAAATAGATAGAAGCATAAAATTTGAAGTGTTTTTAATAGATATTCTCCCCTTTAATTTGATACTTATACCGGTAAAGTAGGGTGTCAATAAGTATATAAAACAATTAGGGAAAATTATATCCTTTTTAAACTTTGTAGTCCAATGAAGTTGCTACTGGATGAGAAAATGAAATACTAAAAACGAAATTTATCTATTTTGCCTAGAGTTTCACACGCATTTCATTAGGCTGAAGTGGAACATTTTTTTAAATTGTCGTAC